>CM054147.1:11713460-11715960 GCA_028751875.1 Rapana venosa
CGGCAGACATTTAAAAAAGAAAAAAGAAAAACCCGAAGCCAAAAGAAAGACCTGAGATTTGATACACGGAGAACATAGCCGGCATCAGCCGCCTGATCATTCCAACAATTGTCTGCGGAAGTTCAGGCAGAGCCATAAGAAGGGGCATGGCAGGGCCATTGAGTACAGTGGCCGACACTGAACCCGCTGACGTCCACAGATGAATTGATTTCTTCTTCTTCTTCTTCAAACGCTTAGACAGCCACTATTGCTGCCTGTCATATGAGCGAAAATGCGTGGTGCTGCCGTTAAGCGCCTAACAAGTCAGACCCAGCACATCCGACTACGGCATGGGAGAGAATTGTTATCTTTAAAGTCTTTCTGGGGAAAAAAGGCTGGAGAATGGACCAAACAGGCAGAAAATAGACGAAAATGAAGTGACGAGAAATAAAAAAGGAACAAGGTGGAAACAAAGAGGGGGATAGAAAAGAGGAAATTCATAGCACAGAATTTCCAGAAGGTGGGGATGCTGTTTATACTGATACGGCCCCCGGCATCCCTACGAGGAAAATTGATTCTAAGATGCGTTTGACTGTTGGACAAAAAAATGTTGCAAGGCAGATCGGTGCGTTGGTTTAGTTTTGTTTGGTTTTCGTTTGCCTGAAATGAAATTTAACAAATATCGTGTTTTTGTCATAAGTTTTGATTTTCGTCTATTGTTTGGCAAAGAAACAAAAATCTAAAATGAAATACAACCCTATCTATTTTGCAACATTCAAAGAAGGAAATGTCAAAACGCCAAAGATAAAGGCCAGTGAGCAAGCATGTAAAGAAGTAAACACACTATTATTTCTCTCTCTGTCTCTCTCTCTCCGTCTTTCTCTGTCTCTGTCTCTCTCTCTCTGTCTCTCTCTCTTTCTCTCTCGTTCTGTAAAATGTCAAGCTGAATAATCATGTATAAACACAGAAGGAAATGTGATCGTCTGAAGATAATACTTATCCAGATCTTTCCGGGTCTACAAGGACTCCTGTGGAGATTCATAATTCTTTGTTTTGAATACGCGGTTTTTTGTGCATGATCTCTCTCTCTCTCTCTCTCTCTCTCTCTCTCTCTCTCTCTCTCTCCCTCTCTCTCTCTCCCTCTCTCTCTCTCTCTCTCTCTCTCTCTCTCCTTCCTCTTCTCTCTCTCTCTCCCTCTCTCTCTCTCCCTCTCTCTCACTTCTCTCTCTCTCCCTCTCTCTCTCTCCCTCTCTCTCTCTCTCTCTCTCTCTCTCTCTCTCTCTCTCTCTCTCTCTCTCTCTTTTCTCTCCCTCTCCCTGTGCTGTGCACGCGCACGCACTTTTATACGCAAAAAAGTTAAAATAAAGCTTTTAAAGATTCCGGTTGCCAAATAAATTGTTTCAAGTGTCCACAATTTTCCCATCTTTTTCCACTCTGTTTGTGGACATTGGTGATGCTGCTCTCGTTGGCCGTTCCCCAGCTTAATATCCTGGCCGTCACACCCAGAACATGCACCGCGTCCTACCTTGTACTTTTTGGAATTGCCGTAAGATTGTAAATATACACTGTATGAGAAGTTTGCAAGTGTAAATCTTTATTTTTTTATTTTATTTTATTTTATACCACTTTAAGTCACGAGATTTCTCTACGTGAAATTCGGGCTGCTCTCCCCGGGTAGAGCGCGTCGCCACAAGAGCAGCGCCGCCCTTTTCTTTTCAAGTACCTCGTCATCATAGGCAGCCATACTCCGACTTCAAATTTTGTTTCCCTCCTGGGATGGAGCATAGTGGTTTTCTATGTTAATAGTTTTGTCATGTCTGAAGACAATCCCAACATAGCATTTCAAAAGCATACCACCATGTTGATGTAGGCCTTAGCGCTTTGCCTGACATCAATAACTGACAAAACTTTTGACCCACACCAGGTTCAGAAAATGGAGTTTCAAGATGTTGGGCTGCTCTTTTGGCTAGAAAGCGCTTTCATGAGCTTAGGCTGCAGTGCAGTACAGTGAAGTGCAGTGCAGAAAATCTATGAGGATTTGTCGCGCTGTTTGTATTGCATAGCTGAATTTTAGAGAATCTATTTTTCTCTTTTACCAAATTCATTTATTTGTTATTTATTTAAACATCTTTAAGTCACGACAGATTTCTCTGCGTGAAATTCGGGCTGCTCTTCCCGGGGAGAGCGCGTCACCACAAGAGCAGCGCCACCCATTATTTTTTTTTCTTTTTCCTGTCTGCAATTATATTTGTTTCCCTATCAGAGTAGCTTCTTCTGCAGAATTTTGCCAGGGACAACCCTCTTGTTACCGTGGGTTCTTTTACGTGCACTAAATAATTATGATAACACACGGGACCTCGGTTTATCGTCTCATCCGAAAGTCTAGTACCCAGACCACCACTCATGGTCTAATGGATGGGGGAAAAAGATTCAGGCCTAAACGGGTGATCAAACCGCTGCACACTTCCGACCCGGACTTTTCGCTTTCTAGGCAGGCGCTTTACCTCTAGACAACCGATCC
>CM054147.1:11718460-11738460 GCA_028751875.1 Rapana venosa
ATGCTTTTTTAATTATATTTTTATTTATTCTTTTATATCGAGGATAATGGAATAAGCACTCATGTGCTTTTTTACATCCAGTCCCCGTGTGTATGCGGTTTTGTAAATTTTGTCATCTGTTTCCACCGGCACACAATGGCCTACTCTTCCGAAAAGCGGAACAGGATTTAACGTGTGCGCAAGATGTTCTGCATGCGTTCGAACACGGGGCCTCGGTTTATAGTCTCCTCCGAAGAATGCTTGCGTGTGCGTGCATGCTTATATGTGTGCATGTACGCATGCGTGTATGTACACAAGTGGTAGAGATTTTTAAAAAATGTTACACTAGAACCCCCCCCCCCTCCACCTCCAAACACACACACACACAACACACATACACACACACACACACACACACACACACACACGCACGCACGCACACACACACCACACACACACACAACACACACGCACACCACACACACATACACACACACTCTCTCCTCCTTCCTTACCCCTAAAATAAAACAGTTACCCTCAGAATTCTGACCGACAAAACAAAAACAAAACAACACTCCCCACCTCCACAAAAAAATGTTGACCTCAGTCTCATTGACACACCACCCACAAGACCAACCAACCAACAGCCAACAGCAACCAACCAACAGCCAACTAACCACAACCACCAACCAGCCAACCAACCAGCCACACCAACAAACCAACCAACCAACCAACCACCAACCACCAACCACACACCCACACCACCCACCACCAACCCAACCAACCAACAACCACCACCCAACCAACCACCAACCAACCAACACCACCACCACCACCACACCACCCAACCAACAAACCAACCAACCCATCCACCACCACCACCCACCCAGCCAACCATCCAACCAACCCACCCACGAACCAACCAACCACCAAGCCCCTTGTAGTGTCTCAACTGTTTCCGCCCGGGGGGTAATTATTGGAGGGAGGGGGTGGGGTGGATTTCAAGGGCTGTTGCTGCCCCCTGAAGCTACCCTACCGGTGCTGTGCTGTTGTCAGCGGGCTGTCTGTCCGGCTGTTGCTTTGTCACGTGTGGACAGCTTTCTGTAAAAGGCTTCTTCAGTTATAAGGTGTTTTACCGACCGACAGGCGAATCTTACCGATGCAGAAAGTGAGAGATGTTTGAATGTCATAATTATGGGAAAGTTTATAAGCTGTGTGGATGACAGCGTGCGATAGACGTTGCGTTAACAGGCGTATACACGCACGCACGCGCATATGTACACATATGCAGGTGCGTACACACGCACATGCGCACATGCGCGTACGCAGGCACACACAGAGAAAAACACACAGATACAGACACGAGCACACACACAACACACACACACACACACACACACACACACACACACACACACACACACACACACACACACACACACACACACACACACACCACACACACACAAGAAACATGCGCGCATGCACACACACAAACACGCACGCACGCACGCACGTGCTCACGCACACACGCACGCGCATGCAAACACACACACACGCCCGCACGCGTGTGAGCGAGGTGGAGCCCATTCCAGCTCAGGCAACAGGCGCATGCTGGGTAGGTTCGTGTCATCCATACCGCCAGCCATATCTGACCTATCCTTAAAGACAAATGGAAAGGAGTTGCGGTAAAGGGTGGCAACGTACGTGAACGATCTTGTGCGTGCGTGCTTTTGCAAAATTGGACTTCAGTTTATAACCTCACCCGAAAAACCTTTTAAGGAACTTCGGTGCAAGGCAATGCAATGTAGTGAAGTGTAGTGTGATCTGTGCAGTGTACTGCTACCTCCGGATAAAAAAAAAACAACGTTTCCTTAAACGAATACTTTGGGGAAGGGGGGGATTGGAACCCACGCCCTCAGTTACCGTCACATGACGATGCTCAGCGCTCTAACCACTCGACTATCTCGCCCCCAGTATCACCGACAGTATAAGAGTTGACTTGGGTATCATAACTTCTCTCAGAGACAGTTTCGCTGTACCTCAATCACGAGCGCTCCAATACAGCTGTTGTCAAGGCCAGGACTCCTTCCCCCCCTCCCCTCCCACCTCCCCCCTGGCCTTTTCCCCAGGGAAAGAGGTGGCGGAGAGGTGAAGGGCAAAAGGCAACCTCTGAATCTGACTGTCTGACGTGATGCTTCAGAGCGCTGTTACGATTTTTCCTGTTGTTCATGTTCTTGTCTGTTGTGGGACACAGAAGTACAGTCGGCAGTGTAGCGCAGTGTAGTGTAGTGTAATGCAGTGTAGCGTAGTGTAGTGCAGTGCAGTGCAGTGTAGTGTAGTGCAGTGTAGTGTAGTGTAGTGCAGTGTAGTGTAGTGCAGTGTAGTGTAGTGCAGTGTAGTGTAGTGCAGTGTAGTGCAGTGGTAGTGCAGTGTAGTGTAGTGTAGTGTAGTGCAGTTGCAGTGTAGTGTGCAGTGTAGTGCAGTGCAGTGCAGTGTAGTGTAGTGCAGTGTAGTGCAGTGCAGTACAGTGCAGTACAGTGCAGTGTAGCGTAGTGTAGTGTAGTGTAGTGCAGTGCAGTGTAGTGCAGTGTAGTGCAGTGTAGTGCAGTGCAGTGCAGCGTAGTGTAGTGCAGTGTAGCGCAGTTTAGTGCAGTGTAGCGCAGTGTAGTGTAGTGCAGTGTAGAGCAGTTTAGTGCAGTGCATTGTAGTGCAGTGTAGTGCAGTATAGTGCAGTGCAGTGCAGTGTAGTGTAGTGCAGTGTAGTGCAGCGTAGTGTAGTGTAGTGCAGTGTAGTGCAGGGCAGTGTAGTGCAGTGTAGTGCAGTGCAGTGCAGTGTAGTGCAGTGTAGTGCAGTGTAGTGCAGTGTAGTGCAGTGTAGTGCAGTGTAGTGCAGTGTAGTGCAGTGTAGTGCATTTGCACTGGACTGCACGACGAGGCGCGGTACGGCATGACATTGCGCTACATAGACATCAGTTAAACTCCACTCCACTCCACTCCACTACCCTGTGTTGCACTGCACTGCACTGCACTGCACTGTACTCTACACTGCTAGTATGTTAGTCACGGATGCTGTGCACCAGTTCTTCCCGTTCTTTTGGTAATAATGATAAATGGAATTTATATAGCGCTATATCTTGCAAAATCCCCCAAATCAAAGCGCTTTCAATCATCCTATTCATTCACACGCAGCCTTACAAATTCAAATGTATACACACACATGCACGCACTCACGCACGCACGCACGCACGCACACACACACACACACACACTCACGCACACACACAAAAGTTGTACACTCGGCAGGGTGATGGGGTTTTGGTTGTTGAGGGCAGGGACAAAAATGAAATGGAATAAGAGGGGAGAATCTTAGGTTTGAAATAAATGTGTCTTGAGGCCGGATTTAAAAGCGTCATAGGAAGGCTTTTGACGAAGGGAGAGAGACAGGTCATTC
This sequence comes from Rapana venosa, assembly GCA_028751875.1. Lineage (NCBI taxonomy): Eukaryota > Metazoa > Mollusca > Gastropoda > Neogastropoda > Muricidae > Rapana > Rapana venosa. The sequence continues at coordinate 11,721,894 of CM054147.1, forward strand.
CAGATCGATGGACCACAGAGAAAGAGCAACGCCCAACGGTGGACTGGTTGAATCTAGGTGTTCTTAAGCACAAGGTATCTTTGGTGATCGTGTGCCAGTTCCTGGGTCTAGGACTACAACATATTTATGGTTTAAACCGCAGCAAAATTCATTGTCAAAAATTACATAAACTACATTAAATTTTCTTTTTATGGTAGAGTAGGTAAAACGATCAAGTAAAGAGAAAACTGTGATGTTTCATTGTTGAGTGCATGGGTTGTTTTTCCATGAACACATGACATAGACATACCCAGCATGCACCCAGCTGCCTGGAGATGGATGGGCTTTACCAGGTTGAACTTGCACACGGCACTACATTACAGAAAAAAAATGTAATAACAGTACCCTGACTAATAAAACGGTCAAGTCAATAATGATGACACGCATTCACCCAGTTTACAGGTAAGTAACTTGTAGGTCTTATTATGGAAAAAGTACAAACTTCCAGATGCAAAGTTTAGAAATGACTGTATTCATTTTTACCAGCTACCTTTTAAGCAATTGTACGTTAAAACCCAATTCTTTACTGTTAAAGTTTATAAGCTGATGAACAATCACATGCCTATGAAGCTACAAAATCACTATGAAAACCATATTGTTTATGTCAAATAATTTCTACACACTTGATACCATGAAATGTTAGACTTGTATCAAACATACACCTAACTGGAGATATATCATAATTATGTCACACAGAAAATAATGATACCAAAACTATGAACAATATATGTTGACAGTTTTTACAAAGAAAACTATAACTGTGCATCATCTTATTTTTATGAAGAAGGCATCGTTTAATGCTCTATATTCCGTATACGCTACTCAATATCTATATACAGAAATGCACAAAAAAGCACGCACAGACACACACACGCACGCACGCACAGACTCCACACACACACACACACACACACACACACACACACACACACACACACACACACACACACACACACACACACACACTGGTGACCACATGAAAGAACAGTACCTAGCTCTCTGCTTTAAATACTGACCACAGCCAGGTCAAGCAGCACCACTGACCACCACACCCCCTCTACAGACAGACACCACACTGGTGGACGCAAAGAGTGCATACATTTCACATCCCCCGGCAACTGAAGCCCTGTGATTACAAAGGCCAATGAGCAGACACGTCCCAGACGACACATGGGGGGTGGCTGAAGAACAGAGCCAAGGGTTTCTCTTGGTCACTGACCTCAGCCAGCCTCTGACACACAGGTCGATGCCCCGGATGTCACAGGGGACACAACCTCTCTGCGTGTTCTGGGACAACAGAGGGAGAGAACTCAGAGGGAGAGGGTATTGTAAGTCAGGCCTGACAGAAGACTTCATGTGCAGGAGGTAGAGAAGGTGGGATGACTGAAGGATGGAGATACGGCCTCTGACAACTGAGGATCGACTGATGTGATGTGAGTACAAGGCAATGACCTGTATGCTGTAAAGTTTATGTTGGTGTGGCTGAAGGTACATTGAATATGATGGTGTTTACTTACTTTGTGCCTTTTTCTAAGGTAATGTTCAGTTTTTCCCCATGTATCCCAAAGCTATCAGCTCGTGTCTACTTCTGGACACACAGAGCTTTGCCTTGCTTACTGATAACTGGAAATGTACTCAGTGTTCCTAATCAGTTATTGATTTTCAGAACTTGACTCCAACCAATATTAAACCTTTTTAAAAGCTGATTTACTAAAGGGAACCATTTATTCTTGCCTATACCCCCAAAACGTCTCCATGACTTAATACTGAAGTTGGTGGTGTGTGGATATACAGAGAAATGATGACATGTTACTTTCAACAGAATGGCATGGACAGAAACTGTATACTTCATTCTACAGTAAATTGAAAGCCATTATTCTCGAAGGAGAGCACTCAATTATAAAATGGTAAATTGACGGTCATTCATCTTGGATGGAAGCACTCAAGTCAGTGCAGCTTTCTTGATCAAAGCAAAAGCCAATACACGATGTTATATAAAACTGCAATGCTCCAAGGACAGCATTCAGCTACAGTGCAAACAAATCAATGTGTCTCATCTGTACCAATTTTGTTTAAACAATACTGGAATAAATACCAGCTCCCACCTCAGAAAACGACAGACAGATGGCTGACTGATGAAGACAGACAACATGCACATCCAGACAGACAGAAGACCCATGACTACAAAGCCCAGTGAAAAAGCACGTGCCAGACCAGCACATCATGAACGTTAGGAGCGATGCCATGAAGTATTCATAGTCACCAGCCTGAAACTGCACTCATCAGCAGCCAGTCACTGCCCCGGATGTTGCAGGGGACACAACCTATCTGCACACCACACTACATCAAAGGGTGGGAACTCCAACGATTCAAAGAACTGTCAGCGATCACAGAGATGCCACTTCAGTCCCTTGATGACTGACACATCCCTGTGTGACTGAAGCTTTACCTAAGGAACCAGTGTCTGTCTGAGCATGGACAGTGACTTGACAGCATGCCATGCTTCCTAGTCAGTGGCTTGTCACCCGTAAAGTGTGCCGCCTTAAATAGCTGTGAAACTTAGAAAGAACTCGATTCAGTCAAAAATAGATTCTAAGTTCATTAAGCTACTCCAGCTAGCTCTCATTTGTCAATACCACTTTGTTGTGCCCAAATATTTCATACAATGTTGACATAGAGCTGACAATTACACCGATCAGGGTTTATTATATCAAAGACTTGGTGTCTTCATGTTTTAAACTTTAAATAACTATGTGTCCTACTGAAAAAGTTGTTATATGTCCCACAGAGAAAGTAATAGTAAACATTGGAAAGGAATCGTGGACAGTTAAAAATAGAAAAAAAGCCAACAACTTTGTGGCGTGAGTGTTGGGAAGGAGCAGCCCCTAGATGCTTCAGTTTCCATATACATTCCATATACTTTACAGCACACACACATACACACTGGGACAATACCCAATAAACTATGAAAACGAAACCCATAAGAGCACTCTTTAAATTTCACATAAGCTGTCACGATTTGATGGTAGAGAAAGAGAGACACCAACATATATCCAGAGAGGACAGAAAGTGCAAATACAGTTACAAAATAGAAAATAAATATCATTTACTGGATGAATGCATCTTATCTCATGAACTCAGAAACAGTTTGTTTTTGAAAATTAAAACCAGAGACAAAGTACATAAAGCCTGTACAGATAAATTAAACGACTTAATCATATTTGATGTATATCAAGCTGATATTGTAAGATATGTGTATGATTGTTTTGTGAACAGAGAGAAAGAGAATAGAACATGTTTTTAATGTACATAATTTTGGGTCAATATGTGCTTATAACTCATTTTTGATATTGTTGTATCATGTACGTCTACATGACTTTTATGGCCGTTAAATATACTTAATCTGAATCTGACCAAGAAATTCACACTGGTGACCACATGAAACAACAGTACCTAGCTCTATACTTTAAATACTGACCACAGCCAGGTCTAGCAGCACCACTGACCACTACACCCCTCTACAGACAGACACCACGCTGGTGGACGCAAAGAGTGCATACATTTCACATCCCCCGGCAACTGAAGCCCTGTGATTACAAAGGCCAATGAGCAGACACGTCCCAGACGACACATGGTGGTGGCTGAAGAACAGAGCCAAGGGTTTCTCTTGGTCACTGACCTCAGCCAGCCTCTGACACACAGGTCGATGCCCCGGATGTCACAGGAGACACAACCTTTACTGCGTGTTCTGGGACAACAAAGGGAGAGAACTCAGAGGGAGAGGGTGTTGTAAGTCAGGCCTGACAGAAGACATCATGTGCAGGAGGTACAGAAGGTGGGATGACTGAAGGATGGAGATACGGCCTCTGACAACTGAGGATCGACTGATGTGATCTGTTGTGAGTACAAGGCAATGACCTGTATGCTGTAAAGTGGATGGTTGTGTGCTGCAAGTACATTGAATATGATGGTGTTTACTTACTTTGTGCCTTTTTCTAAGGTAATGTTCAGTTTTCCCCATGTATCCCAAAACTATCTGCTCGTGTCTACTTCTGGACACACAAAGCTTTGCCTCGCTTACTGATAACTGGAAATATACTCAGTGTTTCTAATGAGTTATGATTTTCAGAACTCGACTCCAACCAATATAAACCTTTTTAAAAGATGATTTACTAAAGGGAGTCATTTATTCTTGCCTATACCCTACAAGCATCTCAATGACTTGATGATGAAGTTGGTGGTGTGTGGATATACAGAGAAATGATGACATCTACTTGTAACAGAGTGGCTTGGACAGAAACTGTATACTACACTCTGCAGTAAATTGACAGCCATTATTCTTGGAGGAGAGCACTCAATTAAAACAAAATGACCGTCATTCATCTTAGATGGATGCAGTTAAGCTAGTCCAAGTTTCTTGATCAAAGCAAACGCCAATACTTGATGTTATGTAACACTGCAATGCTCTAAGGACAGCATTCAGCTACAGTGCAAACAAATCAATGTGTCTCATCTGTACCAATTTTGTTTAAACAATACTGGAATAAATACCAGCTCCCACCTCAGAAAACGACAGACAGATGGCTGACTGATGAAGACAGACAACATGCACATCCAGACAGACAGAAGACCCATGACTACAAAGCCCAGTGAACAAGCACGTGCCAGACCAACACATCATGACCGTTAGGAGCGATGCCATGAAGTATTCATAGTCACCAGCCTGAAACTGCACTCATCAGCCAGTCACTGCCCCGGATGTTGCAGGGGACACAACCTATCTGCACGCCACACTACATCAAAGGGTGGGAACTCCAATGAATCAAAGAACTGTCAGCAATAACAGAGTTGACACTTCAGTCCCTTGATGACCGATACATGCCTGTGTGCCTGAAGCTTTACCTAAGGAACCAGTGTCTGTCTGAGCATGGACAGTGACTTGACAGCATGCCGTGTTTCCAAGTCAGTGGCTTGTCACCTGTGACGTGTGTAGCCTTAAATAGCTGTGAATCTTAGAAAGAACTTGATTCAGTCAAAATAGGATCTAAGTTCATTAAGGCTACTCCAGCAAGCTGTCAGCTGTCAATACCACTTTGTTCTGACAACACTTTTTCATACAATGTTGATATAGAGCTGACAATTACACCGATCAGGGTTTATTATATCATAGACTTGGTGTCTTCATGTTTTAGACTTCAAATAACTATGTGTCCTACTGAATAAGTTGTTATATACCACACAGAGAAAGTAATAGAAAACATTGGAAAGGAACTGTGTACAGATAAAAGTAGAAAAAAGCCAACAACTTTGTGGCATGAGTATTGGGAAGGAACAACCACTGGATGCTGCAGTTTTCATATACATTCCAACATACACACACACTGGAACAATACCCAATAAACTATGAAAACAAAACCCATAAGAGCACTCTGTAAATTTCACATAAGTTGTCACGATTCGATGATAGAGAAAGGGAGACACCACAATATATCCAGAGAGGATAGAAAATGTAAATACAGTTACAAATAGATGATAAATTTCATTTACTGGATGAATGCATCTTATCTCATGAACTCAGAAACAGTTTGTTATTGAAAATTAAAACCAGAGATAAAGTACATAAAGCCTGTACAGATAAATTAACTGACTTCATCATATTTGATGTATATCAAGCTGATATTATATGTGTATGACTGTTTTGTGAAGAGAGAGAAAGAGAATAGAACATGTTTTTAATGTACATAATTTTGGTTCAAATATATGCTTATAACTCATTTTTGATATTGTTGTATCAAATACGTCTACATGACTTTTATGGCAGTGAAATATTAAGAATCTGAATCTGACCCAGAAATTCACACTTCTGACCACACAAAACAACAGTACCTAGCTCTGTGCTTTAAATACTGACGACAGCCAGGTCAAGCAGCACCACTGACCACTACACCCTCTACAGACAGACACCACACTGGTGGACGCAAAGAGTGCATACATTTCACATCCCCGACAACTGAAGCCCTGTGATCACAAAGGCCAATGAGCAGACACGTCCCAGACGACACATGGGGGTGGCTGAAGAACGGAGCCAAGGGTTTCTCTTGGTCACTGATCTCAGCCAGCCTCTGACACACCGGTCGATGCCCGGGATGTCACAGGGGACACAACCTCTCTGCGTGTTCTGGGACAACAAAGGGAGAACACTCAGAGGGAGAGGGTGTTGTAAGTCAGGCCTGACAGAAGACATCATGTGCAGGAGGTACAGAAGGTGGGATGACTGAAGGATGGAGATACGGCCTCTGACAACTGAGGATCGACTGATGTGATCTGTTGTGAGTACAAGGCAATGGCCTGTATGTTGTAAAGTTGATGGTTGTGTGGCTGAAGGTACATTGAATATGATGGTGTCTACTTACTTTGTGCCTTTTTCTAAGGTAATGTTCAGTTTTCCCCCATGTGCCCCAAAGCTATCTGCTCGTGTCTGCTTCTGGACACACAGAGCTTTGCCTTGCTTACTGATAACTGGAAATGTATTCAGTGTTCCTAATCAGTTATTGATTTTCAGAACTCGACTCCAACCAATAGAACACCTTTTTAAAAGATGATTTACTAAAGGGAGTAATTTATTCCTGCCTATACCCCACAAACATCTCCATGACTTGGTGCTGAAGTTGGTGGTGTGTGGATATACAGAGAAATGATGACATGTTACTTTCAACAGGATTGCATGGACAGAAACTGTATACTTCATTCTGCAGTAAATTGACACCCATTATTCTCGGAGGAGAGCAGTCAATTATAAAATGGTAAATTGATAGTCATTCATCTTGAATGGAAGCAGTCAAGTCAGTGCAGCTTTCTTGATCAAAGCAAAAGCCAATACACGATGTTATGTAACACTGCAATGCTCTAAGGACAGCATTCAGCTACAGTGCAAACAAATTACTGTGTCCCATCTGTACCAATTTTATTTAAATAATACTGAATAAATACCAGCTCCCACCTCAGAAAACGACAGAAAGATGGCTGACTGATGAAAACACACAACTTGCACATCCAGACAGACAGAAGACCCATGACTACAAAGCCCAGTGAAAAAGCACGAGCCAGACCAGCACATCATGACCGTTAGGAGCGATGCCATGAAGTATTCATAGTCACCAGCCTGAAACTGCACTCATCAGCCAGTCACTGCCCCGGATGTTGCAGGGGACGCAACCTATCTGCACGCTACACTACATCAAAGGGTGGGAACTCCAACGATTCAAAGAACTGTCAGCAATCACAGAGAGGACACTTCAGTCCCTTGATGACCGACACACCCCAGTGTGACTGAAGCTGTAAGCAGCCAGTGTCTGAGCATGGACAGTGACTTGACAGCATGCCATGATTCCCAGTCAGTGGCTTGTCACCTGTGAAGTGTGCGTTCTCAACATAGCTGTGAAACATAGAAAGAAGTTGATTCAGTCAAAATAGGATCAAAGTTCATTAAGGCTACTCCAGCTAGCTGTCATTTGTCAATACCACTTTGTTGTGAGAAAATATTTTCATACAATGTTGACATAGAGCTGACAATTACACCGATCAGGGTTTATCTTATCATAGACTTGGTGTCTACATTTTTTGGACTTCAAAAAACTATGTGTCCTACTGAAAAAGATCTTATATGCCCCACAAAGAAAGTAATAGTAAACATTGGAAAGGAATTGTGGACAGTTAAAAGTAAATAAAAGCTAACAACTTTGTGGCATGAGTGTTGGGAAGGAACAAACACTGTATGCTGCAGTTTCTATATACATTCCATATACTTTACAACACACACACACACTGGAATATTACCCAATAAACTATGAAAACAAAACCCATAAGAGCGCTCTGTAAATTTCACATAAGCTGTCACATTCGATGACAGAGAGAGAGACACCAAAATATATCCAGATAGGACAGAAAATGTAAATACAGTTACAAAATAGATGATAAATTTCATTTACTGGATGAATGCGTCTATCTCATGAAGTCAGAGACAGTTTGTTAATGAAAATGAAAACCAGAGACAAAGCATGTAAAGCATGTACAGATAAATTAAACGACTTAATCATATTTGATGTATATCAAGCTGATATTATAAGATATGGGTATGGCTGTTTTGTGAAGAGAGAGAAAGAGAATAGAACATGTTTTTAATGTACATAATTTTGGGTTAATATATGCTTATACCTCATTTTTGATATTGTTGTATCAAATACGTCTACATGACTTTTATGGCAGTGAAATATTCTGAATCTGAATCTGACCCAGAAATTCACACTTCTGACCACACAAAACAACAGTACCTAGCTCTCTGCTGTGAATACTGACCACAGCCAGGTCAAGCAGCACCACTGACCACTACACCCCTCTACAGACAGACACCACGCTGGTGGACGGAAAGAGTGCATACATTTCACATCCCCCGGCAACTGAAGCCCTGTGATCACAAAGGCCAATGAGCAGACACGTCCCAGACGACACGTGGGGGTGGCTGAAGAACAGAGCCAAGGGTTTCTCTTGGTCACTGACCTCAGCCAGCCTCTGACACACAGGTCGATGCCCCGGATGTCACAGGGGACACAACCTCTCTGCGTGTTCTGGGACAACAAAGGGAGAGAACTCAGAGGCAGAGGGTATTGTAAGTCAGGCCTGACAGAAGACTTCATGTGCAGGAGGTAGAGAAGGTGGGATGACTGAAGGATGGAGATACGGTCTCTGACAACTGAGGATTGACTGATGTGATGTGTTGTGAGTACAAGGCAATGACCTGTATGCTGTAAAGTTGATGGTTGTGTGATGAAAGTACATTGAATATGATGGTGTTTACTTACCTGTGCCTTTTTCTAAGGTAATGTTCAGGTTTTCCCCATGTGCCCCAAAGCTATCTGCTCATGTCTCCTTCTGGACACACAAAGCTTTGCCTCGCTTACTGATAACTAGAAATGTACTCAGTGTTCCTTATCAGTTATTGATTTTCAGAACTCGACTCGAACCAATATAAAACTTTTTAGAAAGATGATTTACTAAAGGGAGTCATTTATTTTTGCCTATACCCCACAAACATCTCCATGACTTGATGCTGAAGTTGGTGGTGTGTGGATATACAGAGAAATGATGACATCTTACTTTCAACAGAATAGCTTGGACAGAAACTGTATACTTCACTATGCAGTAAATTGACAGTCATTATTCTTGGAGGAGAGCACTCAATTTTATAAAAAGACAATCATTCATCTTAGATGGAAGCAGTCAAGTTAGTTCAGCTTTCTTGATCAAAGCAAAAGCCTATATACGATGTTATATAAAAAAGCAATGCTCTAAGGACAGCATTCAGCTACAGTGGGAACAAATCACTGTGCCTCATCTGTACCAATTTTGTTTAAACAATACTGGAATAAATACCAGCTCCCACCTCAGAAAACGACAGACAGATGGCTGACTGATGAAGACAGACAACTTGCACATCCAGACAGACAGAAGACTCATGACTACAAAGCCCAGTGAAAAAGCACGTGACAGACCAGCACATCATGACCGTTAGGAGCGATGCCATGAAGTATTCATAGTCTATCTATCTATCTATCTGTCCCGTAGTCTGACGACCGTGGGGACACCCTCAAAGACTCAACAACCAGTTCCCTCCATTCCTCTCTCTGTTCTGCCTTTCTCAGGGTTTTGTGAGTTCTAGGCCTGTCCATTCACTGATGTTATCCTCCCAGCTATTTCTTGGTCTGCCTCTTCTTCTTCCTCCTTGGACAGTGCCTTGTAAAACTGTCTTTGCAAGTCCTTTGGATCTTGTGACATGCCCATACCATTTAAGGTTACGCTGTTTCACGATTGTTAGAAGGTTCTCATAGGGTCCAATGGTTTGCTGGATTCTGTTATGCACGCTTTCGTTGCTTATGTGGTCTTTGTAGGAGATGCCAAGGAGTCTCCAGCCTGAAACTGCACTCATCAGCCAGTCACTGCCCCGGATGTTGCAGGGGACGCAACCTATCTGCACGCCACACTACATTCAAAGGGTGGGAACTCCAACGAATCAAAGAACTGTCAGCGATCACAGAGATGACACTTCAGTCCCTTGATGACCGACACATCCCTGTGTGACTGAAGCTTTACCTAAGGAGCCAGTGTCTGAGCATGGACAGTGACTTGACAGCATGCCGTGCTTCCCAGTCAATGGCTTGTCACCTGTGAAGTGTGCAGCCTTAAATAGCTGTGAAACTTAAAAAGAGCTTGGTTCAGTCAAAAATAGGTCTAATTTTATTAAGGCTACTCCAGCAAGCTGTCAGCTGTCAATACCACTTTGTTGTGCCCAAATTGTTTTTCATACAATCTTAACATAGAGCTGACAATTACACCGATCAGGGTTTATTATATCGCAGACTTGGTGTCTGCATGTTTTAGACTTCAAATAACTATGTGTTCTACTGAAAAAGTTGTAATATGCCCCACAGAGAAAGTAATAGTATACATTGGAAAGGAATCATGGACAGTTTAAAGTAGAAAAAAGCCAACAACTTTGTGGCATGAGTGTTGGGAAGGAACAACCACTGGATGCTGCAGTTTCCATATACATTCTATATACTTTGCAACACACACACACACACACACTGGAACAATACCCAATAAACTATGAAAAGAAAACCCATTAGAGGACTCTGTAAATTTCACATAAGCTGTCACGATTCCGTGATAGAGAAAGAGAGACACCACAATATATCCAGAGAGGACAGAAAGTGTAAATACAGTTAAAAAATAGAAGATAAGTTTCATTTACTGGATGAATGCATCTTATATCATGAACTCAGAAACAGTTTGTTATTGAAAATTAAAACCAGAGACAAAGTACATAAAGCCTGTACAGATAAATTAAACGACTTAATCATATTTGATGTTTATCAAGCTGATATTGTAAGATATGTGTATGACTGTTTTGTGAACAGAGAAAAAGAGAATAGAACATGTTTTTAATGTACATAATTTTGGGTCAATATATGCTTATAACTCATTGTTGATATTGTTGTATCAAATACGTCTACATGACTTTTATGGCAGTGAAATATTCTGAATCTGAATCTGACCCAGAAATTCACACTGGTGACCACATGAAAGAACAGTACCTAGCTCTGTGCTGTGCATACTGACCACAGCCAGGTCAAGCAGCACCACTGACCACCACACCCCTCTACAGACAGACACCACACTGGTGGACGGAAAGAGTGCATACATTTCACATCCCTGGCAACTGAAGCCCTGTGATTACAAAGGCCAATGAGCAGACACGTCCCAGACGACACGTGGGGGTGGCTGAAGAACAGAGCCAAGGGTTTCTCTTGGTCACTGACCTCAGCCAGCCTCTGACACACAGGTCGATGCCCCGGATGTCGCAGGGGACACAACCTCTCTGCGTGTTCTGGGACAACAAAGGGAGAACACTCAGAGGGAGAGGGTGTTGTAAGTCAGGCCTGACAGAAGACTTCATGTGCAGGAGGTACAGAAGGTGGGATGACTGAAGGATGGAGATACGGCCTCTGACAACTGAGGGTCGACTGATGTGATGTGTGTCTAGTACGAGGCAGTGGCCTGAAGTCTGTGAAGTTCATGTTGGTGTGGCTGTGGGTACACGAAAAAGAGGGTGTTTAAGCACTTGGTGCCTTTTGTCTAAGACAGTGCTTCAGTGTCTTAACCATGTACCATGGTAGATCGGTGGTCTAGAGGTAACACGCCTGTCTAGAATGCGAAAAGTCCGGGTCGGAAGTGTGTGGTGGTTCGAATCCCGTTTGGACCCGAAACTTTTCCCTCATCCATTAAACCATGAGTGGTGGTCTAGGCGCTAGTCTTTCGGATGAGATGATAAACCGAGGTCCCGTGTGGTACACAAAATTATTTAGCGCACGTAAAAGAACCCACGGCAACAAGAGAGTTGTTCCCGGCAAATTTCATTAGAAAAAAGCTACTCTGATAGGGAAACAAATGCAGTTGCAGACAGAAAAAAAGAAAAAAATGAGTGGCGCTGCTCTGTGGCGACGCACTCTCCCCGGAGAGAACAGCCGAACTCATGCAGAGAAATCTGACTGACTTAAGTGGTACAAATGAATAAAAATAAATGAATAAAATAAAGCTATGTGTTCCTTCTGTTTTTAGACACACGGTGCTTTGCTTTACTTATTGATTATTGGAAATATATTCAGTGTTACTAGTTGGTTGTTATTCTGCGGGAGTGCTCAATCAGTCATCGATTTTTATAGAGATTTTTTCTCCAATCAAGTGCAATAACATTTATTTTATAGACGATTGGCTAAAGGGCGTTATTCATTCTTAGCTGCCCCTAAGAAACATCATGGTGATTCAATACTGAGGCTGGTAGGCAAATGGATGTGCAGGAAAAAGATGACATTTTATTTTCAACAGAAGGGCGTGGACATGTATCCTTCATTCTGCAGTAAAACAACAACCATTCTCCTTAAAAGGAAGGCAGCCAAGTCAGTCCTCACTTCCAAATCAAAGCAAAAGTCAATACATGACATTACTCAAAAACTGCAATGCTCTATGGACAACGTTCAGCTACAATACAAACTATCCAACATGCCTCATCTGTACCATTCCTTTGAACGATACTGGACTAAATGCCAGCTCCCACCTCAGAAAACGACAGACAGATACCTGACTGACGGAGACAGACAACTCGCACATCCAGACCGACAGAAGACCCATAATTACAAAGCCCAGTGAAGAAGCACGTCCCAGGCGTCCCATCACGACCGTTAAGGCAGCCCCGTCAGTTAATCATGACCACTAGCCCGGAACTGCTCTCATCAGCCAGTCACTGCCCCGGATGTTGCAAGGGACGCAACCTATCTGCACGCCACACTGCAACAAAGGGTGGGAACTCCAACGAATGAAAGAAGCGTCAGCGATCACGGAGACGACGCTTCAGTCCCTTGATGACCGACACATCCCTGAGTGACTGAAGCTGTAAGGAGCCAGTGTCTGTCTGAGCATGGATAGTGACTTGACAGCATGTCCTGCTTCCCAGTCAGTGGCTTGTTGAGAAGAGCGCAACCCCTGAAATGGCTGCAGAACTTGACTGAATGATAAAGAATGTGTTTTATCAAAATATTATTTCCTGCAGAGTTTATTATACTTACTTCCACTATCTATCATTTATACCAACTGGTTACCTACACTTGTTTTCCTCCACAACTATGTTCTGAATAATACCGCGGTGTTTTTCACAAAGCATTCCTCGAACTTTTGATATTCAGGCGACAGTTATGTTTTTGGAGGTTTAAATCCAGTAGCATTTCTGATTTGGGTTTTTAGTAGATTCTTTGCATTGAAAGTTGATTTTTTAAAACAGTGGAGTGTTATACTACACGCACCAAAAGGAAAAGAAAAGGAAACATTACATTGCTCATAGAAGGTAAAAGCAAAACAAATAATTAGAGCGCGCGCGTGTGTGTATGTGTGTGTGTGTGTGTGTGTGTGTGTGTACGTGCTTGTATGTGTGCGTGCGCGTGTTAATTCATATGAAAGATTTGTGAATATGAGTGAGTGAGTGAATGAGTGAGTGTGCGTGTGTGTGTGTGTGTGTGTGTGTGTGTGTGTGTGTGTGTGTGTGTGTGTGTGTGTGTGTTGTTTGTGTGTGTGTGTTGTGTGTGTGTGTGTGTGTGTGTATGCGCAAAAACACACACGAATGCATATGCGCGAATAAAAGACTGCTTCTCAATTCCATAAATGGTGTTTCATTACCTATCATCCTTACCCTCATCCCTCGTACTACCCCCACCCCCACCCCTACCCTCTCCTCCCCCGACAATCTCAGACAGTCTGCCTCCATTCAGATCTCTGACGCCATCGCTAATGCCTTCATTCTCTTCAAAGGGCACTCAGCCCACAGCCACTGGCTCCAGAATCAAAGACAAACAAAACGGACAGAAATCTGACATTGTCTTCATGTTTCCCCGCTTTCCTTTTCACAAACACACACTTTTCTATTAAGTCTAAAAGCTTGCTGAAGCGTAGTAGCAGATGATTGAAAAGATCGTTATCTTTTGAAGTAGGCTAATAAGATATATCTTTTTAGGAATGGATGCTGGTATCGCCTGTGGAGGAGTGGCTTGTTATCGATGATTCAGGGAGTGTGTTTCTGACCAGTTCGGGAAACATGATGTGGCTTAGTATTTAGTTTTTATAATAGCGTGAACTCTTGCTTTAATAATGCTACATCTCTCGTTTCGGTGACAGGACCATGTTAGTATAAATAGCATCCCCATCTTCTGAGGATTATGTGCTAGAAATTTCCTCTTTTCTATCCCTCTCTTTGTTTCTGCCTTGTTCCTTTTCCTCTGTTCTCTCACCTTCGTGTGCGCGCATGACGTGTGCGCACGCTGATGTATAAATATATTTATATAAACATAAATAGAATTACACAGTGTGCGTGCTTGCATGGGTTCATGCCTGCATACATGCGTGCGTGTGTGGGGGGGTGTGCGTGCGTGAGCGTGTGCGTGCGTGCGTGCGCGCACACGTGTGTGTATGCGTGTGTTCGCGCGTGCGTGTGTGTAAACAAGTATACCTTTTTTATTTATTTCATCAAGTGTCTCTGTCTCTGTCTCTGTTTGTCTCTCTCTCTCTCTCTCTCTCTCTCCTCTCTCTCTCTCTCTCTCTCTCTCCTCTCTCTCTCTCTCTCTCTCTCTGCTCGCTCATTGCAAAACCCCATTCAGACCTCTGACGCCATCTCTAATTCTCTCTTTCTCCTCAAATGGGGCTCCTCTTCCAACAGTAATTGGCTTCCAAAATCAAAGACAAATACAGCACTGACACAGGCCAACTTCTTTCTTAACTCCTCGAGAAGTCGTTGGGACACTGGAGTGAGATTATCAGGCTTCTCAGGATGCATGCTGGGCATGCTCGCTGCGTACGCACCACTGGACACAGTTCAGATGTGTGTAATCTTTTGCTCGTAACCTCAACTGAATTTCTCTTTTTTGAGATAATGAAGCATTTGGAACTGGGATTGAAATTAGCCTACTCTTCTACGAAAGGTGGATCAGGTCATAACGTGTGTGCTAGATCTTCTGTACGTATTCGAATACTGATCTTCGGTTTATATTCTCATCTGCAGGATTGTTGTGGGAGGAGTGGGTCAATACCGATGTTAACTCACAGAGAAAGAAGGATGGTGGCAGGAAGGGTAAGACTTCACCTTCCTAACAAATTAATAAACCGAGAGGTTCTTGGTTCGATTCCCTGGCCTTGCCCTTTCTTCCTTGTTTGACCAGAAAATCAAACTGAATATCAAAGTCCTTCTGATGAGACTATAAACGGAGCGCCCGGAGCTCCTATGCACGAAGAACATCTTGCGCACACATTACAAACCCGTTTTGACTTTCGGAAGAGTAGGCCATTTCGTGCCGGTAGGAACGGATGACAAAACTAAAAAAAAAGAAACGCGCATGCACACATGTGCTGTGTTTAGACTCCATCCCTGAAGTCTGAGTGCACCTACCTACATGGCGGAGGATGAAAGCGGTGGCATAGCACACAAATCTCACCTTTGGTGAACCTCAGAGCTCTAGCTAAGAAACAAAACAAAATAATCCCCCCCAAAAAACCCCAAATCCCTCAAACAAACAATGAAGTGGAGACTCGAATCCGTATCCTCAGGTATTGTCAAACCCCGAGAGCAACACTCTAACCACTAAGCCTCTCTGCCCCTGAAACAGAAAAGAGCTGATAGAAAACGGAATGAAACTGCTAGGCATTTTCTGCTTCACCCCCCTCCCCGTCCCCCGCCCTCAACCACAAGCACGTCAATTTCAAAGAAGAATCTGACAGCTGGCTGAAGTATAGCAGCAGCAGCAGACTGAAAATCATGACAATTTTCCTGTTGAAGGAGGATGGGGGAAGGGGGGGGGGGGGGCATGGATTGAAGTGAAGGGAATGACGTCTCTGCAGAGGGAAGTGTCGCAGTCTGAAGTGAGCTGTTGAGTCTGGTCGCAGATCACTTCATGAAACGTGATAGGATTCAGTTTTGTTCATTCATTTCCCCCTTTTGCCATTTTCTTGCCGCTGGATTTTTTTGGGTCACGAAAACTAAAAACGAAAAAAATCGAAAGAACGTTTTAATTCTTTTGGGAATTATTGTTGTTTATAGCCTTACCAATAAAGATTTTGCAAAAAAAAGCTTCATCCAGGACCGCGGGGATGTGGAGGAAGCTGGTTTCAAAATATTCAGTGGTGCCCCCACGGTCCAAGGGACTACGGGATAGGTGAGGGTATAGGATAGCCTTTCTGGGTTTCTAGGCAAAATACGGTTGGCGCTTATCCCCCCTTTTAATTCTATCAAAGGCAATATCCATTCTACGTCAAATACATCGGTCTTGTCGAGCAGTACACCTCACAAACCTGTTCAACAGACCAATTAGCCGACTTTCCCACAGAGCAATGCCTTGGCTGTAAACGTAACCGCTGGCAACAGCTAGGTTAATTAAGT
>CM054147.1:11743460-11780960 GCA_028751875.1 Rapana venosa
GTGGTATGAAATGAAATCTGAGCGCTTTGATTTGTTGCTTTACAAGATTCAGCGCTATATAAATCCCATACATTATTATTATTATTAGATATCGCGTATAACAAACTCCTTACATGTTGACACCTTAAAAGCCGTCAAAAATCGAGCGCCCCCCCCCCCTTCTCCCTTCAACTCTAGCTCTTTTCTCTCATCAAACAGACATCACCCTTGCTCCACACCACCACTACCAACCACCTACACCCTTCATCTACAGATAGGGACTCTTGTTGTTGTTGTTGTTGTTGTTGTTGTTGTTGTTGTTGTTCTTCTTCTTCTTCTTCTTCTTCTTCTTCTTCTTCTTCTTCTTGTTCTTCTTCTTGTTCTTCTTCTTCTTCTTCATTGCATTTTTCTTCTTCTTTGCATTTTTCTTCTTCTTGTTCTTGTTCTTGTTCTTGTTCTTCTTCTTCTTCTTCTTCTTCTCCTCTCTTCTTCTTCTTGTTTTTGTTCTTGTTCTTCCCATTCTTGTTGTTGTTGTTGTTGTTCTTCTTCTTCTTCTTTTTCTTCTTGTTCTTCTTCTTTGCATTCTTGTTGTTGTTGTTGTTGTTGTTGTTGTTGTTGTTGTTGTTCTTCTTCTTCTTCTTCTTCTTCTTCTTCTTCTTCTTCTTCTTCTTCTTCTTCTTCTTCTTCGCATTCTTCTTCTTCGCATTCTTCTTCGCATTCTTCTTCTTTTTCTTAGCATTCTTCTTTTTTTTTTTTGCATTCATCTTCTTCTTTGCATTTTTCTTTAAACGCTCAGACAGCAGCTACTATTATCTGTCATATGAGCGAAAATGCGTTGTACTGCCGTTAATTAAGCGCCTGACAAGTCAGGCCCAGCGCGGTATCCAACTTCGGCATGGGAGAGAACGGTTATCTTTTAAGTCTTTCTGGAGAAAAAAAGGGCAAAATAATGGACCAGGAGGGCAAATTATAGACAAAAAGGCAACAAGATGAAAAAAAAGAAGGCAGAAACAAAGAGAGTGATAGAAGAGGTGGAATCGCTAGCACATAATTTCTGGAAGGTGGGGATGCTAACGATACCGACTGGACCCGGGCAGTCTTATAGTGGGGGGGGGGGGGGGGGGTGTGAGGGGAATGAGGGGGGAGAGATTGTATAGCAGGCATAGAAGCGAAAGCGAGAAACGACATTTTCGGCATCAGTAGAGAAAAAGTCAGTGAAGTATTGCAGTTCAGGAAGCCATTGCAGAGCTACTGGGCTGTCTGCATGCTGGCAACCAGTATCTATTGCATCAGACCTGCAGAGAGAAGCATGTCTATTCCACTCGTGTCAAGAACATGGACAGCTGAATTAAAGGAGGGGGGGGGGGGGGGGGGGGGGGGGCAAGGGGCGAAATGCTCTGGAAAAGAGGAAACGGATTTGTGATTCCCTCTCGGGCAGTTTGTCGCGAGTTATGTTGCAGACTTATGGCAGAATAAGGAGCATGTCTCTAAATATAGCTGCTAAAGCGAAGACTGTTTATCATGCAGACCAAATCACACGACGGTTTTTCAGGTGCTCGTTTTAGCATTAGACAGAAAGGATCTGAGACTGATATCGTTGTTGCTATGTTACAGACTTATATGTGAATTGATATTTATGTTGATGCAGGTTCAAACAGCGCGACTTATCGTAATATTCGTCCCAATACAAACTTTGATGCAATGACTTGATTTATCTATCTCATCTTTAAGGTCTTAGATAATGGATTCTATTTCAATCGCGGTGTATGTGTTTCTTTTACAATGCGTTGACCATCTTGGTGTGACCCTATAATAATAATAATAATAATAATGATAATAAAAATAAAAAATGGAACTTATATAGCGCTATATCTTGCAAAGACAAATCAAAGCACATGCATTCAACCTAATCTTACACAGTCATGCAACCATTTACAAATAATCAATAGTTTAAACAAACAGATATTACAAACATGGTACGCTGCAGACCAAATCTATGAAATACATTTGCAATAGTCAAATGTTTTTCAAAAGCACACACACGCACACACTCACACAGATCATATGCTTTAGCAGGGTGATAGGGCATATGACTCTATAGGACCCTATGGCTGGCTAGAGCGTTGATAGGAGGGATGACTGAATAGAAGTGTTTGATCTGGTTATCCTGACAAGTCCAATATTTTATGACATAAGCAGCTATTGGCAGAAACTCAGAGCGAAGAAAAGCGAATCAAACCTTGCAGTAACAATAACTGTCACAAAACAAGACGCCAAATCATCAGATAACAGAATCATTGCCAATCAAACAAGACGTCAGAGCAGCAAATCATGAAATTATTGCTAATCAAACACAACGTCAGAGCAGCAGATAGCAGAATTATTGCCAGTTTAACAAGACGTCACAGCAGCAGATAACAGAATTATTGCCACTTTAACAAGACATTACAGCAGCAGATAACAGAATTATTGCCAGTTTAACAAGACATTACAGCAGCAGATAACAGAATTAGTGCCACTTTAACAAGACATTACAGCAGCAGATAACAATTATTGCCACTTTAACAAGACATTACAGCAGCAGATAACAATTATTGCCACTTTAACAAGACATTACAGCAGCAGATAACAATTATTGCCACTTTAACAAGACATTACAGCACCAGATAACAGAATTAGTGCCACTTTAACAAGACATTACAGCAGCAGATAACAATTATTGCCACTTTAACAAGACATTACAGCAGCAGATAACAATTATTGCCACTTTAACAAGACATTACAGCACCAGATAACAGAATTATTGCCAGTTGAACAAGACATTACAGTAGCAGATAACAGAACTATTGCCAGTTTAACAAGACATTACAGCAGCAGATAACAGAATTATTGCCAGTTTAGCAAGACGTCATACCAGCAGATAACATAACTATTGCCAGTTTAACAAGACATTACAGCAGCAGATAACAGAATTATTGCCAGTTTAACAAGACATTACAGCACCAGTTAACAGAATTATTGCCAGTTTAGCAAGACGTCATACCAGCAGATAACAGAATTATTGCCAATTTAACCTGACATTACAGCAGCAGATAACCGAACTATTGCCAGTTTAACAAGACGCTACAGCAGCAGATAACAGAATTATTGCCAGTTCATCAAGACGTAACAGCAGCAGATAACAGAATTATTACCAATTTAACAAGACGTCACAGCAGCAGATAACAGAATTATTGCCAATTTAACAAGACATTACAGCAGCAGATAACCGAACTATTGCCAGTTTAACAAGACGTTACAGCAGCAGATAACAGAATTGTTGCCAGTTTAGCAAGACGTCAGACCAGCAGAAAACAGAATTATAGCCAGTTTAACAAGACATTACAGCAGCAGATAACATAATTATTGCCAGTTTAGCAAGACTTCAGAGCAGCAAATAAAAATCAAAATCCTGGCAATCTAAGAAGACTTCAGAGCAGCTGTTAAAACATTTATTGCTAATTTAAGTAAACGTCATAGCAGCAGCAAAAAAAAATATTGCCAATCTACCAAGACGTCAGAGTAACGGGTGAAAGAACTATTGCCAGATTTGTTCTTTCTTGGATTTTTCGCACACGCATCGCTAATCACCTCACTACTACTACTACTAAAACTGCCTGGAAAATCCAACAGGAACTTTAAGAAGACAAACAAAATTATCATTGAATAAGTTTTGCACCCTAAACTGAAATTTCAGAACAAAAACTTACAACAAAACTGTTGTTGAAAGAATTTTGCAATGTAAATTAGACTTTTACGAAAAAAAATTAAAGAAAACTATCGCTTAATGAACTTTGCATTGCAAACTGAGCTTGTAGGCAAAGCTTTTAAACCAAACTGTCTTTTAATGAATTTTGCATTTATGCGCTTTGTTCTTGCAATGAAGATTTTTCACGCGGCGCGCACAACACACACACACACACTCACACGCACAACACACACACACACACACACACACACACACACACACACACACACACACACACACACACAACACACACACACACACACACACACACACCACACACTTGCACACACGCACGCACACACACACACCGGCCGCACTCAATATATGTAAAAATGTGTAAATGTCTTTTTAGTTCTCTTATTTGTCATTCATTTAAAAGTCTGCAAAAGGGGAATATCTACAGGGAATACATGTAATACTTTTTTTTTTCAAGAATTTGTTTTCTTCACAACTTGATGATAGTCTTGCGCATGGACATATTTACTGCAAGAGGGCTTTCCCCTGACACTTTAACATCAACCTTAGCCAAGCCGAAACCATTGTCACTTACTGATGTAAGCCCAGTGCCAATGCTGTCATTAACTTAATGCTGCTATACTTTGAAATGATATACCGAGATCGTCATCAGCCACAACACAGCCTGAGCATAACGATCTGTCCTCTCCTTTAAAAAAATCATCTGAAATCTGAATATGGCTGCCTTTCTGGCGAGTTTCACAAAAAACCCAGCATATACGCAACATTCGGTCTCACGGTGATTCTAAGATGTGATCAATTCATATTGTGGGTGATTCCCAGGGTGTGAAGTTCGAGTAGGCACAACAACAACCCAACAACAACAACAACAACAACAACGACGACGACGACAACAACAACAACAACAGCAACACTTTCCAAACTTTCTCCCCCAATATGCACACCGCTTCTATTTTATCTAACCGACGAAGAGGAAAAGTTAGGAAAAAGAGGGAAAGGGAAGGAAAGGAATGGGGGAGAGAGAGAGAGAGAGAGAGAGAGAGAGAGAGAGAGAGAGAGAGAGAGAGAGAGAGAGAGAGAGAGAGAGAGAGAGAGAGAGACGAGACAGACAGACAGACAAACAGACAGACACAAACAGACAGACAGACAGACCCTCTTTCCTTTGCAAGGAAATAAATTTAATTATCCCAGCTTGCCAGGCCATTTGAGACCTACTTGGCTATCTGCAACTGCCGGTGACTTTCGATGCCAAACCTGCACGTAACAACACACACCACACACACACACACACACACACACAAACACACACACACACACAACACACACACACACACACACACACACTCATAAGCTTAAAGGGAGCCTCACACGACGCAACCTAAGAGAAAGCCTCACACTGTCCGACTGTGCAGTTGGGTCAAGCTAATTTTGTGCATTCGCTTCAACAGGTTGTACCGCTCACTTGATCAAAATTAACCCTTGATCAAATAAACTCAAAGTAATGAATTAAAGGTGATAGAAGGCTGGTTTTCGTATTTGATAGGCATTATCTTGTAATATGCGCGTGTCGTGTTCGTATGCGATGTTGTGGTATTTTTTTGTGATGAATGATTTTTTTCCTTTTCCTTTTCGTTGTATGGCTTGTAAGCCAATAGTTTTCGTGGTTTGTGAGATAATAATAATAATGATAATAATGAATGGAACTTATATAAAGCTATATCTTACAAAGAAATATTAAATCACATGCATTCAATCTAATCTTACACAGTCATGCAACCAATGACAAACAATCAATAGTTTAAACAAACAGATATTACAAAATTACATTGGGGACAGATAGCTCATGTCAAGTCAACTCGCTTTCCTCCAAAAGTACACACACAGACTCGTTACCATTGATGAGTACCGTTACACAGCCACTGCTCAGTACCACAGTCACACCATCACACCACAGTACAAGTCACCTCCCCTACGACACACACACGATAAACACGATGCGAAGGATCACCTCATCATATATGCAGGCTAGAGAAGTGGGTTGTGACGGCTCGCACATCTAATGAACCTATAGGGGAATACTTTAGTTTTAACTCCTATCTGAAATGTAAAGCTGCAGCAAACTATTGCATAAAATTTCAAGAGCAATGGTTTCCAAGCATGCACGACCCGAAATACACAACGACAGCCCACACGACACAGTGAACAACCCAGTATTCAGCACAAGTATCCACCAACACACATCAGACACAAGGATGAAAGTCACACAACACACACAGCTAGAGGCAGCACACACACATGCGCACAGGTCATATACTTAGCAGGGTGATGGGCATGGTTATGAAGTTTAGGATAGTTCTAATATGAAACAGGAGGGGAAAATCTTAGGTTTGAAATAAATAAGTCTTGAGGCAGGATTTTAAAGTGTCATAACTAGGCTTCTGACGAAGAGAGAGAGGGAGTTATTCAGGTCGACGGACCCGAAATAGAGAAAGAGCGGCGGCCAACGGTGGAATGGTTGAACCTAGGTATTCGTAGGCACAAGGTATCTGCAGCAGAGCGGATAGAACGTGAAGGATGGTAAAGGTGAAGACATTCACAGAGGTAGGAGGGTGCAGTTTTGTGGAGACATTTGTAGCAAGGGTACTGATCTATAATTTACTGTCTGTGGCACAGGCAGCCAGTGGAGAGATCGCAAGAGAGAGGTAATGTGCTCAGATTTGTTCTTTAGTGAGATAATACAGTGTTTTGGTTGAAATTGAACTCGTACAAAACCACAAGCTTTAAGGAAACTGTATGGTCTGAAAGATTAAGTCACTGTTCAGGGGTATACAGTTGATGTTTTTTTGGTTGTGATTTCGGGCTTTTGACTGCAGTGGTTTACTACTGCAATTAAATTCATGAACATTTGTTGTGATGCCATAAGATTACCCTAGTTCAAGTATTGCTTAAGTAACCCTAAACGTTTAATATTTTTACAGTCCATCTTATTTATGTGATTAACTTTCATGATTATAGCACACAATCAAAAAAAGTCCTCGTTCAAGTATGTTTGAGCTAACTTTAACAGTTTGATATTTTACAGTCTTTCTAGTTTACATAGTCGTTTTTCATGACTACAACACATGATCAAAATCCTTGTTCCTAACTGGCTGTTTGGTTGCAATTATCAGCCATATTCGACGAACACAAACATATTTTTGTTCTTGTTCAATTGGCTGTCTTCTTCTTCGTGTCTGGAACGTTCAGTAGCACTCAAAAGGCCCTGACAAAAATGCTGTGGAACACTAAAGGCCCTCTAGGGGTCCGAAATGCTTTTCCCTCATCGGCAGGTCAGTTGGCCAGATATCGATTCCATTCTTATTTTCATAGAGTTTGAACTTTGGTTTGGAATATTTTTCACAGCTGTTTTCCTCTAGCTATCGTTTCCCTTTAAGCGAACCATGTGAGACAGCCTTAAGGAAAGCAATTTGCTGAATGGCATGCAAAGAAAACTTGTAAGCTGGTGAGAGAGAGGACCAGAAAGCTTCCGAGTGGTTAAGAGTAAGATTCCTGCAGTATTGGCGCAGTTCCGCCCCCCCCTCCACACACACACGCACTCACACACATACACACTCGCACGCACGCACACACACACACAAACGCACACACGCACGCACGCACACACACACACACACACACACACACACACACACACACACACACACACACACACACACACACACACACACACACACACAGAGCTACTTGGCTGTCAAAGAAAGAGTCCCACAATATATATATATATATATATATATATGCCACTTCAAACATCAAAGTCACATCATTCACAGGATGAATAAATTCCGAAATCATTGCAGGATATTTTTACGCTTCTGCAACTCACCTAGACTTCTACGACCTGTGAAATGCCTTACATGCTTCTTCGATTTTCTGCCAGACATGCATACATATGCATGGACTGATTTTAGTCCCAACAGGTCTGCACATAACTGGGTATGTCAGACGGATCAAACTATAAACCACAGTTTCGTGTGTGAACGCATGCAGAACATTAACATTTTGCCCAAGCGTTAGAGCCTATTCCGAATTTCGGAAGAGCGGGCCATTTATTTGTGCCGTTGGAACGGATGACCAAATTTACAAAATAGCATGTACACGGGGACCGGATGTAAAAAAGACCCACTTAAGTGCTTATTCCATTGTCCTCGAAATATAAGACTTCAGGAATGAAAAAAAAGAAACAAGCAAATGGGCTCAAAATGGATAATATCATGAAGAAATAAATAAGTAAATAGAGGTAAATGAATAAATATACGAACAAATAGATAAATGAATAAATGAATGAATGAATGAATGAATGAATAAATAAATGAATAAGATACTACCGTCATATACTTAAAGCTGCAATACAAAATCAAAAAAGCTAAACTATGGCAGTGCTTGATCCTAGGCCCCCTTATTTGACTTGGAACCAGGCAATATGCTTCAGAAACTGTTTTTAAGTATCATCAGAAACTTTACAAAGAGGAAGACTGATCATTAAAGGGGCTAGTGGATGATGATGATGATACTCATGAAAAAGAAGAATGCAAAGAAACATGCAAAGAAGAAGAAGAAGAAAAATCAAAGAACGCAAAGAAGAAGAAAGAAGAGAAGAAACAACGACGAGACGAGAAGAAGAAGAGATTAGAAGAATGCAAAGAGGAAGAGAAGAAGAAGATGTGAAGAAGAATCGGAGAATGCGAAGAAGAAGAAGAATCAAAGAAGAATAAGAATTCAAAGAAGTAGACTAAGAATAAGGAAGAATAAGAATAAGAATAAAGAAAGAAGAATGAAGAATGCGAAATTGCGAAAGAAGAAAGAAGAAGAAGAAGAAGAGAAGAAGAAGAAGAAGAAGAAGAAGAAGAAGAAGAAGAAGAGAAGGAGGAGGAAGAGGAGGAGAGGAGGAGAACAAGAAGAATGTAAAAAAAAAAAAGAATTGCGAAGAAGAAGAATGCAAAAAGAATGCAAAGAAGAAGAGGTGTGGGGACAGACAGGCAGAAATACACAGTAAAGCTCTTTTCAGTGATCGTCTCTAACCTCCGATATCCTGGTACACACATTTTGTTTCTCTCTGGGTTTTTTGTGTTTCTCTGTCAGCTTGATTGGCCGGTTTTGCCTCTGCTTTCCAGTTTGTCTGTTTGCACGTCTATCAAAGAAATGGGCTATTTCTGCCTCTTTCTGTCTGTCTGTCCGTCCGTCCGTCCGTTTGTCGGTCTGTCTACCAGAGCAATTGATTGGTTTTTGTCTGTAACTGCCAGTCAATCTGTCAGCTAGTCAGTCAGTCAGTCAGTCAGTCAGTCAGTCTGTCTGCCTCTCTCTCTCTCTCTCTTCTCTCTCTCTCTCTCTCTCTTCTCTCTCTCTCTGTCGCTCTCTCTCTCTCTGTCGCTCTCTCTCTCTCTGTCGCTCTCTCTCTCTCTGTGACAAAGAAGGATGAAACGAAGTTAATCGATTATTGCTGACATGGTTATCATACAATGTCTCATCATGACGTCTTCTATGGCGGTTTGTCCTTTTACACGTTGTCTGTCTGTCTGCGGGGCAGGAGTAGCCAAGTGTTTTAAGCCACACACACACACACACACACATGCACACACACACACACATACACACACACACACACACAACACACACACACACATACACACACGCACACGCAACACACAACACACACACACACACACACACACACACACACACACACACACTTTATCTTACAGTAACCGAGGGTACGGGTTCGAGTCTCAGCCCATAAGTGATGTCAGTTTCATGGAACTTTTCCCCCTTGAGGTAACAGTAGCACTGACTACACCTCCCTTAAAAGTCCTGCAGGCGAAACTATATCCACCTCGTCTCGTGTACGAATGCATGTAGAGCATACAAGCGCTTCGATTTGTTTGTTTTACAATGTTCAGCGCTATATAAATTCCATATCTTATTATTGTTATCATTATTATTACTGTCGTCGTCGTCGTCGTCGTCATCATCATCATCATCATCATCATCATCATCATCATCATCATCATCATCATCATCATCATCATCATCATCATCATCATCATCATCATCATCATCATCATCATCATCTCGAGTATCTAGCACTCACGTTTAAACTCTAAATTTTTTTTTTTTATAGAACACTAGACTAGCGGAGTGGAGGAAGCTGGTTGCAAGATCTTCAGTGGTGCCCCAACCCGTCTACTGGACTACGAGACGGGTGAAGCTGAAGGTGAAGACCAGCTATGACACGTGGGATGTATGACAGAAATAAACCCAGCATGCATCCTGCTGTCTGCAGAGGGACAGGCTCCGCCAAAGGTCTAACTTTGCCATGATACGCTGTCTGATAACTTCTGCAGCGCTGAAGCAATTCCTGAAGCAGATCAGAAAGTCCAGAAGGCAAGTCAGCCTTTTCTATCTGAATTTTGATAGCAATAAAACCCAAACCAAAAACAAGCAAGAAACAAATAAAATTTTTAAAAAATCATCAGAAAAAAAGAAAACTCTGCTTATATGGGCCAAACAATGATTTCGAGCAAGGAATCTGATGCCAACATTTTAAGTGTTAATAGGCTCTCTTTCTGTGTATCTGTCTGTCTGTCTGTCTGTCTGTCTCTGTCTGTCTGTCTGTCTGTCTCTGTCTCTCTCTCGCTCTCTCGTTCAAGATTAACGAGGAACGAAACAGGAGTTTAATTATCTTATTTTTTGGCACATTATTTTGGAATAAAAGATCGCTGTCTTTCAAATGCCGAGTTCTTAATTCCTGAGGATTGAATGTCCGCTTGTTTCTGCTTCCTAGGCTCACAACAACTGTTGAACACTGTCAGTGCGTGCGTCGTGCGTGTTTTGTGTGTGTGCGTGTGCGTGTGTATGTGTGTTTGTGGGAGAGAGAAAGAGAGATAGAGAGAGGGGAAAGAGAGAGAGTGGAGAGAGAGAGAGAGGAGAGAGAGGAGGAGGAGAGAGAGTGAGGAGGGGGAGAGGAGAGAGAGAGAGAGAGAAAGAAAGACTTTTAATGCATAATACATACATACATACATACATACATACATACATACATACATACATACATACACACATATAAAATATATACATACATATAAATACATACATACATACATACAACACATACATACATACACACATAATATTCATATATACGTACATACATACATACATACACATATACAGACAGACAGAGACATTCAGAAGATACATACACACACACATACATACAAACAGACAGACAAAAAGACGGACAAAAGGAAAGACAGATAGATAAACACAGACAATCAGAAGAGACAGGAGAGAAAGAAAAAGTGTCGGTGTTAATGGGTTGGCGCAGGAATGACAAACGTGGAACTGAAAAGACTGCTGTTTTAACGTCTTACAGTTATTCCAGCAACACACATCTGGGTAAGCTTCAAGTCACTCTACAAGTTGCCTGTGTATATCAGCACCCTAACGCGGCTACACACACACACACACACACACACACACACACAGGAGCCTTTTCCACCGAATGACTAAGGGGAACCCTTCAGGCCTGTTCAGTTGGACTGGTAAATGTGAAATAGGCAAACTAGGACAAGAAACGTTTCAGAGGTATGTGAGGGGACGTCAATGCAAAGTTACAGGTTTCAAGCGCACGCACACACACACACACACACACACACACACACACACACACCACACACACACACACACACACACACACACACACACACACACACACAGAACATCTTGCGCACACGTTAAATCCTCTTTTCCTAAGAGTAGGCCATTGTGTGCTGGTGGGAACAGGTGACAAAATTGACAAAACCGCATACACACGGGACTAGGTGTAAAAAAGCACATACGTACTTATTCCAATATCCTCGATATTAAAGAATAAAATAAAAAATAACAACAAAACCCCAATAAAACACACACATGCTCATAAGCCTGCAAGACGGGTGTGGAATCTACTCTGAGTCCCGATTGGCTGGATGATGCTAGTCAGCGGTTTTGAATAGATCAGGGTGTGTTCCCAAACAGTCATATTAATGAAGCCCCATATCTCGGGTCTGCTTGAGACACACGTTCACAGTGACAAAGGATCGTTTCGAATGTGTTTCACCCGGATCTCCGCAACCATCCGTTTTTGGAGGGGCGTGTGTCGGCCAATGTAATTGTTCACACAAGAGTATAATTATGTAACCCTCCACAATAATATGGGTCACATAGCACCAATGTCAATTTTGAACTGTTAATCTTATATAGTGCTTATTCCATTATCCTCGATATAAAAAGAATACAAATTTGTTAAAAATCTGAACTAAATAAACTAATCAATGATAAAACAGACTTGAATGTAGGATATTTTTGGAAAACATATTACAAATTGAAATGCTTGGCACCAGCGATTGACAACATGAGAAACTGAGGAATTTTGCACCCTGAAAATTATGTGGTCAGGGTGACTGTATGGATGTTGTTAAACACATTTTTAAAGCAAGAGAAAGCAAAATTTTGTCTTAATACTTCATTAAATAGCAGGAGAGAGAGAATTTTGTATACAATCAAAAGAAATCTCAAAATCGACAACCTGACCCCCACCTGCCCAAAATGGCTCCTTGGGGGAAAAGTGGGTCATGAGCAAGGCGACTCATTTCATGGTGGAGAGTCACATAATTAGGCCCTTGTGTGTGCAGGAGCAAATGAGTAAAGAACAAAGGTAAAACAGATATTGAGATGTGAACAAAATGAAATAAAACATGTAAAACAAAGATATCATGAATGCAGGGATATGTGTTATAGGGGGTCATTAGCCGCCCTTCGAATGTTGATGATGTACTCGAGCACATAATTAGCTACTTGCTTGTTGTTGCCATGCTGATTACGTTCTTTCTGCTATATCTGTTCCATGATGATTGATTGAATAAACTCTACTTAAACCAAATGCAGGAATAAGGTAAGACAAAAGTTAGTGGAAAAGAAAAAAAAAGAGAAAATGTTGGGCAAATGAATTAATTCAGATTAATCGACCAAACACTTCCCCCCCCCACAAAAACAGAAAAAAGAAATAATAAAAAGCGCCCAGCCCTTACTAAAACGAACAACAACAACAACGACATACTACCACAACGGCCTACAGCAATTACAGCAGCAACAACAGCAAGAATAATAATATAACAAAAAAGATAAAATCTATCAGAACTATCATTATCAATCCTTACATCCTCCTTTCAACGTTCTGGCAATTAATTAATGAAACACGCCAAAAAATCTCGATCATAGCAGTTTTTATCATAACGTGGCACAATCGAGTCTTCGGTATAAAATTCAAATCAATACATCAAAAATAAAAATGAATTGAAATTGTCCAAAAAATAAAAACAATTACATAATGTTCTGAACAAAGTTTTAATAACCAAAAATATCCAGTCACCCATAACCCTCAATAAACGACACCATTATTCAGTGGAAAACAAACAAACAAACAAACAAACAAAGACGCAAATAAATAAAGGAAGGAGGGTGGTCAGGACGGTTAAGACGTTCACCTGCCAACAAGTAAGCCGTGAGGTTGTGGGTTCAATTCCCAGCCTCGCCCTTTCTTCCCAGTTTGACTAAAAAATCGAACTGAATGTCAAAGTCCTTCGGATGAGACTATAAACCGAGGCCCGGTGTGCGAACGCACGCAGAACATCTTGCACACACGTTAAATCCTGTTCCGCTTTTCAGAAGAGTAGACCATTGTGTGCCAGTGGAAACAGATGACACAATTTACAAAACCGCATACACACGGGGACTAGATGTAAAAAGCACATGAGTGCTTATTCCATTATCCTCGATATAAAAGAATAAATAAATAAAATAAATAAATAAATAAACAGCCAAACAATCCCATCAAAATTCACAAAAAACAGAAGAACACAGATACCCGATGTAAAAAATCCCCCAACAAACCCACACAATCTGCTCGTTCATTATCCTCAAAAATACAAAAACTTGAATAAAACCAAAATGATATCAAATCATATCATCATCAGTACAAATCTCTTCTTTCTCATGAATCCAAGCGGCAAAATAGGCTGACAGGTAAAAAAACCACCAGCCCATGGCGGATCAATCATGGTTGAACACAGACATTTTCCCATTCCCCGGTCTGTAAGTTGATGGACCACGCAAAACATGACCCCTTATCTGTACAGGGTGCCATACCACTATCCGCCTGATTTAGGCACGCGAGAGCGAGCACACACCACGCACACGCTAGACACGCACGCATGCAATCGTGAGCGCGCGCACACACACACACACACATACAAGAGTTCATAATAGTTATTGCTCTAAGGCTGACCTTTTTTTTCCTTTCAGTATGTCAGCATCTGCCTAGTACCTACTTCCTTCCTTCTGTGCCGAGCATGCTCTCAAACGTAACTTTAAGACAGAGATGTTGAGTTTCAATATACATACATGAGAGAGAGAGAGAGAGAGAGAGAGAGAGAGAGAGAGAGAGAGAGAGAGAGAGAGAGAGAGAGAGATGTTGGTTTGATGAAACTTTAAGACAGAAATGTTGGGTTTCAATATACATACATGAGAGAGAGAGAGAGAGAGAGAGAGAGAGAGAGAGAGAGAGAGAGAGAGAGAGAGAGAGAGAGAAGAGAGAGAGAGAGAAATGGTGGTTTGAATGCGGGTGTGGCCTTATGACCAAGTACTGAATGGAAATTAAACAACCACAACCCCCCCCCCCCCCCCCCCTTTGTTGGGTTTCTTTTCTCTGTGTGTGTGTGTGTGTGTGTGTATGTGTATGTGTGTGGAGGGGGTGGTGGAGGGGGGTGGGGTGGGGGATGGGGTGGTGGTGGTGGGGGAGGGGTAGGGATAGGAGTGGGGGTGGTTGTTGTGTGTGTGTGTGTGTGTGTGCGCGTGTGTTGTGTGTGTGCGTGCATGCGTGCGTGTGGGTATGCGTGAGTATGTGCGTGTATGTGTGTGTGTGATATCTTATTTTCGTTTTATGTCTGTAACAGGGGGTGGTTTTTGCTGTCTACAACAGGGCTTTGGTGAATAGGCATTATGAAGTAATTCTGCAGTGTGTGCGTGTGTGTGTGTGTGTGTGTGTGTGTGTGCCTCTGTGCGTGTGTGTGCCTCTGTGTGTGTGTGTGTGTGTGTGTGTGTGTGTGTGTGGTGGTGGTCCATACCCCAAAAGGGGTGAAAGGAATTAAATTTTGAATCTTGAATCTGTGTGTGTATGTGCGTGCGCGCGCGTGCACGCGCGTGTGTGTCTTTGTGTGTATATAGGTATGTGTGTGTGTGTGTGTGTGTGTGTGTGTGTGTTGTGTTTGTGTGTGTAAGTGTGCGCATCAATCTATCACAGTCATTTAATCTATGTACCTCTCTGTGTGTGTACCTGCATATATGTGTGTATATGACGTGTGTGTGTGTGCGTGTGTGTGTGAGTGTGCGTGCGCGCATGTGCGTGCGCGCGCGTGTGTGTGTGAGTTTACAAAAGCATGCGTGCTCATATGCGCTAGTGTATGTGTATTCACGCGTGTGCATGTGTATAAGCGTGCGTGCGAGCGTGTGTGTATGCACGCGCACGTGTGTACATATGTGCACCCGTGTGTGTATGTATATACTGTGCATGCAGGCTAGCATTGCAAGCGTTTGTGTCTGCATCTGTGTGTGTGTGTGTGTGTGTGTGTGTGTGTGCGCATCTTTTTTTTAAAAAAAACTCACAGACTATGAAGACAGAAACAAAAGACTAATCCCAAACTAAAACAAAACCCAAATCAAAACCAAAACAATACAAATCCCCACCCCCACCCATTCATTTCACGCTTAAGTTATACAGACACACGTGCACATAACCTCATTGATTTCGAAATCCAAAATCCGTGTGTGTGTCAGCAAAACAGCTGCCCTATTGCCTGCTGACCTGTCGTTCAGTGCTTCACCACTACAGGCCAAAAGGTCAGGCCATTAATACTTAATTGCCAATCAATGCTCGCCAGTGGGGCAAAAAAAAAAAAGGAAATGGATAAAAATGGCTGCTACTGCTTCTATCAATTACCGCTTAGTTGTGCCGAGTTGTTAAGTAGGTGGCGGTGTTTGGGGTTTTGTTGATGTTTGTTTGTTGTGGGTCTTTGATGTGGTATGTTTTGGGGGGTCATTTTTATTTTGTTTTGGGTGATGATTAAGAGACACACTGATATGTCTTTTCTGTTTCTAATTAGGTTTTATTATTTGTAAGATCTGAAAGGTTCTATTGTATTATGTTCTCAACGTCTCTCCCCCCTCCCCCCCCCTCTCTCTCTCTTCTCTCTCTCTCTCTCTCTCTCTCTCTCTATATATATATATATATATATATATACACACTACACATACACTTGTCTCTGTCACTCACACACAAGATTTCTACTCTCTCTCACCACACAAACCATGCAAACACATACACACGCACACAAAGATGCGTGCACACACACACCACTCACTCACTCACACAGTTCTTTTTCTATCTCTCTCTCTCTCTCTCTCTCTCTTCTCCTGTCTCTTACACACACTAACACCTCCTCCACACACACGCATTTCTCTTCTCTCTCCCATCTCTCATCTCTCTCTCACTCCTCAAAATAACTTTAGGTCAGTAAATCGTTCACACACACACTCACACACCACACACACAACTCTACATCCACACTACTCACCCACACCACACACACACACACACACACACACACACCGCTACACACACTACACACCACACCACACACACACAACTCTACTCAAAAACTATCATACACAACACACACACACCACAACAAAACACACACCACAAACACACACACACCACACAACCACACACACAAACACACACACCACACCACAACACACACACAACTACACACACCAGATACTACACAACCTAGCAAACGAACCCCATATCACAATACAACAAAGCAGCTGCAAACAACAACAACAACGCCACACCAAAAACTAAAACCACAAACTACGACATGACACGATACTTACACAATACTGTAACCTACTAACCACGGGATAAATATATAAGAAAAAGAACACCATCGATCAAATAAAAAAGAAATAAGCACCTCCCCCCCCCCAAAAAAAAAAAATCCACAACACACGGTATCAAACGAAGATAATTATCAAATCACAAACATAACACGCACTCCGAGAAAGCACACGGGCAGACGACTTCGAAAGGAAAAAGCTACCCACGCGACGATCAAAAACGAACACCACACCAAACTGTTTGTCTTTTTCTTTGGTTTTAGAAGGGTGGAGGTCACACAATCTCATCGATGCCAGCTGATAGATACATGTATACACACACACACACACAGTGTGAAGAGAAAGGGAAGAAGACGCAGCAGCAACAGCAGCAGCAGCAGCAGCAGCAGAAGCAGCAGAAGCAGCATCCAGAGAAAGGACAGGCCCCAAAAACTCCCCAAGCGCTTTATTGAAGGCTATGACAGTCGGGGGTCTGTACTGAGCAAGCAGTGCAGTGCACGTGCCATACGTTAGGCCTCTGCTGTGGGTGTCTGCTGGCGACACAACACTATACCACACACACACACACACACGCACACACACACACACGCGCGTGCGCGCACGCACACGCACACACACATGCGAGCACGCATGCGCGCAGGAACGCACGCGCTTGCACCCACACGCGCCCGCACACACATCACACACACACACGCGCGCGCGCGCGCGGGTACACACACTCTAATGCACACACCACCCACACAATAGTGTCGGCTTAGGCACATAGTGGGGCTTTTTTTCGGGGGGGGGGGGGGGAGGGGGAGGATCAGAGGGAGGGGGTGTACTGCTCTTGTTTTGCTTGTGTATACAGACACACACACATATCAACACACACATAGGCTATACACACACACATACACACACACACACATGCACACACACACACGCGCAGCGCACAATAGCTACACACATTCTACACACACTCACAGGCACACACACACATTCTAACACACACACACACAGAATCACACACTCACACACACACTCATTCACACACACACACACACATACACACACGACTCCGTCTACACCCCCCCCCCCCCCACACACACACACACACGCACGACTCCCACTCACCCCCGCCCCCCCCCCCCCCCCCCACACACACACACACACACACGACTCCCACTACCCAGACTCTTGTATGTATATGTGCGAGGGTTGCTCCGCCATAGTTAAGACGAGGACGACAACACCACAACACACTCTCCTACACCCCACCCCCTCCCCACCAACCATCCCCAACCCCACCCCTACCCCCTCCTAAGCCTACCCCACCCCCTCTCTCCTTCCTCCTTCGCCAGACAGAAGCCCAAGGTTTCTTTACCCTCCTCCTCCTCCCCCTCCCCCCACCCCCCTCTCTTTCTTGAACCCTCACCCTCACTAACACGGAGATCCTCCCCCCCCCCCCTCCTCTCCCTCTCCCTCCTCCCCCCTTTCCCCCATCAGCTTTTGCGACGGTGTCACCAGGCCAGCTGTCCCTACTCTCCACTCATTTTGGCGGAGACGGTCGCAGTGGAGGGTCAGGGTAACCTAGTGGTTAGAGTGACAGATTGGCGATTTGAAGGCTTCTGAGGGTTGCGGGTTTGATCCTT
This sequence comes from Rapana venosa, assembly GCA_028751875.1. Classification (NCBI taxonomy): domain Eukaryota; kingdom Metazoa; phylum Mollusca; class Gastropoda; order Neogastropoda; family Muricidae; genus Rapana; species Rapana venosa. The sequence continues at coordinate 11,761,890 of CM054147.1, forward strand.
TTTGATGGGGTTTGTTGTTGTTGTTGTTGTTGTTGTTGTTGTGTTTTTGTTGTTCTTGGTGTTCTTTCTGTTGTTGTTGTTGTTTGTTGTTCTTGTTGTTGTTTGTTGTTGTTGTTCTTCTTCTTCTTTCTTTTTAATTCTTTCGCAATTCTTCGCAATTGTTCTTCGCAATTCTTCTTCTTTGCAATTCTTCTTCGCAATTCTTCTTCTCTTCTTCCTCGCAATGCTTCTTCGCAGTTCTTCCTTGATGAAACACTGTAATTCAATCTTCCACCCAGTGTTCTGTTTGAGTCTAAAACTTAAGTTGTTTGTTTTTTCAAATTGTAGAACTTTAACATTTCACCGGCAGACAACACAGGGACTGGGGTTAACAGCGTCTTTGTATTGACTTACAGGATCCAAAAACAGAAAAGAACTGGGGGATTTCTCCCCCCCCCCCCCCCAAATACTTTGGAGGAGAAAGTTTCTTGTGTTTTACCATGAGGGTAGAGGTCTAAGAATTGACACAGTACCAGATGTTCCTACCCCAAAGAACTCAATTGTAGTTTATAATACCTGTTAGCCCACTACCGACTGCTCCTTTTTATTTGAATTTGTTCAGTTCACGTGCTAAATGTTGTTGGTTTGGCTTAATCCTTTATTGGAATGAACAGAAAGAACTGTAGAACTTCACAGGCCAAAATATTATTCATTACGTTGTTCTGCATTGTATTGTATTGTATTGTTTTGCATTGTATTGTATTGTATGTCACATTCAGTCACGTATGAAATTCATACAGAACGACACAAGAACGGCACAGCGCAATAAAAAAAGGTAAAGGTGTCCCATAACCTATAAGGTCATAGGGGAGTGAGGCGTCAGAGACCTCAGCTTTTCTAGGGGCCAGCATATTGAGGGCGACGCCCATCTCCTCTCCCTCGCTGCTTTACCTTTCCTGACCTTAAAGAGGCAGGTACCCATTTACAGCTGGGTGAACTGGAGGACTGTACTGAAGCCAAAGTGCTCAAACGGTCGCCCATCCAAGTGGCAACCACGCCTGATCACTGAGCTATCCCGTCCGCAGCGCATTAAACAATTCCGGTCTATATAACTATCAGAGTATAATAGTTTTGACAAGAGAGTTACAATCACATCACGCGTTGATGCTGATGATGATCAGAGTAGCTTTTTAATCTACAGAATTTTTGCAAGGAACAACTCTCCTGGTGTCGTGGGTTCTTTGACGCGCACTAAATATATGTTGCACACATGACCTCAGTTTATCGTCTCTTCCGTAAAGACTAGCATCCAGAACACTACTCAAGGTCAAGTGGTTTGGAGTAGGGGGGGGGGGGGGGGCGGGGGTCGGGTTCAAACGGGGGATTGAACCGGCAACTTCTCTTCTTTAGCTTTTCAGAACAGTCCCCCCCCCCCCCCCCCCCCCCCTCCCCTTAGTGCTGACTCCATTCTCCTAAAAATCCCTGTCATTTTCTTCGTGGAACGCTCAGCAACTATCATTGTCTGTCATGTGAGCGAAAATGCATAGCGCTCCGTCATTCACCTGACAAGTCAGACCCAGGGCATCCGAGTCTGGCGTGGGAGAGAATTGTTATCTTTTAAGTCTTTCTGGAAAAAAATGCAGAAAAAAGACCAAGAGGGCAACAGATAGACAAGAAGGAAGTGACAGTAAGAAAAAGGAACAAGGCAGAAAGAAAAAGAGGATAGAAAAGAGGGAATTTCTAGCACAGAATTTCCAGAAGTGAAGATGCTATTATTCTGACAGGCCCCTGGCATCCCCAATGGGAAACATCCTTTGGATGAGACTGTCAACTGAAGTTCTGTATGCAAACACACACGTGAACATCTTGGGACACATGTTAAAAAAGTCTATCTTGTGTGGAAGAGATGGCTAGCGGTGGTCGGTGATATGGATGACACGAACGTACCCAGCATGCAGTTTGCAAGCTGGAGAGGGATGGGCTCCACTTGCTTCAACTTTCTGAAGATGCGCTGCCTAGAAATGTCCGTGGTGAGCCCCAACGACTCCTGGTAGAGCAGTGATAGCTGAAATCTTCTTCCTCTTCGTCAAACACTAAAACAGCAACTGCCGAAGCCCTGACTAATGCTGTGGTATGCTGAAGGCTCTCTAGGGGTGATGGGTTTGCCCCTCATCGGCAGATCAGTAGGCCAGACATCGGCCCTCAGGTTTTGGTGTGTTGAACAGGTCTGGAGGAAGTGTTCCACTGTCAAGGGAGAAGTGCCACAGAATCACCAATGTGGAACTTGGAAAACATGTGATGTTCAAATCTGCAGTGTCCAGTCCTCAGTCTCACAATGGTCATTTGGTCTTCTCTGGGGAGGAGGTAGAATTAAATCCTGACTTGAAATTAGAGAGATGTTGAAGCCATCCTCTCTTTCGCTTTTCCTTTAATCTTCTTGATAGTCAAACAAAGTGCAATTGAAAATCTACAGACATGATCACCAAATCAAAGATCATAATGTACATTTCATTTACTTTTTTCTATTTTTATACAACTAAGTCAGCAGCAAAAATAACGCTTGAAGTCCTTACACGAGAAAAGTACATAACCTACTTTCCTGAGTTGTTATAGTATTACGAGAGTCGAGACTCCTGTACGGCAAAAGTTGATTTTTCGCTGGGGTCCTGTTACAAGACAGAAAGACTAACGCTGACGTCACCGGAGCTAAACGAACAGGACTGCAATCCCTCAGGCCGCCATTTTGCGAGAAGATGGAGGAAATTAAAACTGCTACAAGTGTAGACAAGGAGAGAGAGAGAGAGAGAGAGAGAGAGAGAGAGAGAGAAAAGAGAGGCGGGGTTGGGGGGGGGGGGGGGGGAGGGAGAGAACAGAAGGATGGAAAGATGGGAGGGAGTGGATGGGGTTGGGGTGGTGGTGGAAAAGGTGGGGTGGTTGGCGTGTGGGTGTGGGAAGACATCATGTTCAATTGTCTGGCTTTCTTCAGTGTATTCGTTATCTATTGGATACTTCGGTTTTTTTTTCTTTGTACTCTTAAGTTACTGTTTCTGTCTCGTCTGCTTGCGTGTCTGTTTCTTTATGAGTGAGTCTGTATTTTGTATGTCTTTCTGTCTGTCTGTATCTCTGTTTTTGTCTGAGTTTGTCTGACTGTCTGTCTGTTGTTTTCTTCCTTTTCCTTAAACATCACGATCACCAGGATCAACATAATATTCTTCTTGTTCTTCTTCTTCTTGTTCTCTTCTTCTTCTTTCTCTTCTTCTTCTTCTTCTTCTTCTTCTTCTTCTTCTTTCTTCTCTTCTTCTCTCCTCCTCCTCCTCCTCCTCCTCTCCTCCTCTTCTTCTTCTTCTCTTCTTCTTCTTCTTCTTGCGTTCCTCCTTCTCCTCTCTTCCTAGGTATCTCTGTCTGACCTCATTTCTGTCAAAACCAATGACTATCTTCATTCATGTTCTTTTGTCTTTCTCCTGTCTCTGTCTCTGCACTCCGTTCTCTGGCCTTCATCCTGTCTGTGTCACGTCAGCCTGTTGTTTGTTCCTCAATGGTGATGCTATCCTTTATAGGGGCTGGCAGGACAGAAACTGCCAGAGAGAAAAGGGAATGTTAAAAGGAAGACACCTGTTGAAACAGCCAAGAAGGCATGCTAACACAAGGCTGAGACTATTTGGGGAAAAAAACTCCCAATCTTCTTTAGGTTTCCTTTACGCCCCGAACATTCTCTGAAGCGATGTGCTGAATTTTCAGGCATTGTGTCGTAGGCAGGTTTGACTGGTGGAGCCCATCCCTCTCCATGTGCATGCTGGGTATGTTAGTGTAATCCGTGCCGCTGGCAAGGCTTGCCTACTCGTTTACAAAAGGTGAGTGAGGTTTTAACGTGAGCGGGAGATATTCTGAGTGCATTCTCAGGCGGGATCTCGGCTTAAAGTCTTATTTGAAGGGCGTTGTTGATCCCAGAGTAGAAATCTCCTTAGTATGACATGTCAGTGAAGCCGTAAACCTTTTAATCATGCACAAGGAAACGAAGAAAAACAAGACAGAGATTTGGTTTTCATGCTGTGTCCACCAAATGATCTTTTTTTATCGTACTTAAAGAGATCGATCTAAGTCAACCCTTGTGGATCAGACTGTAGATTTCCCCGAGGGGATGCCGGGGGCCTGTCAGTATAAATAGTATCCCCTTTTCTGTTAGACTTATCTTCATTACTCTTGAAAGCACTGTTTTATGACTATTGCTGCATCTTATATTGCACTGTATTGTCAGTGGATACGGGATAGCTCAGTGGTCAGAGCACTCGCTTTCCCCCAGCTAAGGTTAAGCAGCATCGAGCGTGGTTACCAGTTGGATGGGTGACCGTTTGCGCGCCTTGGCTTCAGTACAGTCCCACAGTTCACCCAGCCGTAAATTGGTACCATCCTCTTTAGGGTCAGGGAAGGTAAAGCAGCGAGAGAGAAGAGATGGGCGACGCCCTCAATATGCTTGCCCCTGGAGAAGCTGAGGTCTCTGACGCCTCACTCCCCTACGACCACATAGGTTACGGGATACCTTGACCTTTTTTTTTTTTTATTGTCGGTGTTGTCCAGTCTCTTTGTTTGGGATGCTAGGGGCCTGTCAGTGTAAACAGCATCCCCACCTTCTGAAAATCATGTGCAAGAAATGCCTTCTTTTCTATCACTCTCTCTGTTTCTGCCTGGTTCCTTTTCTTCCTGTGACCTCCTCCTTGACTATCTTCTGTCTCCTTGGTACATTCTCCTGCGTTTTGGTTTTTTTCTTTCTCAGAAAGACTTCAAACATAAAAATTCTTTCCAACGCTGAAGTCGGATGCGCTGGGCCTGATTTATCAGCGGAGTGTGTGTATATGTGTATGTGTATGTTGTGTGTGTGTGTGTGTGTGTGTGTGTGTGTGTGTGTGTGTGTGTGTGTGTGTGTGTGGTGTTGTTGTGGTGTGGTGTGTAGTGAATGTGTGTGTGAATAAATATTTGATTTATGTGCATGCCGTGTGCTTTTGGTTTACTGTTGCTCTCATTGCGCATGTAAATCGTCAAAGTATGCAATTTTTCTTAAAACAAACACCTCAAACCAAAGAAGGTTGGACTTTTAAAAACAGAATAAAGGAAAAGAACAAACAAGTGCATAACACAAAGAAAGAAAATAAAGCAAAGAAGTTTGAGTTTAGTTTATTCTTTTATATCGAGGATAATGGAATAAGCACTTATGTGCTTTTGTTTACATCAAGTCCCCGTGTGTGTGCGGTTTTGTAAATTCTGTCATCTGTTCCTACCGGCACCAAATGGCCTACTCTTACGAAAAGCGGAATAGGATTTAACGTGTATGCAAGATGTTCTGCGTGCGTTCGCACACTGGGCCTCGGTTTATAGTCTTATCCGAAGGACTTTTGGGGAGAGTGGAGTCTGCACTGATGTGAACTCCAGGGGAAAATATCCCCTTGAACGGGAATCGAACCCGGGTCGTCAGATTGCGAGCGCAATGCTCTAACCACTAGGGTATTGCTAGAAGAAGAAGAAGAAGAAGAAAGAAAGAAGAAGAAGAAGAAGAAAGAAGAGAGCGAGATGCACCTAAAACAGAGGTCATTTCTAGCACAGGAGACGTTCAACAGGTCAGGAATAGTTTTTATATTCAAATGACTCCCAGGCACACAAACATGGAGACAGATGATCCTGTATCTTGTCTATGTTCATCGCGTGTTGCAGACACCTTTGTAAGAACAATGATCTGCAAAACTGATGAACTTTCATTTGCATGAAGCTGTTTTCTTATTTTCTTGCTTTGCGTGCGTGCGTGCGTGCGTGCGTGCGTGCGTGCGTGTGTGTGTGTGTGTGTGTGTGTGTGTGTGTGTGTGTGAGTGTGTGTGTGTGTGTGTACTCATTTTCTTGCGTGTATGTGTGTATGTGTGAGTGAGTGTGTGAGTGTGTGTGTTTCTTTTATTTTCTTGTGTGTGTGTGTGTGTTTGTGAGTGTGTGTGTGTGTGTGTGCAAGTGTGTTTGTGTGTGCAGTTCTTTTTATATTTTCTTGTGTGTGTGTGTGTGCGCGCGCACACGAGTATTTGTGTGTACATACGTGCGCGTGTGCGTGATAAAATCACATTAAGAGCCTTATTACACGTGTTAATGGTCTCTTATTATGAATATATTCAAAGAAGAAAACCACAAGACAGTGATACAGTATTCATACAATTCTAACTGGCCTTTGAAGAGAGAGCAGGGAGCACTTAAGGGTCCTCCTGTAACCAATCGCTGATTTTGCCTCGCAAATGGAACGAACTAGAAGAATTGCCTTTCTCTTCAAATATGACAATGGTCAGACAGACAGACAGACAGACCGACAGACAGATAGAAAGATAGACAAGCGGACAGAAAGGCACAGACACAGACAGACACAGACACAACTACAGAGACACACAAAACACACACACAGACACTTTCACTGGTTAACATCAGTGCAGACTCCACTTTCCCCAAAAGTTTTTCGGATGAGACTATAAGCCGAGGCCCCGTGTGCCAACGCACGCAGAACATCTTGCGCACACATTAAATCCTGTTCCGCTTGTCGGAAGATAGGCCATTGTGTCTGGTGGGAACAGATGACAAAATTGACAAAACCGCATACACACGGGGACTGGATGTAAAAAAAGCACCCCATGCTTATTCCATTATCCTCATATAAGAGAATAAATAAAATAAAAAAACAAAAAATTCAGACATACATACAGAGAAAGAGAGAGAGTCAGACATGGAGACTCAGACACTCACTCACACAGACAATAATAACTATAATAATGATAGCACTATATTTGTTTTGCGCCTTTCATCAATATCAATAACGCCCTAAGCGTACTGCATGGATATGATAATACAGACTGCAACAGTAAGAATTGATTTTTTACAATTCATTGTCTCACAATACATATACATACAGGCACGTGTACACACACACCCATATGCATTTACATACAAACACATATGATCTTGGACAATCGCCCTCGGGTGGAATACATTTCAGACATTGAAAACTGGCGGCCGCCCCATTTCAGCAAGACAATGGCGACTCCAGTAGCCCCCCGCTATCAAGAAGCGTTGTTGTACCACGCGGTGCAGGTTGGAACCGTCAACCTCTGGTCATATAGGATGCCTCCACTCAGAGAGGCAGAAGTATACAACAACAACAAAAATCACACCGGCACGACAACAGATAGCAAGCGTCTTGAGCCAGCCACCAGGAGGAGCCAGCAGTGACATCAACCCTTCAGTTGAGGAAAAACTCGTTTTTCTGAAGAACGAAGATCTAAGAAAAACGACAAAGGATTTAGAAGCGCTGACCCGCAAACCTTGAGAGCAGAGTTACTACTGCCCTGGAAAGCGGAGGTAAGGCGATTGTCAAACCCACCGCTGCTGTTCCGGCAATACCAGCCGCCAGGGACGACGATTTGAAGTCTTTGGGGATGATGATGATGTGAAGGAAGGACGCTCAGAGATAGCCAAATTGTTACAGAATGGAGATATAATGATCTGCCACGACTCTGTACAACTTTTCGGCTGTTGTATAAACAGGGAGGATATGGCTTCTTAAAAACAGGCTGTATTAATTCTACATTTTAAGGCGAAGGTAAAGTGTATGCAAGGGACGGTTTCCAACTACCACCCAACGAATCAGAGCGCCGCACAATTTGCAGGTGTGTCCCAAAATAGTAGCACACGTCGCTCTTTTATATATATATATATGTAAATGACAATAAAATACTATTATATTTATATTTATTTGTAAAATTTGTATCTGAACTTTAAGTGAATGGATCTATCTATTGTCTGTCTCTATTATTATCTATATTATATATTAATCTAATATACATCTATCTATCTATTATCTACTTCTATTATCTACTATCTATCTATCATCTGTCCTATCTCTCTATTCTCTATCTAATCTACTAATCTATCTATCTATCTATCTATCTATCTATCTATCTATCTATCTAATCTATCTATCTATCTATATTCCATCGTCACGCAGACATCGCACTTGTTTTGAGATTGTATTTAAGTTCGAATTATTTGATTTTTCAAAGCTCTCCTGTTTCGATGGCAGTAACATGCACGTCTGCATGATCACTGATCAGGAAGTTATAGCTTTCAACACGCTCTGCTCTCCCGTGGGGATGCCGGGGACCTGTCAGTGTAAATAACATCCCCACCTTCTGAAATTCTGTACTAGAAATTTTCCTCTTTTCTATCACTTTCTTTCTGCCTTGTTTCTTTTTTCCCTGTCACCTCCTTCTTGTCTGTTTTCTGCCTTCTCGGTCCATTCTCCTGCCTTTTGTTTAGAGAGACTTAAAAGATAACAATTCTCACTTACGCCAGAGTCGATTGCGCTGGGCCTGACCTGTCAGGCGCTTGAGGGCAGCGTGACGCATTTTTGCTCATTATTAATATTATTTCATATCGAGGATAATGGAATAAGCACACACGTGCTTTTTTACATCCAGTCCCCGTGTGTATGCGGTTTTGTAAATTCTGTCATCTGTTCCCACCGGCACACAATGGCCTACTCTTACGAAAGGCGGAACAGGGTTTAACGTGCGCACAAGATGTTCTGCGTGCGTTCGCACACGGGGCCTTGGTTTATAGTCTCATCCGAAGGACTTTTGGGGAGAGTAGAGTCTGCACTGGTAGTAGTTGCTGTGTGAGCGTTCGAAAAAGAAGAAGACAGGCTACTACTACCTGGAGAGGGACAGGCTCCACCAGGGTCACCTTGCCCCTCACATCTCAGTTTACAACAACAACAACAACAACAACAACAACAACACCCCCAAGCGTTCAGTCCTGTACCCCAACGTCTTTCTACACAAGTCGATTGGACATCTGTTCGTCTTATCTATGGGCGATTGCAGGCGTGTTTTGATGATTTGAGTGTAAGCGCTTTGATTTGTTGCTTTACAAGATTCAGCGCTATATAAATTTCATATATTATTGATTACTATCATAATTATAAGTCAGCGGAGTTTGGAAGTCAAGTCAAATTAAATTAGTTTTGATGATTTGAGTGTAAGCGCTTTGATTTGTTGCTTTACAAGATTCAGCGCTATATAAATTTCATATATTATTATATTTCATAATTATAAGTCAACGGAGCTGGGAAGTCAAGTCAAATTAAATCAGTCCCCGAAGTCGGAATGCGGCTACCTTAACAGCGGGTAAAGACGGCGGTACACAGAAAATCTCACCCAAGGTGAACTTCCAAGCTCTTGCCCAGGAACGAAAAAAAAGTTCAATCAAATCAAGTCAAGTCAAGTCAAGTCAGCTCGGATGAAGACGAGGCTAGTCAGTTTGAATAAGTTTCTGTGGACTCAGTCGCTTACAAGGACTGTTCCAAATACGAGCGATTTATTTCTCTGGTGTTTTTGATGTGCGAACAATATCTTTAAAAGAACAAAAAAGAAGTAAGCTCTTGCGCTTTAGCGAAAACGACCCAAACAATTTTTCGGTAAACCTTTGAAGAGAGAGAGAGAGAGAGAGAGAGAGAGAGAGAGAGAGAGAGAGAGAGAGAGAGAGAGAGAGAGAGAGAGAGAGAGTGAGAGGTAGGAGACTGTGTGTGTGTGTGTGTGTGTAGAGCAGTATGATATATATGACCTTTAAAAGTTTTAAGATATGTGTGTGTGTGTGTGTGTGTGTGTGTGTGTGTGAGAGAGGAGGAGAGAGAGAGAGAGAGAGAGAGAGAGAGAGGAGGGAGAGAGAGAGAATGTGTGTATGTGTGTGTAGCATTATGATATATATAAACTTTAAAAGTTTTTGATGGTATTGAGAGAAAGAGAGAGAGAGAGAGAGAGAGAGAGAGAGAGAGAGAGAGAGAGAGAGAGTGTGTGTTTTATGTGTGTGTGTTTATGTATGCGTATAGTAGTATGATAATATATATGACCTTTAAAAGTTTTAGGTTGATATTTGAGAGAGACAGACAGACAGAGACAGAGAGAGACAGAGAGAGACAGAGAGAGAGAGAGAGAGAGAGAGAGAGAGAGAGAGAGAGAGAGAGAGAGAGAGAGAGAGAGAGAGAGAGAGAGAGAGAGAGAGAGAGAGAGAGAGAGATTATATACAGAAACTTGATCAGGGCGACCTTTGAAATTTCGAAAACCTCTTTGTTAAGCTTCACTATCTCAGGGTTGTTTCCCCCTAAAGATCTGCTACAGCGAGTAGAATACCTCTTATACACTAACAACACATAAACCAAGATGTCCACTTAGCAGTTGACCAGTGGCATCGTCAGTGAGCTTGTGACGCTTTATGTGCATGCTGGGTACTTTTGTGTTTCCATAAACTTAAGAGACGATCCAATGAACGACCTGACTTCTTTCTTCATTGTTTTCTGAACTCCTTGAGAAGTCGTTGCAGCGCTGCGCTGAGCTTTTCATCCTGCACGTCATGGGCATGTTGAGCCTGGCGGAGCCCATTCTTCTCCAGGAATCAGTGTGCATGCTGGGTATGTTTGTGTCAACTATTCCACTGGTTATTACTGGTCTGCAGTTTTGCCGAATTTGGACAGGATCTTAACATGCGGACAAGATATTACGCATTCATTTACACCCCATACCTCAGCTCACAGTCTGATCAGAAGAACTTTGGGATAGAAGAGTCAGTAGTAATGCTTGATCCAAGGACAAGGTACCCTCAGATGAACACCCCACATTCTCCGTTATCGACACTTCACCAGTACAGCACTCTATCCGCTAGGCTATCCTAGTCTACCCTCCATCAGGTAGATTGCAGAATAGATAATAACTATGTACGCTTGATTTTCTGTAGGCTTGTACAAAACGAAGGGAAGAAAGCTGACAGGCACAACAATTAACCGGGGAGAAGGAAAACAACAACAACTGATAAGACAAAAGGGAATAGCCCCACATGATCAGTAACATGTGTTTGTGATTACAAGAAGATGAATGCAAAGGAGAATTCAAAGAAGAATTGCGAAGAAGAAGAAGAATTGCGAAGAAAAAGAAGAAGAATGCTAGGAAGAATTACGAAGAATTGCAAAGAAGAAGAAGAATGCGAAGAAGAATGTGAAGAAGAATGCGAAGAAGAAGAAGAATTGCGAGGAATTGCAAAGAAGAAGAAGAATTACAAAGAAGAAGAAGAATTGCAAAGAAGAAGAATTGCAAAGACGAAGAAGAAGGAGGAGGAGGAGAAAGGAGAAGAAAAAGAAGAATGGCAAAGAACTGCGAAGAAGAAGAAGAAGAAGAAGAAGAAGAAGAAGAAGAAGAAGAAGAAGAAGAAGAAGAAGAAGAAGAAGAAGAAGAAGAAGAAGAAGAAAAGAAGAAGAAGAAGAAGAGGAAGAAAAAGAAGAAGAAGAAGGAGGAGGAGGAGGAGGAGGAGGAGGAGGAGGAGAAGAAGAAGAAGAAGGATTGCGAGGAATTGCGAAGAAGAAGAAGAAGATGAAGAAGAAAAATGCAAAGAAGAAGACGCAAGAGAAGACAAAAAGAATATAGAAAAAGAAACAAAACAAAACAAAAAAAGCAGGAACAAGAAAAGAAATCAACACACTAATAAGCAACAACACACAACACAAATCAACCTCTTAACACACACCCACACCCACACCCACCCACACCCACACACCCACACACACACACACACACACACACACACACACACACACACACACTATCCCAGTCTTCCCAAAAAAGAGATTTCCCCCATCAACCAACACAAACAAGCGAAAAACTGGAGCAGCACTTTACTGCTCAGAAGAAAAAAAGACAGACAGACAGACAGACAGACAGAGGTGACAGAGAGAAGCAGACGAAGCATGACGGATGCTACTCAAGCAGCACACAGACCTGTCCTCCCTCCCCCCTCGCTCCCCCTCCCTCTCGCCCCCCTCCCCCTCCAGTCTGTGATCAATGGCACTGCAGGCAGAACAGCGAGCCACTTGTCTTCTGCTTTTTCTTTTCTTCTCTTCTCTTCTCTCTTCTCTTCTCTTCCAGTCTCCTTCGGCACTTGGCCAGTCTGTTATCGATTGGCTTCTGTGTTCTTTGAATAGATCGTTCAGTTTGGGGAGAGGGGGGTGGGGGGTGGGAGTGAGTGGTGAGGAGGAGGGAGGAGGAGCGAGGAGGAGGAAAGGGGGTGGTGTGAGGTGAGGATTGGTGGGGGAGGAGGGAGAAGTGGGAGATGGGGTGTGGGAAGGGTGTGTGGGTGGGGTAGGGTGGGGTGGGGGTGGAGTGTAGGTGGGTTGGTGGGAAGGGTGTGTGTGTGTCGTGTGTGTGTGTGTGTGTGTAAGGGGGAATGTGTGTGTAAGGGGGAATGTGTGTGTGTATAGTGTGTGCATATGTATGTATGTAGTATGTGTGTGTATAACATGCGTGCGTGCGCGCGCGCGTGGATGCGTGCGCGGCTGCGTGTGTATATATGTCTTCTGTATGTGTAGACCCACGCACGTGTCTAACGGCCTATATATGTCTGGAAGACTTACGTCAGTTTGAACTTATAAACACAGATATTACAGGAATCCACATTTCTGCAGGCATCTTTCACGAAAGTAAGGAGTTAGCCTATGACCCCAAGCCTTTCTGCTTCACTCACACAACCCGCTGACCCTATTCTATCTATCTATCTATCTGTCCCGTAGTCTGACGACCGTGGGGGCACCCTCAAAGACTCAGCAACCAGTTCCCTCCATTCCTCTCTCTGTTCTGCCTTTCTCAGGGTTTTGTTGAGTTCTAGGCCTGTCCATTCACTGATGTTATCCTCCCAGCTCTTCCTTGGTCTGCCTCTTCTTCTTCCTCCTTGGACAGTGCCTTGCAAAACTGTCTTTGTAATTCCTTGGGATCTTGTGACATGCCCATACCACTTAAGTTTAACGCTTTTCACGATCGTTAGAAGGTTCTCATAGGGTCCAATGGTTTGCTGGATTCTGTTATGCACGCTTTCGTTGCTTATGTGGTCTTTGTAGGAGATGCCAAGGAGTCTCCGAAAGCATCTCATCTCCACTGCCTGTACTCTTCTCTCCAAATCTGCAGTCAGGGTCCATGATTCACAGGCATACAGAAATATGGATATGACAAGGGAGCGCATTAGTCTGATCTTAGAGATAAGTGAGATATTCTTGTCTCTCCAGATGGTGTTTAGTTTTGACAAAGCTGTTATTGTCTGTGCAGTCCTGCATACTACTTCTGGCTTGGATCCCTGGTCGGATACAATGGCTCCCAGGTACTTGAAGCTTTGAACTGTTTCCAGCTTCTGGTCATTAACCCTGATATCAGTGCTAATGCCGTTGGTGTTATTAGTCATCAGTTTGGTCTTCTCTGCACTGATTTCCATGCCGTATGTTTTGGAGGCCTTATCCAAGTGTTCTGTTAGGCTGGCAAGCTCTTTTTCTGATCCTGCTATTCCATCAATGTCATCTGCGAAGCGGAGGTTTGTGATCGTTCTGCCACCAATGCTGACTGATCCTTCATGATGTTCCAGTGCATCACCCATGATTCTCTCAAGGAAGATGTTGAAAAGAGTGGGTGAGAGTAGACAGCCCTGCCTTACTCCAACTGTTGTTCGAAACCATTCTCCAATGTTGTTGTTGTAGTACACTGCACTGGTGGCCTCGCTGTACAGCTGTTGATGACTCTGATCAGGTTTGCATTGATGCTGTACAAATTCATGGTTGCCCACAAAGCTGCATGCCACACCCTGTCAAATGCCTTCTTAAAATCGATAAATACGTGGTAAAGGTCTTGTTGATGTTGAAGGTACCGCTCACATAGTATTCTGAGGTTGAATATCTGTTCTGTTGTGCTGCGCCCTGCTCTGAAACCTGCTTGTTCCTCAGCAATGATGGTCTCTGCTTGTGGCTTCAGTCTATTCAATATTATCTGCAGCATGACTTGCTTGGGTGACATATGAGGCTGATTGTGCGGTAATTATGGCATTGTTGTAGATTTCCTTTCTTGGGGAGGGTGATGATGAGTGACTGCGTCCATGGTGTTGGCCATTTTCCTGTCTGCCAGATCTTGTTGCAGATTCTTAGTAGGGCGCTGATCATGGCTTCCCCTCCAGCTTGGACCAACTCAGCTGGAATGTTGTCAGCCCCTGCTGACTTCCCCTTTTTCAGCGATCTGACTGCTGTTTCCACTTCTTCTCGGAGGATAGGGTGACTGTCTGTGTCTTTGCTTTCGGGTACATTAAGGACTTCTGGATCTCCTGCGGTTCTATAGTTATACAGGTCGGAGCAGTATTCTGTCCATCTGTTCAGAATATCCTGGTCGTCAGTGAGACACTTCCCATTTTTGTCTTGGATGTTAAACCTTTTCTCTGTTTCGTGCTAGTCAGGTCTTTCACCAGCTGATATGCTTTCTTGCTATTGTTTTTTTTTGATGTTCTCTTCAATGTCTTGGCACTGTTCACCGATCCAATTCTCTTTTGCCTCCGTCATGGACTTCCTGATTCTTTTGTTGACTGCCCTATATTGTTCTGCTCTTTCTTTTGTTTCATTTTTCTTTTTCTTTAGCTCTCTACGCTTGTCGCATAGTTGTAGGATGTTAGGTGTGACCCATGGTTTTTTGACTGGTCGGCGTTTGCCAAGAAGCTCGTTTGCTGTTTCAGTCACCGCTGTATTGAAACTATTCGTCAGTGTATCTATGTCTGAGTCTATCACAGTGAGTGCTGCAAACTTTCCACCTATCCTTGCTTGAAAAATTTCTAATACCTCTGGATCCTTCAGCTTCTCGAGGTCAAATTTGATCCTGATGTTGTTCCGCTTGTGGATTTTCTTTAGACGTAGTCGGAAAGTCATCATCACAAGATCATGATCACTCCCTATGTCTGCTCCTGGAAAACTTCGTGTCTGTGCGATGTTAACGCTAGACTGAAACCGTCTTTTCACCATGATGTAATCTATTTGGTTGTGGTGTTCTCCATTTGGGCTATGCCATGTCCATTTTCTGGATTTCTTGTGTGGGCCAAGTGTATTCACTAGCTGGAGGTGGTTGTTACTGGCAAACTCCAGGAGTCTCAAGCCTCTTTCATTTGATTGGTTATCTGGAGAGGGATGGGCTCCGCCAGGTTTGATTTGCCCAAGATACACCAATGACAAAGACAGCCAGAATCTCCATACCGGATCGGTCGTCGCCCGGGTTACCAAGGACCGCGCCTTCTGTTGCTCATCAGGACAGATGTCGAAAGTATGCTACTGATGTAAAACGCAGCAAAATTCGTGCCAGAAACAACACCATCATTGGCACGTGGAATGTACGGACACTAAGAGCTGCAGGCAAAGTGGAAGAACTGACACATGAGATGTCGAGATATCAATGGCACATCCTTGGGCTCTGCGAAGTCAGGTGGAAAAACATGGGAGAAACAACGACCCAGGAAGACCACAAATTATACTACAGTGGAAAACAGGATAAACATGAACACGGCGTGGGGTTTCTCGTTCACAAAGACACCGTGAACACCGTCATGAGCTGTCAGCCTGTGTCCAGCAGACTTATTACCATCCGCCTGAGAGCAACCCCCTTTAACATAACTATAGTACAGGCATACGCCCCTACATCAGACTACACAGATGAAGCCGTAGAAGAATTTTATGACCAGCTACAAGAGGTTCTGAATCAAACACCCAAGAAAGACATCCTCGTTGTGCAAGGCGACTGGAACGCCAAGGTAGGAGAAGATGCATGGAAAGACTGGGAGGGCGTTTGTGGGCCACATTGTAATAACCAATCAAATGAAAGAGGCTTGAGACCCTATTCACCGCAGGCAAAACCTTTATCTCACTGCATCCAATCCAATGTCCCCGAACTTACAGCAGACGAAAGGACATGTATCTAGAACAAGAGTGTCCATTAAAAACAAAGCTGTTTCTCATTACAGGACGAATCCCTGGTTTGTTTGTAGGTATTTGAAAGCAATAATGGGGTCTCTGTGTGTAGGGAGAAGGGGGGATAGGGTAGTTAGAGTGTTGGGCTCGTGGTTTTAAAATTTTTCAAAAATTTATTCTTTTATATCGAGGGTAATGGAATAAGCACTCTTGTGCTTTTTTTTACATCAAGTCCCCGTGTGTATGCGGTTTTGTAAATTTTGTCATGTTTCCACCGGCACACAATGGCCTACTCTTACGAAAAGCGGAACAGGATTTAACGTGTGCGCAAGATGTTCTGCATGCGTTCGAACACGGGGCCTCGGTTTATAGTCTCATCCGAAGGACTTTGACCTTCAGTTCGATTTTTTTTGGGTCAAACTGGGAAGAAAGGGCGAGGCTGGGAATCGAACCCACAACCTCACGGTTTACTTGTTGGCAGGCAAACGTCTTAACCATCCTGCCACCTTCCTTCCTGGTTTGACAGTGGGAGAATTGGCCCAGGCCAAAAGCTGTGTCAGGTTATTGATGTCAGCTAATTGCTAAGGCCTACATTAAAATGTTATGTTTAAAATGTTGTGTTGAGATTGCCTTCAGCCATGACAAGCTCTTAACATAACAACCTGCACTCTCCTTTATAGGAGAAAAAATCCTCTGAAGTCGGAGTATGGCTGCCTATGTGGCGAGGTACTTGAAAATAGTCGTACACGCAAACTTCTCACCCGGTGTACTTCCTAGTATCTCACAGTGATTCCCAGGTGGGATGAGTGAGTCAGAGTGCATGTTTTGGGTGACCCCCAGGGTGTCAAGCTGGGGAACGCACAACAACAACAACAACAGTGGGAGAAGGAGCCTGGGTTTGAGCCACCTTGGAAACACCCGTTCAAGGGAGTTTTTTTTCCCCCCTGGAGTTAACACCAGTAACGACTCAACTCCTGAAAGTCCTTTGTTTGAGACTATAAACCAAGGACCCGTTTATGAACGCACACAGAACATCTTGTACACACATTAAAATATGTCTTGCCTTTTGGAAGTGTAGGCCATGTGTGCCTGTAAGAACGGTCAACAATCTCTCTCTCTATATATATATTTAGATATATAGATATATAGATAATAGATAATATATATATATATATATATATATATATATATATATACATATATATACATATATATACATATATAAAAGAATCGAATGCACACTAGCGTCGTGTTTAGACATTATCCCCAAAGTCCAAATGCAGCTACTGTCATGGTGAGCAAAACCGGTCACATTCACAACAATCTCACCATTGGTAAACTTTGGAGCTCTAGCCCAGGAATGAAAAACAGAACACGACATCTAGAACAAGCGCTTCCATTAGAAACAGAAGCGTTTGTCATCACAGGCCAGTTGATTTTGTCAGGATTTGAAAGCAACAACGCAACTATTGTTTTCCAATTCAGTCTCCTTTAGGCTTCAAATAGAGACACATAAGCTCTTTCGCTTTGTCTGCAAGTTTAATCAATCTGTAGCTATTGCAGTTCCTTTCCTGGTTTACTTTTCTTCAACTGGTGCAAGCACACGCTTGTGTGAGGAATTTAATGTGTGTGTGTGTGTGTGTGTGTGTGGTGTGGTGTGTGTGTGTGTGTGTGCGTGCACACACAAACAAATGTATGTATTTTTCAGTGTTCAATTCAAAGTCAATGTTTTCCCAGACGGTACATTGAAAAAGCAGTGCATTTGCTCTGTGTGTGTGTGTGTGTGTGTGTGTGTGTGTGTGCGTGCGTGCATACGTTATAGCCCATGCGTACGTGTGTCCGCGCGTGTATATGTGTGTGCTTGTATGAGCGTGTTTCATTTGCACAACCCACTAACCCTGTTTAGCACAGGCAAACCTTTATCACACGGCTTCCAATCCAATTTCATGGACATTAAAACCGAAAGAAGACAAAGCTTTGTCAGGATGTAAAAGCAACAACACGGCTATTGTTTTTCAATGTTAGTGTCTTTTAAACTTTAAATAAAGGCACATAAACTCCTCTACTTTGTCTGTCTGTTATTGAGTGTGTAGTTGTCGCATTTCATTTCCTGTTTTAATGTTCACTCCACTGAGAGAGGGAGAGAGAGAGAGAGAGAGAGAGAGACAGAGAATATACTTGCAATGATTTAAGCCCCTTTGTGTGCCTGTGCATGTTTAAATGCATGCATGCATGCGCGCGCGCGCGCGCGTGTGTGTGTGTTTTACATTTACACAACCCCTAACCCTGTTTAACACAGGAAAACTTTTCTCACACTGCGTCAAATCCAGTGTTCATTGACATGAAACAGCAAGAAGACAGAGCTGTTTGGAATAAGATCAGAGCATTACATTTATCAAAAAAACAAATGTTTTTTCATTATACAAGAAATAAAAACCAAACCCTGCTCTGGTTTGTAAAGATTGGAAAGGAAAACTGGCAACATTATTTTCGAAGTAAGGTAAGGTAAAGGAGTCCCATAACCTATAAGGTCGTAGGGGAGCGAGGCGTCAGAGACCTCACTTCTCTAGGGCCAGCATATTGAGGGCGGCGCCCATCTCCTCTCCCTCGCTGCTTTACCTTCCCTGACCCTAAAGAGGGCAGGTACCCATTTACAGCTGGGTGAACTGGGGGAACTGTACTGAAGCCAAGGCGCGCAAACTGCCACCCATCCAACTGGTAACCAGGCTCGACGCTGCTTAACTTGGCTGGGGGAAAGCGAGTGCTCCGACCACTGAACTATCCCGTCCCCGACGTAGATCCCATTTAAAGCTTGAAAATAGACACTGAACTCTATAACGTTTAGATATATATCATCTCATCTCATCTGCTCCATAACCCCCTCCAGGGTCGTAGGGGCACTGCAGTGACGAACGTTGCACCAGCTGGCTCCATTTGCGGGGGTTGTGTGCAAGTGCCTGGGTTGTGGAGAAGCTCTTCCCTGTCCCTTCAATGATGCTGTCTGCCCATTTCTTCCTCTGTCTGCCTTGCCTTCTCGTCCCCTGCACTGTTCCTTACAGTATGGTCTTGGAGAGCCCATCTGATCTTGTCACATGTCCATACCGTCTGAACTTCCTTTTCTTGACTGTGGTCAGCAGGTCTTCATATTGTTTTACTTGTTGGGTGATGGTTTGTCGGACTTCTTCTTTGGTAATGTGGTCCTTTTATAAATTGCCAAGGAGTCTTCTGAGGCATCTCATCTCCAAAGCCTTGATCATTCTTTGTAATCTGCACTCAATGTC
>CM054147.1:11793460-11833460 GCA_028751875.1 Rapana venosa
GCTGCTCTGAATGCTTTTCTTTCTGCAGATTTTTGTTATTATTATGATGTTGTTATTGTGAGCTTACAGCTACTATCCATACTATTTTTTTCTCTGCAGCTGCTTGTGTATTGTTTATGCTTTCATAATTATGTTCTGTGATCATTCGAAAATATGAAGTATGTTTGTCTGTCTTTCTGTTTCATTATGTTCTGTAATTATTTTAAAATCTGAAGTCTGTCTGTCTGTTTGTCTCACTGTATGCTTGTCTGTACGTATATATGTCTGTCTGTCTGTCTGAATGTATGTATGTATGCATGTCTGTCTGTCTGTCTGTTTGTCTGTCTTTCTGTCTGTCTGTATGTATGTATGTATATATGTATGTATGTATGTATGTATATATGTATGTATGTATGTATGTATGTATGTATGTATGTATATATGTGTGTGTGTATGTATGTATGTATTTGTGTATATATGTATGTATGCATGCATACATGCTTGCACATATGTATGTATGTACGTATGTATGTACGTACGTACGTATGTATGTATGTGTGTATGTGTGTGTCTATGTCTGTATGTATATATGTGTGTATGTGTGTATGCATGCATGCATGCATGTATGTATGGATATATGTATCTATCTATGAATGTATGTATGTATGTATGTATGTATGTATGTATGTATGTATGTATGTATGTATGTAGTATGTATGTATGTATGCATGAATGTGTGTGTGAGACTGTGTGTGTGACTCTTTGTGTGTGTGTGTGTGTGTGTGTGTGTGACTGTGTTTGTGAGACTGTATGTGTGAGGCTGTGTGCATGTGACTGGGTGTGTGTGACTGTGTGTGTGCGTGCGCGCGCCCGCGTGTGTGACTGACTGTGTGTGTGTGTGTGTGTATGTGATAGAGAGATCCCCTGCGGACGGTGAGACACATCAATCTCATGCTTCCATCAGCCTTTGACTGCGTCATGCCTGGCCAAGACGTCCCAGTGTGCCAGTTCTCTGTCATCGCTTTCGTAACGAATGGGCAGTGCTCTGTCAGCTCAGTGCCTACACTGTGTGTATGCTCTGTCCCTTCCTGCTTCCTTTTCCCTCTCTTTTCCGTTCCTTTCCCTCTCCTTTCCATTCCTGCTTCCTTTCCCTCTCCTTTCCGTTCCTGCTTCCTTTCCCTCTCCTTTCCGTTCCCTCTCCTTTCCGTTCCTTTCCCTCTCCTTGCCGTTCCTGCTTCCTTTCCCTCTCCTTTCCGTTCCTGCTTCCTTTCCCTCTCCTTTCCGTTCCTTTCCCTCTCCTTTCCGTTCGTGCTTCCTTTCCCTCTCCTTTCCGTTCCTTTCCCTCTCCTTTCCGTTCCTGCTTCCTTTTCCTCTCCTTTCCGTTCCTCTTCCTTTCCCTCTCCTTTCCGTTTTGCTTCCTTTCCCTCTCCTTTCCGTTCCTTCCCCTCTCCTTTCCGTTCTTGCTTCCTTTCCCTCTCCTTTCCGTCCCTGCTTCCTTTCCCTCTCCTTTCCGTTCTTGCTTCCTTTCCCTCTCCTTTCCGTCCCTGCTTCCTTTCCCTCTCCTTTCCGTCCCTGCTTCCTTTTCCTCTCCTTTCCGTTCCTGCTTCCTTTACCTCTCCTTTCCGTTCCTGCTTCCTTTCCCTCTCCTTTCCGTCCCTGCTTCCTTTCCCTCTCCTTTCCGTTCCTTCCCCACTCCTTTCCGTTCCTGCTTCCTTTTCCTCTCCTTTCCGTTCTTGCTTTCTTTTCCTCTCCTTTCCGTTCCTGCTTCCTTTCCCTCTCCTTTCCGTCCCTGCTTCCTTTCCCTCTCCTTTCCGTTCCTTCCCCTCTCCTTTCCGTTCCTGCTTCCTTTTCCTCTCCTTTCCGTTCCTTCCCCTCTCCTTTCCGTTCCTGCTTCCTTTTCCTCTCCTTTCCGTTCCTGCTTCCTTTTCCTCTCCTTTCCGTTCCTGCTTCCTTTCCCTCTCCTTTCCGTTCCTGCTTCCTTTCCCTCTCCTTTCCGTTCCTGCTTCCTTTTCCTCTCCTTTCCGTTCCTGCTTCCTTTCCCTCCCCTTTCCGTTCCTTTCCCTCTCCTTTCCGTTCCTGCTTCTTTTTCCTCTCCTTTCCGTTCCTGCTTCCTTTCCCTCCCCTTTCCGTTCCTTTCCCTCTCCTTTCCGTTCCTGCTTCCTTTCCCTCTCCTTTCCGTTCCTGCTTCCTTTCCCTCTCCTTTCCGTCCCTGCTTCCTTTTCGTTCCTGCTTGCTTTCCCTCTCCTTTCCGTTCCTGCTTCCTTTCCCTCTCCTTTCCGTTCCTGCTTCCTTGTCCTCTCCTTTACGTTTGGGTGGGTCGGTTGGTTGGTTTCCTCGCATATTTTCTTGATTTGGAATTTATGCAAAATCTGTATATAGGCAGAATAACAGTGGAAAGAGCATAATCATCGTAGGAGAGAGAAACGAGTGGAAATGGGTGGACAGTATCACTGAGTGGATTAAACATGTTTTGGCACACGACTACCATAAGTTTTATTTATTCATTTCTTTTCATACCACTTTCAGTTACGGCAGATTTCTCTGCGTGAAATTCGGGCTGCTGTCCCAGCCTGGGACAGCGCGTCGCCACAAGAGCAGCGCCACCCTTTTTTTTCTTTTCCTGTCTGCAACTGTTCCTTTAT
Organism: Rapana venosa; assembly: GCA_028751875.1. Lineage (NCBI taxonomy): Eukaryota > Metazoa > Mollusca > Gastropoda > Neogastropoda > Muricidae > Rapana > Rapana venosa. The sequence continues at coordinate 11,796,082 of CM054147.1, forward strand.
CAGAGTGGCCTTTTTCTACAGGAGTCTGCCAGGGACAACTCTCTTGTTGCCGTGGGCTCTTTTACGTGCGCTAAAAATTTTTGTCTAAAACACGGGACCTCGTTTCATCGTCTCATCCGAAAGACTAGCACCCATACCACCACTCGTGGTGTAATAGGTTGTGGAGAAGTTTCGGGCCCAAACGGGGATCAAACCACCGCACACTTCCGACCCGGACTTTTGGCTTTCTAGGCAGGCGTGTTACCTCTAGACCACGGATCCACTGATGGAGAGAGAGAGAGAGAGGAGAGGAGAGAGAGAGAGAGAGAGAGAGAGAGAGAGAGAGAGAGAGAGAGAGAGAGAGGGAGAGAGAGAGGGAGAGAGAGAGAGAGAGAGAGAGGGAGAGAGAGAGAGAGAGAGAGAGGGAGGGAGGGATGGGCTTTGCCAGGTTCAACTTGCCCCCAACGCACTGCCTGAAAAACCCAGCTCAGTGCTAGGTCCTCCAACAACTCCTCAAGGAGTAAAAAGATGAAACGCAGTCTAGTCTATGACAACATTTCAATCTGACTACTACAACATCAACAGCAACAGCAACAACAGCAACAACAACAATAGCAACAACAGCAACAACAGTAACAACAGCAGCAACAACAACAGCAACAACAACAACAGCAGCAATAACAACAGCAGCAACAACAACAGCAGCAACAGCAACAGCAGCAACAACAATAACAACAGCAACAGCAGCAGCGACAACAACAACAACAACAACAACAGCAACAGCAACAACAACAACAGCAACAACAACAACAACAGCAACAACAGCAACAGCAACAGCAAAAGCAGCAACAACGAACACAGTCCATTCGGTGAGGAGACGATTCAGGCAGGAAGAAACTGTGCCACGCTGAAGGATTCCATTTTTGTCAGAAATGCTGCTCCTGTTTGGAGTCACAATGAAATGGGGGAACATTTCTACAAAGGACGCATCGTGTGCAGCCATTCTCTTGTTTTCCCCTCCTCCATGCAAGCTGAGTGATGAGAAATGCTGCTCCATTTGCCAAACAAAGCTGGCTGAAAAAATGACAACATGTGGGGGGTTGGGAGTGGGGTGGGGTTGGGGGTGGGGGTGGTGGGGTGGGGGAAGGGTCAACAATCGTTTCCCCTCTCTCTCTCTCTCTCTCTCTCTCTCTCTCTCTCTCTCTCTCTCTCTCTCTCTCTCCTCACCTGCAATTCAGAGAGAGAGAGAGAGAGAGAGAGAGAGAGAGAGAGGAGAGAGAGAGAGACAGACAGACAGACCAGAAAGACAGAGGGAGACAGAGATAGACAGAGACAGATAGAGGGAGACAGAGACAGATAGAGGGAGACAGACAAAGACAGATAGAGGGAGACAGACAGAGACAGAAACAGATAAAAGGAGACAGAGACAGACAGACAGACAGAAATAAAGAGATACAGAGACAGAGAAAGTCAGACAAACAGAGAGGGCGATAGAAAGAGACAAACAGAAAGACAGACAGATGAAAACAGAATACACAGAGTTTCTGAGACAGACACACTGACAGAGAGTGAGAAAGTGACAGACAGACAGACAGACAGACAGAGACAAAGACAGAGAGATTCCGTTAAAGCACGCGACCCAATCGTTTCAATTAAGCAAATCGCAAAACTGACGAGAGAGCAGTCAGACCACGCCAATCCACAAAAGTGATCATCGCACAAGCTCTCTTCTCTTTCTCTCTCCCTCACACACACACACAACACACACACAACACACACACACACACACACACACACACAACACACACACACACACACACACACACACACACACACACACGCACACACCACAAACACAAACACACAACACACACACACAACACACAACACACACACACACACACACACACACACACGCACACACTAATCATGAGCAGCATAACTGGATCAGCGCGCGTGTTGATTTACACTGATGGGAATGTCAGGGAAACTTCAGAATAAACAATACTCATCTTTCTCTGCCTTCTGGAAATTGTGGCTCGAAAGGTCCTCTTTTCTATCACTGTCTTTCTTCAGTGCCCCCCTCCCCCCTCCCCCCCCGGCTCCCATTTCACCTCTACCCCTGCTGGATGTCTTTTAAAATTATATTTTCCCATTTTTCCGTTCTTTTGACAGCAAATCTTTAGTTTTGTCCATAGCTCGTTGTTGCAGTATGCAAGGAAATGAATCATTCTGTCTGGACTGTTCTGCATATTATTTTTTTATGGCAGAAAGTTGTATCTGCACTCATCGACTTGACTTGACTTGACTTAACTTTTCACTCCTAGGGGCAATGCAGTAACTTTTTCACGTATTGTAATATAGTCAGGTTGGGCAAGAACCCGTTTGTCGTCGGGTGAAGGATGCATGCTGGGCATGTGCCTGTCCTCCATGAGACCGCCCATAGCTAGCGGGCCTTGACTTAAGAGAGATGAGAGTGACGTGCATAAACACAAATGAATGACATTAAGAAAGTCTGAGATGTGGCTCTCCAATATTTTTTGCGGCAGTGTGAAACATGACACGCCAATACAGTTTGCCGCTGATCTTCTCTCGTTCGCTTTTTACATGGTCAGATGTGTTTGGGAAAAAATAATGGCATTTCCTTTCCAGCTCCTCTTGTGGGCCGTACAGCTTGGTTTGCAGGGTTATCTCCGTCGCCCACACCATCTTCTTCCTCAGGTCGCTGAATAGCGTATACATCTTTGAAGGACGTGCTGGCTAGTCTGGTTTTCTTTACCACAGGCACATAGGGGGGAACGAGCTGCTGCTTTCTGTTCTCTTCACGTCATTTTTGAGTTCATGGTGTGAGCGCTTGAATTGTTGCTTGTACAGATTCAGCGTATATATTCGATATATTATCAAATACACGAGTATTGCTGTTTATAAAATATAGTTTGATTTCTGGGTCTGTTCAAATTACCACTGCCATCGTTCTCCAATCTTGTTTCAACTGCACATCAAGTTTATTTGAAATGTATATTTTTTACAGGGTGCAGCCCTATAAGGACTGTGCGAGTAGCCCTATAAACCATATATCACTTTGAATTTCTGTAACGTGCACAGATTGGGAAAACATCAAACTTCACGCCTTCATTTGCTTTGTCACCAGAGCAGGAATCAATGGACGGTGAATAGATAGACATTACTATGTCAAGTATACACCTCGTAACTGGTCAATCTAGTTCCAAACTGTTTGAATTGCAGAACATAGCTTAAAAATTATTTTTTTTGCTGTGCAGAGCAACCGTCTTGAATTGTTGCTTGTGTGTATCGGGTTAAACTGCTTGTGTTTGATTTGTATACACTCGTCACAAGAAGCAGTACTCTAATCTCCTTATTGTCTGTATTGTTGATAATATGTAGTTTGGGTATTGGAATACCACCGTTAATAGCATTTCTTGTAATTAGACTCGCTACGGTCAATCTCGCTCGACCAAATGGAACTTGCCCACGACACATAGGCTGCAAAGTTCAGTGCTGTGCAGAGTCCCAACTGTCTTGAATTATATTGCATTGTGTTGTATTGTGTTGAGCTGTATTGTGTTGTTGTGTATTGTATACCACCTTAAGTCACGGCAGTTATCTATGTGAATTTCAGGATGCTTTCTACGAGGAGAGCGCGTCGCCACAAAAACAGCGCCAACCATTATTTTTTTCCCTCTTTTCCTGTCTGCATGTGTATTTATTTCCTTGCCAGAATGGCTTTCTTCTACAGAATCTCGCCAGACAACCCTCTTATTGTCGTGGGTTCTTTTAAGTGCGCAAATGATTTATGTAACACATGGGACCTCGGTTTAATGTCTCATCCGAATGACTAGCATCCAGACCACCACTCATGGTCTAATGGATGGGGGAAAAGTTTTTAGCCCAAAAGGGATCAAACCACCGCACACTTTCGACCCGGACTTTTTGCTATCTAGGCAGGCGCGTTACCTCTAGACCACCGACCCACTTGCCAAAGACATACAGTCTACAAGATTCAGTGCAGTGCAAGGTCCTCAATGGAGAGTTTTGGTTGACTCCACAGGAAGTCATTGCAGAAGTCAGTCAGCCAGTCAGTCAGTCAGTCAGTCAGTCAGTCAGTCCTTCAGCTAAATCACGCCACAGCAAGTCAGATGATGGTGATGTGGCTTCAGCAGATGCTGCTGACGTTTCTCTCTGTGTCTCTGTCTCTCTGCCTCTGCCTCTATGTCTGTCTCTGTGTAAGTGTATTGCTATGGGCTTTATTTTATTTTATTATCATATATATATCCTTAAGGGCGGGGACTGGATGTAAAAAAGCACATGGGTGCTTATTCATTATATCGAAATAAAAGAATTTGTCATTGTCATTGTCTCTCTCTGTCTGTCTGCCTCTCTCTGTGTCTCTCTCTCTGTGTCTCTCTCTGTCTCTCTCTCTGTCTCTCTCTCTGTTTCTCTGTCTGTCTATGACTCTCTCTCTCTCTCTCTCTCTCTCTCTCTCTCTCTCTCTCTCTCTCTCTGTGTCTGTCTGTCTGTCTCTCTGTGTCTCTCTGAGATAAGCGGGGTTGCCTGCCCTTCCTCGTTTGGCCTGACTCCCGCTTACTTGATGGACACGACTCGGCCGCTTGCGTGCCCATGATAGGATATAGGCAGTCTGTCTCTTTGTGTCTGTCTGTCGGTAGGTCTATCTGTTTGTCTTTCTGTCTCTGTCTGTCTGTGGGTCGGTCTGTGGGCCTGTCTGTCTGTCTGTCGGTTGGTCTGTGTGTGTGTGTGTGTGTGTGTGTGTGTGTGTTGTGTGTTGTGTGTTGTGTGTGTGTGTGTGTTGTGTGTGTGTTGTGTGTGTGTGTTCGTGCGCGCGCGCGCGCGCGTGTTTGTGTGTATGTGAGAGACAGAGAGTGAGAGACCACGCCCATTCTGTGCTATTTTCTCATTTCTGAATTGAACCCTGTTCTTCATCAGACAGACTAGACTGCACAGAAGTAGAGCTTTAAATACTGACCTACAAATTGTACAGAAAAACTTCGCGTTTACTTCATCTAACTTTGACATTCAGTACAAGAGAAATACAACAATAGCGATATTTCAAAAGCATTCACAGACAGCAGACACAGACGCACGCATCATTCTATAGTCGCATAATGGCAGCTACACTTGCTGACTCCTAGCATTGAGACGTATACATCTTGAACTGCTTCTTTCGAAGAGTTCGAATACCATTCTTACCCCATGGAGATGCCGGGGAACTGTCAGTATAAATAACATCGCCATCTGATGAAAATTCTGTGCTGGGAATTCCTTCGTGTCTATCCCTCACTTTGTTTCTGCCTTGTTCTTTTCCTTCCTGCCACCTCCTTGTAAATAGTCTCCATTATTGGTCCATTCTCATGCTTTTGCTTTAGTTTTTCCCCAGAAAGACTTTAAAAAAAAAATTCTCTTCCACGCCGTCTAGACAACATTGTTACATGAAACATGAGATTCATCATAGTCGGATGCGCTGGGCCTGACTTGTTAGGAGCTTAACGGCAGTGCAACGCATTTTCGCTCATACGACAGACTACAATAGTTTTTGACTGAGAGTTCGAAGAATAAGAACAAGAAGAAGAATGCGAAGAAGAAGAAGAAGAATGCGAAGAAGAAGAAGAAGAATGCGAAAGAAGAAGAAGAAGAAGAAGAAGAAGAAGAAGAAGAAGAAGAAGAAGAAGAAGAAGAAGAAGAAGAAGAGAAGAAGAAGAAGAAGAAGAAGAAGACGAATTGCGAAGGAGAAGAAGAAGAAGAAGAAGAAGAAGAAGAAGAAGAAGAAGAAGAAGAATACGTTCTTACTTCGATTTTTATATTTTTGAATAACATTTTCTTGAGAGACTTCTTTGTTTAACAAAGAACACACATAACAAAAAAACAGACACAACTCTGAGCTTACGAAGTAAGCGGGCGGTCGTCTGCAAGACTGGAAATAGTCTAGACTACACTGCAAGTCAAGACTGGAAATAGTCTAGACTACAGTGTTAGTCAAGACTGGAAATAGTCTAGACTGCAGTGTTAGTCAAGACTGGAAATAGTCTAGACTGCAGTGTCAGTCAAGACTGGAAATAGTCTAGACTGCAGTGTCAGTCAAGACTGGAAATAGTCTAGACTGCAGTGTTAGTCAAGACTGGAAACACTCTAGACTGCAGTGTTAGTCAAGACTGGAAACACTCTAGACTACAGTGTTAGTCAAGACTGGAAATAGTCTAGACTGCAGTGTTAGTCAAGACTGGAAATAGTCTAGACTACACTGAGTCAGTCTAGACTACACTGTAAGTCAAGACTGGAAATAGTCTAGACTACAAAGTTAGTCAAGACTGGAAACACTCTAGACTACAGTGTAAGTCAAGACTGGAAATAGTCTAGACTACAGTGTAAGTCGAGCGTGGTTACCAGTTGGATGGGTGACCGTTTGCGCGTCTTGGCTTCAGTACAGTTCCCCCAGTTCACCCAGCTGTAAATGGGTACCTGCCCTCTTTAGGGTCAGGGAAGGTAAAGCAGCGAGGGAGAGGAGATGGGCGCCGCCCTCAATATGCTGGCCCTAGAGAAGTGAGGTCTCTGACGCCTCGCTCCCCTACGACCTTATAGGTTATGGGACTCCTTTACCTTTTTTCCTTTTTACAGTGTAAGTCAAGACTGGAAATAGTCTAGACTGCAGTGTTAGTCAAGACCGGAAATAGTCTAGACTGCAGTGTTAGTCATCTTGCATGGGTTTACACGAAACAGGAGATTCATCACAGGCAGTCTGCTCTTTAAAAGCTGTCGTGTTTCTTTTTATCGGAATCAGGGCAGTAGATCATAGGTGGGCCTTGGGTTGATCTCCTTCAGACGAGCGATTGCGCGCGTTTCAGCCGAGTAGCTAGAGATCCCTGGGCTCGTGATGTGACGGTCTGGTGAAGGTCAAGACACCACCGAGGCACCCGTTCGTGGGGATGTTTCTTCTGGAGTTAACCTCAGTGCCGAACTCTGCTACCCGGAGAAGCCCTTCGGGTGAGACTTTAAACCGGGGTCACATGCGTTAACGTACGGAGAATTTCTTACATACTCGTATAAACTCATTCACTGTTGTCGTGTTAACACATCATCCCCGAATTTGGAATGTGGTTACCTTCATGGAGGGCAAAAAAACCCTAGTTACATACACAAAACCCTTCGGATGAGACTATAAACCGAGGCCCCGCGTTCGAATGCATGCAGAACATCTTGCGCACACGTTAAATCCTGTTCCGCTTTTCGGAAGAGTAGGCCATTGTGTGCCGATGGAAACAGATGACAAAATTGACAAAACCGCATACACACGGGGACTGGATGTAAAAAAGCACATGAGTGCTTATTCCATTATCCTCGATATAAAAGAATAAATAAATAAAATAAAATAAATAAAATAAATAAATAAAACACGACCATTAGTGAACCTCAGAGCGCTAGCCGAAGCTGAAAAGAAAAATCCCATCTTAAAAAAATTCCCGAAACTTTCAGGGGAATGGAGTTTTATAAATGCCAACTTTAAGGGAGCAAAGACTTGAGCCAGCAACCTAAATTACCGTCAGATTACGAAGACGATGCTCTTAACCACTCGGGTACTCCACCCTGTTAATGAGAATGACAGCTAAAGAGAACAGGGAACAAAACAGTGTGGGCAAATTGGCTGAGTGAATAGGTCACAGAAGATGATCTCACTAAATATGCAGACTATATTTTACACTTTTTTTTAAAATTTAAAACTCTCTATCTCTCTCTCTCTCTCTCTCTCTCTCTCTCTCTCTCTCTCTCTCTCTCTCTCTCTCTCTCTCTCTCTCTCTCTCTCTCTCTCTCTCTGAGCGCAATAACTTTTAATTGTGAAGTGCAAAAGTTTCAGACTTTTAAGAGCTTCCAAAAAACTTGACTGAATTAAGAGTTTTGATATCAAGTTTTAATTCTCCGAGGTGGCGAGGGTTTTAAAAAGCATCTCATCCATGTTTTGTTTTTTTACCATGTTATCAGATTTCGTGTTCCATGGTCAATTTCTGGCACTGGCTGGAAGAAGATGGGCACGTAGACTGCTAACAATCCATTTTGGTTTTTGCATGCTTGCTTCCACAGGTTGCTTGGGTCGTGTCAATCGTCTAGTGATAAGGCGCGCAGGCACAGAGAGAGAGAGAGAGAGAGAGAGAGAGAGAGAGAGAGAGACAGAGACAGAGATAGAGACACAGAGACATACTTGCACATACCGCACATAGGCGAAGAGACACACATACACACAAGTAGAGAGACAGACAGGCAGAGACCAATACAAAGATGATGAGTGTCAAGAGAGACAAGCAGAGACTTAAGACACAAAGACACACAAACAGGCAGGCAGGCAGAGAGACTGATAGAAAGGCACACAAAAGACAGGAAGAGCTCTAAGTGAAACAGAAAATAGGCAAAAGAGGATGCACGGTGAGCAAGGACGAAAAGAACAACACGCTTTTCACAGGACGTTTTCTGCGTAGTCAAGTGATGGTGTTGATTATAATGATGGCAAACCATATCAACACTTCCAGCCAACCGCATTAGAACGACATTTTTTTTTCTCTCTGGAATAATCGTGATGGATTAACGTGTTTGGTAAACATTTTTTTTCTTTTCTGGTTACTTTTATTCCAAAACGTTTTACAAAATCTTATGTTAAAAAAATTCAGGGTTGATAGTCAACAATATCCTCTGTGTGTGTAAAAGAGAGAGAGTTTTGTGTACAAAGGAGACATGAAGACGGAAAGGGAAACTGAACTAGGCAGAAAAGTAAAAACATAATGAGCCAGGACAAAACTAAACAATTATTTGTAATGTACATTATCTGTATTTTCCGGGGGTTGCTGCTGCATTTGGTTGTTGTAATTTTTCTAAATGTGGCAGGATATATCATGTATGTAGTAGATGTAACAGCCAGGTAAGTTTAGAGTGTTACAATTTCTTGCTGTTTTTTGGTGCATGCCATCTCTTATCCTTTTTTTATTTCTTTCAATCAGACCATGTACTTTTTGTGATGTAGATAATAGTTTAGGATCGAGAGTGGACATACGGATGTGTTTGCATGCGCATTTGTGTATGTTTTGAGAACATTAATTTTGTCAAATTCAGAGAGGAATGTTCAAACAGCAGAAGAAGCAGTGTATTTCTTTATTGTGATGATACTGCTCACTTACGCGCATGTTTGCTCTTCTTATAATTACAGTTCTCATTACTATGGGGACCATGCAATGCTATTAAAAAACCACACCACTTGAGTGGCACATCTTGAGAAAGAGAGGTAAAACAATATCTTTTATTTCAAACATTTAAGAACAATCATTTTCTTAAATTACTAAAGACTCAAGAATACTTTAATGTCTCAACTAGAAAACAGAACAACTTAATATATTTTCGAAATATTCGGTGTGACATACACTCATGGGCTTTTTCAGCCATTTGCTCTCTCACTTTTGTGAGAGTATATGTGTACGCTAACGTATCTATTCCTTGTTTGGTACCAGAATGATGGACTTTCAATTGAAGTGGAGCCTACATTAAATAAATAATTTTTAATGCTTGCAAGAAAATCTACTTTCTGATGGATTGCTCTTTGCGTGTAAATTTGCGAAAGTTTGGCTCGGTCAATTGCAGTATTAGACGCAAAATTGCAATACATTGATATGCCAAAATGCAAATGGTGTATAGATAACAGTCATCTGCCAAAACGATTTGGTAGTTTTGCTGTGTACCGACGGACCATCTCTGGAGCTGAACATTTGACTAAAATGGTGCTCTGCACAATTCACAGGTGTGTCCCAAAATAGATTCAATTGCAACATCACACAATGGGAGGCAACACTATCCCACACATTCGCACACTCAATTCCAACTTTCTCTGTCAATGAGTTAGTTCCCACGACTTCGACCTCAAAAAACTGTTGTCAAAAATCAAAGAGACGAGAATGAAAAACCACCCCTTCCACTGAAAACCAGCGACCGAAAGACAAAAAAATCTGACAACAGCAGACACTTAAAACAAATTCAGCTGCCAGAGTGTTGTTCTCAGATCAAAACCACACCATCCAGCTCAGCCACTCATCAGAACACTTCACTGGCCTCGTGTGCAGGCATGTATACATAATACAAGATTGCTACACACTTTTTCAACTTGCTCACAGGCTCTTTGCCTGCCTTCATGCACAAACTTCTCTCTGTCCACAAGCCCTCAAGAAACCTCCGCTCTTCCTCTGACTCTCATTTACAATCAGTTCCAACGGCCAGAAAAAACAAACGTTTTGCGATAGGGCCTTCGCCTAGGGAATGGGAGAGGGGGGGAGGAGGTGGGGGAGACCGCTGGCATCGCTGCCTTGCGTCGTCGTGGAACTCAGCAGAGATAGAGGAAGATGGCGAACCCTGGTGGCATTGCGTGGAGTTTCTACTGTCGACAGCAGCGATGGAGACAGGTGATAGGTGACTGTCCTGCATGTTCAGTTCAATCAGATTCGTCGTGAGTTTTTGTCCATATATCTGTTTTTTTGTTTGTTTGTTTTTTAACTGAAAGGTCTTTTCAAGATCAAGAAAGGCAACATATGGAATGATGATAACAACTGGTCATAGAAATATGCATTTCTTGCGCTATATCTTGTCTGAGCTCTTAACGTTCATGAAAGTCATTGTTGAAGAAACGTGCATGTATATGCTCTCTCTCTCTCTCCCCCCCCCCCCCTCTCTCTCTCTCTATCTCACACACACACACACACACACACACACACACACACACACACACACACACACACACACACACACACACAACACACACACACACACACACACAAACTGCTTGCGTGCACGCGCTTAGCTTTATGATCTTTTATAATATTTATATATTTTCATGTTCTACATTATCCAACACTATGTTGATAATGGTACACGCTTGCCATGTATATCACTTAGAGAGAGAGAGAAGTGCTACAGAATTAATATCTATGAATGATTTATCATGTTTTTGTTGTTGCTTTTTTGTTGTTTTCTGCTCGGACCGCTGAAAGATCATAGCCTACGCCATCCTCACCTGTATTGTTATTGGTTGCAGTGATGTAGTGGTATAGCAGAATCCTGCCATATATATATATATATATATATATATATATATATATATATATATACCTACAGAGAGTAAGTTGAGAGCCATGCTGCGACTCTCACCAGCCTAAAGCGTACCAGCATAGTACGTGTAGGCTGGTGACAAAAAAGTAGTTTTATCCGTGATTGTGACATGTTGGGTGTGTGAACAGTGCAGATCTTGAGTCTCTGGCACATGGTCAATCATCTTAAGGTCAGGGTAGGTGTGACAGCACTGGCTCTGTCCTCAGGTTTATTTTCTGGGAGAAGGTACACCCTTTTTTCTTAAAGCTTGTATGCATGAACTCAATAGTTTCTACCTAACATAAACAGTGGTCACCTTTTTGCATGAACGAGGGAAAAAAATTGATATTTTGGGGGGTAATCACACCTGATCCAATTTCACGAAGACTAAAGCGTGTTCACATAAACACAAGAAAAGGGAGATTATCACGAGAAGCTTAGAGGGCGCCTCGAATGTCAATAACGTCTCTGATTGGTCAAATAACCACCGCTGCGGGGTGCATAAAGTAGTCACACAGGAGGAAGCGACAGAGGCAGACGTACACAGAAGCCTCGTCAGACGTTTGTGAATTTTTGCCAACCCGGTGCAAAGGTAGGTGTGCAAACATTTAAATTTTGCTAGAGTGTAGCTGTTTTTAAATAAATGTCTGTCTACCAAATAGAAATGCCTGTTCAAAAACTGGTAGCGTCATACTTACGATAAAGTAGTATTTTCCAGCAAGTTTTCATTGAAACCAGGACAGTACACTACAAATTTTTAACCGGTTCAAAATGTTACTGCCTAGACTGCCGTTATTATTTGGGCTAACTGTTGTCACTTATAATATGTATTTTCTTTAAATGCTTTAACTGAGGAAACAAGTATTTGGAAAGTAAAAGTTAGAAGACGTCAAATGACAGTTAGGACATGAACACGACATTTTGAAACAGTTTAGAACTTGTTTCATTTATTTGAATTTTAGTTGATTCCTGTGCAGTTAGAACTTTGGTTTATTCTCAATCTAGCCGATATATTTTTGGTTTACTTGTTATATATTATAATTTTAGTTCTAATGTCAACATTTGGGTTTGGCCTAGTTATCATAATTGTCAAACTCGTGTTGCTGTGCCTGTGACACTTGACCCACTCTCCACTCACGTGACCCTATCGTGCACATTTTGCGAAATATTCCAATTCAGTAATCCACATATAGGGAGTTTGCAAATGAGAGACATGCACGCACAAGCGCCCGCGTGCCTGTGTGTGCGCGCACTGTTGTGTGCATGCTTGCGTGCGCACATGTGTGTATGCATGCAAGCAAATGTCATCTGTAGTTAGTCTGCAAGCAGAAGTATAGGCTACTCAGTAATGATGGTTGGAGTTTATGAGTTTTCCTCATTGACCATTTAGGACGTGACGAACGCTCTCTTTGTATGTAGCGTTTGAGTTCTATCAAGTGGGTCCATGGAGTCGTGAGTTTGAATCTCGGCAGTGGCGTTTTGTTAATCTGAGGTGTCGGTTTGATAATTCTCTTCAGGAGTTGACAATGGTTACTCTAAGCCCATGCACGTCCTCCGCACGAGACTATTGACTTGCGTCCCATGTGCTCACGCATGCATGCATGTAGTCATCAGGTAATGGCCAGTAGTGGTGAAATTTTTTATATATTTTTTTTACATATATTATAGAACGGTAAATTAAGTGCATTAGCAAAGTGCTACTGAGCTGCTTATCCATTTTAATGTGTAGAAGCCAACAATGACTGGTGGTATGGATAGCACACACATACCCAGCATACACACTGATTTTGGGATGGGCTCCACAAGTTCATCTTGCCCAAGACTTGCTTTATGATTAGTGCAGCACCCCAGAAACTAGGAAAAAACAGTTCATATGACGGTCTTCATGAAAGAAATGCAGATGAATAAAAATTGATAACCGACCTCATAATGGAAACTATTTACAGTGGATGGATATGGAAGGTGATAACTTGTGGGGTCAGAATCAGTTGAATAAATGGGATTTTTGTGTTGTCGTTTTTGTTGTTGTTGGGTTATTTTCCCTTATATGGGGGGGGGGGGGGGGGGTCTTGTGAATTCTGTGTTGACAAGTTGTTGGTTATTTTCCCTATTTGGGGGGGGGGGGGGGGGGTCTTGTGAATTCGTGTGTGTGACACAGTTCTGTTGTATTTGAATCAGATTGTGGCCAGCAATCATGGACCATCCAGTTGGAGACACTGAAGATGCAGTGCATTCAGATCCGGGGTACAGAGCCAGTGAACTGATGATGTGATAGCATGATTCCTGCCATAGGAATTCGTAGATAATAGATTGAAGAAACTTCGAGTACTGGAAAATCTGAAACCAGTCTTAACGGAATCTTTGTCATAGTTCAAAGACACACACGTATGTTAATTGGCCTTGTCTTAGGATCGAGGTTATTTTACTGCCCCAGCGCGCAGGATTGAGGGAGATTGCTTTTAGATGCTACATGATTTAGATTGTTTTTAGATGCTACATGATTAAGCCAGAGAGCTTACAGCGTACTTGGATGAGTCCTGATTTTATGATTGAGAATGCAATGCAATCACTTCATTATCACGGAAACAGGAGAAAAATCAAGGAATGATTCTCCACATCTTAAAACATTTCAAGAGATTGAAGGCAGTGAGTGTAGTGACTGACTGGAAAGTTGCAGCCAGGGGTAGAATACATAGAGCTGCACAACGGAAAACAATTACCGCCTTGTCTAGTTCACAGGTACCTCTCCAAAAAGCAAAACCAACTAGCATGCGCGCAAGAACGTGAAAATGAGATTCAGGTTATTTTTTGTTTTTTGCTGGTCTGATCACAATTTGATTTTTTGTAGTTGTATTTCATGACCGACATTTGGGCGACGTGTCAGCTGCCTTTTAAGTGATCACTGGACACCAAATGTATGTTTGCTTTACCACCTCTTGCTTCAAAGTTTGAAATGAGATAAGCTCGAAATAAACCTTGAATAAAACTAAACTGAGTAAAACTAAACTTAAAATAAAAATAAAACAAAACTCAAACTGATTTTAAGATGAAATGAATCAAACGCTAGTAACTGAGTAAAGCTAAACTAAATCGAACTAAAACAAAAAACTAGATGGGGAAAAACGCAAATTAAAAAATGAAATAAAATAACCATAAACCAGCCCCTTCCTTCCAAACAAAAAAACATTACCCCCCCCCCAAAAAAAAAAAATCCCTTAAAAATAGGGAAAACTCTAAACAATTAAAAAAAATCCCCATAGAAGTAACTTTGTTGCAAGAGGTCAAAGGAAAGCAATCTTGGTGACAGTGATCCTGGTGTCATGGAAAGAACATCTTTAAAGGCGCTGACAATGCTGATTACCAAATTCATAACTTCCGAACTTTGCGAAGATAACCAGGACTTTGGCTCTGGACTTCAGACTCCAGATGTTTTATGCACGCAAGGCCACATATTATGAACAGAGGAGCCAACAAATGGAGCATTTTTACACAAAAGCAAGAAAAGAAACGCTACATGTCTTAACAGTATGCGATATCAAAGAAGAAAAGACACAGCCTTTTCTCGCAGTTAAGCAGTCTTAAAAAACATTGCTAAGTTACGTACAATGTTTCATTTTGATATAAAAAAACATAAGTAGGCTTGGTTGCAAATAGAACTTTTGCAGAAAATGTATTGGAAGAGACGTTCTGTTTCTAGAGGTAGCTTGGGAGTCTGATCTGGGCTCTGAAGGCTGGCCCACATGCAGGCAATGCAGAAAGGCACTGCGGTGAGAATGGAGGTAGCTCAGGACTTGTGTGAAGCTAGCTAGCTTCTTGGAGGAAGACTAGTGACTCTGGTACTCACGCATCTCTGAAGCGTTCTGCAAACCGCCTTGGTTATTTTTAATCTTATTCCACAGAGTCTGTCATTAGGGTTAGTTGTCATGCTGTTCACATCAGCAGTTCAGGAACTCTCTGGTACTGGTGCCACCAGATGGAAATCTTTCCATCATCTTCACTTCTGCCGCCATTACCTCGGAACCGACCGTCATCAATACCTCAATACCTACCGTCAACAGTACCTCGGAACTGACCGTCATCAATACCTTGGAACCTACCAACAATACCTCGGAACTTCTTCTGACATTAATACCTCAGAACCTTCGGTCATCAATACTTCGGAATCTACCATCATCAGTACCTGGGAACCTATCTTTATCAATACCTGGGAACCTACCGTCATCAATACCTCGGAACTTACCCGTCATCAATATCTGGGGACCCGATATCAATACCTCGGAACTTACCCGTCATCAATATCTGGGGACCCGATATCAATACCTCGGAACTTACCCGTCATCAATATCTGGGGACCCGATATCAATACCTGCCAACATCAATACTTGGGGACCTACTGACGTCAATATCTGGGGACCTACTGACGTCAATACCTGGAGACCTACTGACATCAATACCTGGGACCTGACGTCAATACCTGGAGACCTACTGACATCAATACCTGGGACCTACTGACGTCAATACCTGGAGACCTACTGACATCAATACCTGCCAACATCAATACCTGGGGACCTACTGACATCAATACCTGCCAACATCAATACCTGGGGACCTACTGACATCAATACCTGCCAACATCAATACCTCTGAACCTATTGTCATCAATACCTCTAAACTTCTTCCGTCACCAATACCTGGGAACTTCTTCAGTCACCAATGTCAATACCTCGGCACCTACCAACATCAATACCTCGGCACCTACCATCATAAATAATGCGGCACCTACCAACATCAATACCTTGAAACCTACCATCATCAATACCCGGCACCTACCACCATCAATACCTCGGCACCTACCATCAATACCTGGGCATCTACCAACACCAATACCTGGGCAACTACCACCATCAATACCTCGGCACCTACCATCAATACCTCGGCACCTACCATCAATACCTCGGCACCTACCATCAATACCTCGGCACCTACCATCAATACCTCGGCACCTACCATCAATACCTGGGCACCTACCATCAATACCTCGGCAACTACCACCATCAATACCTCGGCAACTACCATCAATACCTGGGCAACTACAAACATCAATACCTCGGCAACTACCATCAATACCTGGGCAACTACCACCATCAATACCTCGGCAACTATCGACATCAATGCCTCGGAACCTTCCGTCATCAATACCTCGAAACTTGCCGTCATCAAGACATCGAATGTAAGTACTTTATTTATTTATACCACTTTAAGTCACGCAGATTTCTCTGCGTGAAATTTGGGCTGCTCTCCCCGGGGAGAGCACGTCGCCACAAGAGCAGCGCCACCCATTTTTTTCTTTTTTCCTGTCAGCAGCAGTATTTGTTTCCCTATCAGAGTGGCTTTTTTCTACATAACTTTGCCAGGGACAACTCTCTTGTTGCCGTGGGTTCTTTTACGTGCGCTAAATAATTATGTGCAACACACGGGACCTCGGTTTATCGTCTCATCCGAAAGACTAGCGCCAGGACCACCACTCATGATCTAATGGATGGGGAAAAAGTTTCGGGTCCAAAACGGGATACGAACCACCGCACACTTCCGACCCGGACTTTTCGCCTTCTAGACAGGCGCGTTACTTCTAGACCACCGATCCACATAGACATATATGACTTAGACATATATACAGCTAGAGTTCAGCTGACTTTGACATGATTCATAGTTCTGTGTTTATGTGTGTGTGTGTGTGCTTGTGCAAAGCTCATTGTGAAAAGGGAAGTCAATTACTAAGAATGTTCCGAAGCCCCTGTGTATGAAAAACATTGCCACTGTTACTGGAATTTTTAATGCAGAATATATTGGTTCTTAACAACTTGGCAGCAGCAACTAGCAGTAGTATGGTAGTATTTTAAAGAAGTATAACTTTTATAGCACTATTTTTAAAGAGAATAAGTTCATGATTCTTCCCCTGCCACAGACTTGGCAGCAGTCATGGTAAGGAGTAGTAGTATGTTGATATAAGTACCAATTTGCAATTTTTGAGAAAGTAGTAACACTTTGGTTGCAAATTTTTTAACCGAATAAAATTGTTTTATTATACAAAGGGATTTTCCCCCTGGAGTTACCAGTACCGATTTCACTTTCCTAAAGTTGCTTCAGATGAGACTATAACTAGTCCTGTGTGTGAACGCATGCATAACATCTTGCCACTTAACTAAATACCCATTCTGCATTTTGAAAGATTGCGCCATTGTGTGCTGGTTCGAAAGGACAATTTAAAAAAGACGCATGCACACTGCTTTATTTAGACATAGCCACTTAGTCAGAATGGGACTATCTTAATGGTGAGGAAAAACTCATTAATGCAAAACCTCGCGTTTTGTGAACCTTGGAGCTCTAGCAGAGGAACAAACAATGAAATAGCTAATATTTCAACGTGATTTCAACTTTCAGATAAGTTTAATTTGCACATCTTTATATTAGACATAGAAACGAGCAAATCAGTTTGCTTTCTGTTGAGCTTTACAAAAGTTTTGTCACCAGGCCCTTGGAGCCAACATGATGCAGGGCAGCAACAGGACTAGACTGTACAGCACCAAGCAGCAACATGAAGACGGTGCACAGCAGCAACATGAAGACAGTGAACAGCAGCAACATGAAGACAGTGCACAGCAGCAACATGAAGACAGTGCACAGCAGCAACATGAAGACAGTGCACAGCAGCAACATGAAGACAGTGCACTGCATCAGCAGCAACAGGACGACAGTGCACAGCAGCAACATGAAGACAGTGCACAGCAGCAACATGGACAGTGCACAGCAGCAACAGGATGACGACAGTGCACAGCAGCAACAGGACGACAGTCCACAGAAGCAACAGGACAACAGTACACAGCAGCAACAGGACAGGGGACAAGTGGCCATTACGAAGGAAGCAGCAAGAACACATAAGGATAGCAGCAAGAGCATCTTTAAAAAAAGGCAGTAAGAGAACGTTTTGGTGAAAACGGCAAGAGGACATATCGAAGAAGGCCAATTTTGAAGCAACCAGCAACAGAATGACATTACACAGCAGCAACAGGACGACGACAGTGCACAGCAGCAACATGGACAGTGCACAGCAGCCACAGGATGACGACAGTGCACAGCAGCAACAGGACGACGACAGTGCACAGCAGCAACAGGACGACGACAGTGCACAGCAGCAACAGGACGACGACAGTGCACAGCAGCAACAGGACAACGACAGTGCACAGCAGCAACAGGACAACTGTGCACAGCAGCAACAGGATGACGACAGTGCACAGCAGCAACAGGACAACTGTGCACAGCAGCAACATAAATACGGTGCACAGCAGCAACATAAACACGGTGCACAGCAGCAACATAAACACAGTGCACAGCAGCAACATAAACACGGTGCACAGCAGCAACATAAACACGGTGCACAGCAGCAACATAAACACAGTGCACAGCAGCAACAGGACAGGGACAAGTGGACATTACGAAGGAAGCAGCAAGGACACGAAAGGATAGCAGCGAGAGCATCTTTAAAAAAGCAGTAAGAAAACATTTTGAAGAAAACAGCAAGCAATTTTGAAGAAGGCAAGAAATTTTGAAGCAAGCAACAGAAAGGTATTACACAGCAACAATAGGATGACATGCAAGAACAGCAAGAAGACATTGCACAACTGATAAGAACTTGGACCTCGTGATGAACTTGCACACTAAGAACCTTGGACAACAAAAATAATACCTTATGCACCAGATCTCAAAGGACTTCTTAGCAGATTAGAACACTAAAACTATGTAGAACTGAAGCATTCAAATCTTGCCATAGACTTGAATCATCATAACTATATAAGCTCTTTAAGCACCTTGAGCAGAAGATCACAAAGTTATGCAGGAGATTACCAGGACTGAGGAGAAATATCAAGAACTACATGAAGTGGATGACAGAACATTAGTGTGGAATGATCATCTGCTTGAAATGGAACGCAGAAAACTTTTAAAACAGCTACACAATATGATCTTGTGTACAAAGACTACACAACAGTAGGAAAATCTAAACACATCAAAAAGAGAGGGAAGGGGAGAGAGGGCTTTTTTCTAGGCCTAGAAGTTTGAAGCACCCTAAAAAATAGACGTGAGAAAAATACTTAAAAAAGGAAACACCAAAGAAAATAGTAAAAAATTCTCTAAAGAAAAATGGGGCTTCCTAATCTACTAGTAAACTAATTCCCCCTTAAAAATAAAACCTATGTATAATTGTAAAGATGCCAGTGTGTACATAGAGAACAGTGGGGTGAAGTGATTTTTTTCTTAAAGAACATAACTTTTTCCAGATGTTCATATCGACTGTAATCAAATTGAAATGATACATACTACCTTTGAACTATGTAAGCAATGGAGCTCGGGGAGGGGAAGGGGTGAGAATAAAGGAAAGAAGTGCCAGGCTTTGTTTCCTGCATTTTTCATGCAACAAGTCAGTTTAGTTTTTGTATTAACATTGTTCAGTCTCAAAATCATGCAATAAGTCAGTTAAATTTTTTTTTATTCAGTCTCAAAATTATGGAACTAGTCAGTTTGGTTTTTTTGTATTGAACAAATTTTTGTTTAAAATGTATGTAATAACTTAAAAGTCAGTTTAGTTTTTGTATGAAAATTGATCATTCTAAAAAAAATCGCAACAAGCCAGTTTTTTAAGGTTAATTGTTCAGTTGTTTTTTTAAATCGTGCATCAAGTCAGTTTGGTTTTGTATTTAACTATTTGTTCAGTAGAAAACTACTCTGGTAAAGTCATTTTTTTCCTGGTTTTCCTCATAGGATAGTCGTGTAAACGATGACAATTCGCTTTCCATTATTTCATTTAATGTACATCTGATGCTCTCATTGTGATTTAGTTTACAACAAAATAGTCGGTAAAGAGGGAAGGCAAAGACAACTGTGTTTAAATTTGTTTCTTTGTGTGTATCCATACTCAAAACCCATTGCAACGTATAGTATTTTTATTGTATTGAAGAACCCACGTTGACAATTTGCAATATGTTACAAATGCAAAGAGCATGTCATGAATGTAATGTACAATGACAGGCTATAGCCTGCAATGCAAGGGAGGGGGTATTTATACTAGACTTAATATTTGCTATTAATTTTTTTAAGACTGTTGGCAGATCAGTGATGATATCCAATGGTATACCTTTGCATATACCTTTACAGATTAAACTTGTTATACAGAACATATAGAAACAGACTAAACGGGCACACTTTTTATCTTCAAGAAGTTAGTAGAAAGTTAAAGCAAGAGGTGTATAACATACCTTTCAGGTAGATGGGGCGTAAAGGACACGCGTGTGTGTTCTGACGACTTGAGGAGGAGTTGGGGGAAGGTGCAGGTATTAATGTGTAAATGTTTAGGAGGAGGCGGTGTTTACAAAGAACAGCATGGGGAAGGGACTGACAGGCATTAGGTGAATGTTTAGGGAGATGTGTTTTGGAGAGAGTAGTAATAAGGTTGGGGGGGGGTGCAGGTATTGTCGAGGTAAATATTTAAGAGGAAGGGGAGTGGAGGATGTAGCATAGAAGTATTAAGGTATTGCAAGGTAGGTGTTGATGAAGGGATATTCTAGAGAGGGGGGTTATTTGTAGGGTAGGTATGAGGAAGGGACGCTTAGGACAGGGGCTTAGTACTTGAAGGGAGGTGTTTAGTGTTTTCAGTTAAATGGTTATAAGGGATGCCCAGAGAAGGGGGTAGAATGTATATCCAGCACAATAGAAACAAGGGCTCACTATTAGGACAACGGTCTACGCACACGGTTTCATGAGATACTTTTGTGAAACAAAATTGGGGTACAGTCGTTCTGAAAGGGATCCAAAAAGATTGATGAGATGCAAAATAGAATCCAAGAAGTCTTTGGGATGGTAATTTGTAACTGAGTATTCTACCGACGTGTCTATGTGCCATTGTGTCCACGTGCTTTCACACTCGCATACAACACACACAAAACACTTTGCATGATAACTAAATCTTAACCCTAACTCTTGTACTAAACCGTTAACCTTGCATGACAACACAAAAGCAAGTGGACACAACGGTATATGAACACAATGATAGAGATATAAAAAAACTCTAAAGCATGGAGAAGGGGGGGTGGGGTGGGGCTTGTATGTTATTTCAGGAAAAAGCAGGGGTGTGGGGATGGGGTGGGGGACGGAGAAGGGTATAGTGCAGGTTGTAATCTGTGGGAAAGGGGGATAATAAAAAATGTATGTAATGGGGAGGGAGTAGGGCAGTCAGATCTTTATATGCTGCAGGGAAGCACACACATTTTCAAAAAAATGGGAAGTTGGGGGCTGGATCTATGGAGAGAGTAGTGGGGGGGGGGGGGGGGGGTGTAATTAAATGTGTGAAACTGGGTTAGGGAGGAAGGCAGTCAGCTGTTTTATTGTAATAATAGAAAGGTGGGATGATTAAAGGAGTATAAAATAACGGCAGGGAGCCAGTCGACCAGCTCTTTTCTAGTGCAGAGGGGGGGGGGGGGGGGGGGGAGGTTAAAGGTGTATGACATGGGATAGGGAAGTCAAACAGTCGGTAATTTTTTTTGTAGCGAGATGATACAAACGTGGGGATAGTTAAAGGAATATAAAGTAAGGACAGGGAAGCCAGTCGGCTAGTTTTTATCTTATAACGAGATAGAGGAGTGATGGTTAAAGGAGTATAAAATGATAGGGGAGAAAGACAATTTTTTCTTCTAATAAAATAATACAAAAAGTATTAAAGTTATATGAAATGGGGATAGGGAAGCCAGACAGTTGGCTGTGTTTTCATGTAAAGAAATACAGAGGGGGATATGTACGAAAATGGGAGCCTAGGGGTTAGATCTACTGGGGGTTGTGGTGGTGGTGTTTGAGTATGACATGAGGATGGGAACCCGGGCAGACATTTTTATGTTGGTGGAAAAGAGATAGGGTAGATGTTTTAGAAAAGGGACATGTTTACATAGGAAGATTACTATGTGTATACGGGTCAGTGAGAAAGAGGAAAAAGTAAAGGCAGAAATGTTTTGGATATGAGGGAGGCAGTTACGATATGAGTGACATCTTACACTTATAGATGAAAGGATGGGGAGGGGCTACACTTTCAAAGAACAAGATATGCTGATGAGCAGGGGAGAGAAGCGAGTGTTCAGGCTGGTGGCAATGGAGGAGAGAGTTTGACAGTGTGTAATAGTAGTAGAAGTATTGAGTGCCCCTAATTTTTCCTGAAAAGCCCGAAGTTGCTCGTGTGTGTTTCCGTAGGCAGGTATTTGCAACAGTATGTCATTGGTATGCCTTCATAGATTTCACAGTAGTCGACATTATGTGTTGTGAAACCTGCACGAAAGTTGCAAAACTTTTTAAGTGTAGAATGTATGTGCACATGAATATGCATTTTTAGGGAAAAAGTAGGGACTGTAAAGTTATAGTTTAAGAATTGATCAAAGCCCTAGAAATGGCAGAAGGGGATGGTTATTTTTTTGTTCCAGACAAAAATTGTAGCAAGCACTGTAGCCCTGAAATCATATTTACTGTTGATAACGCTGGAGTTTTGTAACAAGGACCTCCCCTTCCCCCAATGTTGTTGTTGGAAAGTGTGTTCTGGTGATATGATTTTTTAATTTTAAAATTAGTATTGATATTGTTTAGAAATACTGTCTTAAAGTTTGTTGGCTAAAGAATTTCAAATGATTTATCATAGGAAGTTGGACACTTTTATTATGTGGCTCATTTCCTTTTTAGCTTGATGTGGTTACATTTATTTAAAAATAATTATGAATAGATATCGACAGCATGAATTTGTCATGGGAAATTGGTTTTACAAATTACTTTAGGATTTTAAAATATATCTTTCCTGTTCGATTAGATCAATAGTTTTTGCTTATATAGTCGTATTGTTAGTATAATGATTTTGCTCGGGGGAAAATAAAACCTTTTTACGTAGAGGGCAAGAAGAAGAAAATAGAGAAAAAGAAACACATAAGGGGATTTTTTTGCTGATGAAGAGATACGTGCAGAGACCTTCCACTCCCCGCCCCCCCCCACCCGAAAAAAAGGTGCACTGTGAAGCCCCCACCCCCATCCCTTAAGAAAAGGTGCTCCATAATAATTATATGTGCAACTGAGGTCTGTGAAAGGTCGCGTTTTTGTGGGGCTTGATTTACACAGATTATAATCTGAAAATGTTTTTTTCGGCTGGTTTTGTTTCAGAGAAATAGGAAGTGTGTGATAAGTTTCTTTTTTCATATCAAAAATGTTATGAAACAGTTTTATTGGAAAGACAAATTGTTATGGAGAGGGAAAAGTGTTTTATAACGTGGTATATTTTCCCTCCTTTTTAAAAATGTTGCCTCTCTGTTTAGATTTGCATCCTTATGTAAAAAACCCAAAATACCTGAGGTTGATTCAAGTAAGATGAACCGATACCAGAGGTTAAAAAAAGGGCTTTATTTTCTGTTTAAAGTGTTTGGAGGGTCAGATCGAATTTTTGAAATACTGTGGTCCTGAAATTGCCGATAGCAAGGTTTTTTTTAATGGAAAAGTCGAAAGTGACTAAATATATGGTTCACTTTAAAAAGTTCTTTTTATGGGTTGTGGGGCCTTAAGTTAATATTTTGTTACTTAAAAATTTAAACATTTAGCTCTGAAATGTCTGTTGTTGGAAAAATACTTATGAAAACTTTGAAGGAGTATATTTTCAATGTTGGGGTGTATTTTCTTTGTTTACTTTATTGATCAAAACTATTGTTTTGTGTTGACATTTTTTTATGTTGACAGCATGATTACTTTTTCATGGAGAAAATGTGCTTTGAACATTGACATTTTACTGCTTTTATTTCAAGCCTTTTCCCTTCGTAGCATTATACGACCATGCCTTATTATCTCTAAGATACTGCAAAAGAAAAAGATAACTAGCAATGGATTACAAAAGTTTTCTTGATTACAAAGAAAAGTGAAAAAGAGCAAGGCAGACTGATCCAAATAAGAGACTGAATATCGTGTGAAGGAAATGTGCTGAAGCCAAAGGACTATCATCAACGTGTTAAATTCTTAAGGTTATATAGAAAAGATAACGCAATGGTACAAAAAGAGAAAATTGGACAAGAATAATACAGCAAAAGGGGATGCATCCCAGCCCATTAGTAGACCATTTTCATCTGCTTCTGTCCTGGCAGCCTGTGATTTCCTCAAATGAAATTAATGTTCTCTTTCAGCCTTTTAGAAAAATTGTTCAATCTATTAAAAAAAAAGTTGGATCCCCCAAAAAAAGGTCAAACAAAGGAAATAAATAAATAGGGGAAAAGGTGGTTGGAGGCCACAGAAAAATAAAATATGGTTGTACCAAGGAGCCTCAAGTGAAAGGCTTTACATGAATCAGTACATAATTATACTGCCTGCTTTCTTTCATTTGTCGAACCTTTGTACTGCATCTGTTAAATTTATCATTTTGTACTTCTTTTCTGCAACTGCAGAACTTTACTATTCTAAACTGTCAGTGTAGCAAATGGTGTGAAATAATCTATTGTAGCAGATGACTGTGATGATACAGTGTTGTACAGTTTGTGGTCTTTTCTTCAGGTTTTACTTTTGTGCTCTCATGACATTTGGGTTATGGAAAACTGGAAACTGTTTTTCTTTTAGCATGTGTGTTTCTTTGTGGCTGGTCGTATACTGTTTACAAGCAATTGCCAAAACACTTTCCGTATTAATTTTTAAATCACTTTGTAGAAGAAAAACATGCATGCAGCAAGCAATGCTGGTGAACAGCTGGTGCTGTATTTAAAGTGCTTACTATGTACACTTTTCTTTTCATGTTGTTCACGTCTTTGACATGTATTGAAATACTTAGTAGAGTATTTGTAGACTTGACATTATATATTGACACATTTAGTAATTTGTAGACCTGACATTATATATTGAAACATTTAGTAGAGTTTTTGTAGACTTTACATTATATATTGAAACATTTAGTAGAGTTTTGTAGACATAATTACCAAAAACTGGTGTTCCTGTCATTCTTGCTTTTTCGATGCACTTATTTTGAATGAAGTGCCTAGCGCAAAGTGAACTAGTTGATTGCTGATGCCCTTTTTCTTTGCATCGTAGAGATGGAGTATTGTTTTGTTTGCCACTATAAGATTACTATTCCAACACATCCTGACAAATGTAAAAAGGCTGCATGTTTTAGATGATCAACAAAAATGTTCCCTATGACCACTATTGGTTCCATTTTTCATGTATTTTATAAAAGCCCTGTACAATATTGAAAGATTGATATCATTTTCTGAAATAGTTTAAAAATTAAGTGGTGAGCACACACCACTGACACTTGACAATCCAACTGACTGTATTTCCTGAGAAAAAGACAAGCTTTCAAAACCTCTTTTCTTCTAGCTGTTTTGCACATATTGAGGGTGTCTTTACTCAAAGATAGGGCTGGAATTTGTGCGTTAAAACACTGTTGGAATGAATATCATTGTGATATCTTTGAAATGATGGTGTAACAATCGAAAGCGAACAAGTCAGTTGGTCGGTCATTGTGTCACTGCTGGTCAGAGCATTGGGAAAAGCCTACCTCCCCCTTCAGCCAAGAAAAGAACTGGAGTTAGGGTTGGGTAGCCGGCTCGCAGCTGAAATAAGATTGAAATGTACAAAATGACTGGAAAATATTGTCAGGGCTTGAGGAAATGTAATGCAAAAATGTCATAAGACCCACCAATAAACTTGACCAAGGTCTTTGGTGAGTGCCGTTCATGAATGACTTAAGTATGGAGTATGTACATCTCTTTCATGCTCTCTCTCTCATGCTCTCATACATGTGCACTTGCACGTACATATATGCACAGAGGGAGAGAGACACGCCCGACCACACACGCACACACACATGCGCGCGTGCGTACTCGCATTCAGATAAGGGACACGTACACAAAGTCGCGCGCGCACGCACACATAGACTCGCTCACTAAGATGACACACACATACACACACACGCCACATACACACCACAACAACACATACACACACGCACACACACACATCACACACACACACACACACACAAATCCACTTGATTAAACCCCTCATAGTAACCACTACCATCCATCTATTCTTTTCCTAGTACAGAGTCTGTGTGACAACACGCCATTATATTTCAACAGCAATCTGAACCCAAGTACCAGGATCCACACAGAGGGCAAGCTGTAACAGGCAGCAGAGACGAGGAAAATCAATAAATATCTCCGAAGTCGGAATGCAGCTACCTTAGTGGTGGGCAAACGACCGCATACGAAAAATCTCAACATTGGTAAACACTCTGAGCTCTAGCACAGGAATACGCAAAATGGTATTGAATTAAACTAAAAATCAATTATATACTTTCAGAAGGTGATAGAGTAAGCGTGATGCCTTTTAAAAAAACAAACATGTAGCCCTATAATTATAATGATAAAAACTGAGAAAGGCAGATTGATAACGAAGAACAAGGATAAAGCCTAGTACAAATTAAGTTGTTGAGCAGTAGAAAGTGCATGACGGTGAGGAGAGAGATTGATTGATTGATAATCTTTATTCCCAAGGGTTACAGATACGTACTGACACACTTTTTTCATCGGGCGCTTGCCTGAGAAGAGACTATCCCTAATAATCACAACTCGTGATTTCAAGTAAACGTAAAGGAAATTAAATACATACATATATACATACGTACGTACATACATACATACACACACACACAGATCTTTGAAAGAAAACAAAACCTAGCATCAACAAATCAGATCAATTGGGAGACTGTCATCAATAATTGAAAAAAACTACGTCGGAAAAATGAATTTATAACATCATGTCAAAAGAGCAGTGTGTGTATGTGTGTGTATGTGCGTGCGTAAGTAGGTGTGTGTGTGGTGCGTGCGTGCGAGCGCGGTATGTGTGTGTGTATGCACATGTTTCGTGTGTGCGCATGTAAGTGTACGTGTTCATATGTGTGTGCATGTGCGTGTGTGCACACGTGCTTGTTTGTGTGCGAGCGCGCGTGTGAGTGCGCGCTCGTGCGCTTGTATGTGTGTGTGTGTGTGTGTGCCTCTGTGTGTGTGAGAGAGTGAGTGAGAGATGGGGTACTAATAAAAGCAACCATAATTATCAAATTGTCAATCGAAATCTGGCATCAAAAAAATGCCGAGAGAGATAGAGAGACAGACAGAGACAGAACTCAAATGTATTAAGGGTAAATGGATAGGCCCTCATGAAGAAATCTGTGTTCTAAGCGTGAAATTCAGGCTACTCCCTTTGAGGAGAGCACATCGCCACAAGAGCAGTGCCACCCATCTTCTTTAGTTGTTGTCTGCCTGTGTATTTGTTTCCTACTCAGTGACATTTTACTACAAAATTTTGCCGGGGACAACTCTCTTGTTGCCGTGGGTTCTTTTACGTTCGCTAAAAATGTGTTACACAGGGAATCGGTTTATCATATTATCCAAAAGATTAACACCCAGACCATGACTCACGGTCGAGTGGATGGGTGAACAATTTTAGGCACAAACAGGGATTAAAACACTACACATTCGAACCCGAAAGTTTTGCATTTGCGTTACCTCTAGACCACCGATCTACAGCTATGGTCCAGTCCACCTAGAGGGTAAGCCGTTCTCGGACAAAACTCTTGCTAAAAGGAGGCTACTTCTCTGACAACTTTCACTTTCCAGCTCTCTTTCGAGTTTCATTCTTCTGCAAAATGTTATTCTGGAAACTCAGTCAATTTGTCAGTGTGCTCCCTGAAAATGCTAATATTTGGCTTTAGAATAATGGAATAAAAAAGTTCAGACTTTATGAAATAGCCATGGCTTTAAAAGTACTCTTGGGCAAAAAAACGTTTTCTACATTCATCAACTCATGGATATTCTCGCCATCATGGTCCATTGTCATCCAGCAATGTCGCCTTCACTGACTTGCATGATATTTGTTACTAAGGCAATGTTGACCTTGGAGCCAGTCGCTGTCACTGCTTCACACAGCTGAAGACAATTGATATTCATTGACAATGAGGTGTATCAACATTTCTATCGATCAGTCTGTCTGCCTCAATGCTGCTTCCTGTTGCCATGAATGGAAGATGTGAACAAAAGGTCTGTACCATTTCCCCCTGCCTCCACCCTGTCTGCCCCCCCCCCCCCCACTGTCTGCCCCACCCCCACCCCCGCCTCTCCTGTCTCCTCTTCCGCCCCCACCCCCCTCTGTCCTTCTCCTCTGGTGCTTCAAGCTGATGTGGTTTATTTATCTTTTTCCTACAGGCCTGTGTGTGAGGGGTGTTTGTCAAAAGCCACAGAAGCAAAGGTGCACGCTAGGTTGGAGCTAACGTCAACAGGGTAGGCCTAGCCCCACATTTCACACAGACAGGGCCCGTGAAACGGCGGCAATTTTCCCGGACAGCTAAATTGGCTGCTGCCTTGGTGCTGTTTATGGAGTGAGTTGTAGGTAGAGAGCTGTTCAGATACTGCCTTGCTTATTCAGCGTCTTTCTCTTCTTTATACCTGCATGCAGGTGTATGCACAGACACAGACACAGACTAATACATATACACATACACACAGCATTCATGTACACGTAATCTCTCACTTAAGCAAGCACATGCATTGGCACATAACCACCACAGGAGGAGAGACCTGGTGTTTTCTTCAATGCAGGGCCCTACATCAGCACTCTATATACTAATGGAACCTACGATAACATGTATTGCTTTTGTTTGGGTGTATTTTTTTTTAAATCACACACTAATCAGGTATTCATGAGCAACAACTTGTATCAAATTAGCACTCATTCTCTAATTTGGAATGCAGCTACCTTAATTGTGGATGAAATAGTCGTGAACACAAAATCTCACCAATGGTGAACCTTGGAGCTCTAGCTGAGGGTAAAAACAACAACAAAAAAGAAAAAATTAATAATCAATCAGACAAGCAACTTGAACATGGCTTTGGCTACTATAAATGAAAAAGAAAAACCCATAAAAGCAACAGCCTATCCCTTTGCATGGCTGGTGCTGACTGGTGCCTATTCATCTATTTCTTAATTATATCCCAGTGTATGTGGGGAGGTATTAATTTTTATAAAAGCAGCACGAAACCAAACTGCACGCTACATTTGCAGCCGATGTCAACAGGGTCACCGAATGAAAGAACTAAACAAAGGGTCTGTACCATTTTCTCTCCGTGCTTCATCACGCTGATGTGTGTGTGTGTGTGTGTTTATTTATCTGCTTATTCTGTCCCTGTGTGTGTGTGGGTGGGTGTTTGTGAAAGGCCACCTAAGCAAAGGCGCACGCTAGGTTGGAGCTAACGTCAACAGTTTATCCCCACATTTCACACAGACAGGCCTCATGAAACGGCGGCCATTTCCCCGACTGCTAAATTGGCTGCTGTCTTGGCGCAGTTTATGGGATGGCTAGGGAGCGGTTCAATCACAGCCCGCACATTGAGTGCGGCTCCCTTGTGCATGCGACCATGCATGCACGCGAATGCTGGTTGGTATACGTATGTGTGTATGTGCGTGTGATTATAACTATGCATATGCAAACACTTGCACAAACCTGTACACATGTTACAAGACACTGATCAGCATGGGTACGCGTGTACACACGCATTTAAGCACACACATTCACAAACACACACACACACACACATGCGCGTGCGCACGCACATACACACACACATGTGCACGTGCAACTCTTTCACAGAGTTTGCAAACTGCATATCAAAAAGTTTTTCTTTACCTTTTTGCTTTATAAAAGCATGTATTTGTATGTATGCATTTCAGTGTGTGCGTGCGTGCGCACGCGTGCGTGTGTATGTTTGTGTATGTGAGAGAGAGTATGTATGTGTCTGTTTCTGTGTGTAGTTACAAATCCGTGCAAGCAGGACTCTGTGTGTGTGTGTGTGTGTGTGTGTGTGTGTGTGTGTGTGTGCGTGCGTGTGTGTTTATGTATGTATGTATGTATGTATGTGGGTGTGTGCACACGCGCGCGCGCTGGGCTTGCATATTTTTTTATATATTGCCCAGTAACTGTGGGGCATATGCATGACCTTTAAGAGATTACGGTCCTTGTCCTTGCCTTGGGGTATTAACTCTGCATCACACTGGAATCATTTCCACTCACGTCTATATTGCACTCTCCTACAGAAGAAGGAAGGATTGAACATAGCTCAGTGGGAGAGAGAGAGAGGAGAGGGGGGGGGGGGTTATATTGATACAAAACAAGTGGTGGTTTAGAAGAAGAAGAAGAAGACATTTGAAGAAGCAGAAGCAGTAGAAGAAGAGAAATGCAAAGAAGAATGCAAGAAGAAGAAAAATGCAAAGAAGAAGAAAAATGCAAAGAGGAAGAAGAAGAAGACGAAGAAGAAGACGAAGAAGAAGAAGAAGAAGAAGAAGAAGAAAAAGAAGAAAAAGAAGAAGGAGAAGAAGAAGAAGAAGAAGAAGAGGCAACGAAAAATGCCACTTCATACACACAGACACATGAAGTTACAGAAAAGAATGGGTGGCGCTGCCCTTGTGGCGACACACTCTCTTTGAGTAGAGCGGTCCCACATTTACACAGAAAAATCTGTTGTGACTAAAAGTGGAGTACAACACAACACAACACAAACACAATATAATACAATACAATACGATTCGACACTTCACTAACACACAACACAATACAATACGCAACACAACTACAAAAATACGATTCAACACCACACACACTACAACCACACACACACCACACACACACCACCACACCAACACTACACACACCACACACACTACACCACACACCAACACTACACACACCACACTACACTACACCACCACTACACCACACCACACTACACCACACACCACACCCACACTACACAACACTCCACACACTACACACACTACACTACACTACACTACACACCACAACCACACACCACCACAACCACATCACACTACACTACAACTACACCACACACACCACACACACCACAACACTACACACACCACACACACACACACTACACTACAAATACACTACACACTACACCTAACCCACACCACACACACAACAACCACACTACACACACCACACTAACTACACTACACACACCTACACACCACACACATACCACACTACACACATACACCACCACCACACCACACCACACCACCACACACACACACACCTACACCACACACACTACACTACACTACACTACACTCACACACCACACTACACTAACACTACACACACACCCACACTACACACCACACTACACCACACACACACACACACACACACACACACACTACACTACACTACACTACACTCACACCACACCACAACACACATACACACACACATACACACACTATACACACACCACACTACACCACACACACACACACACCACACCACACACTACCACCACCACACTACACCACACCACATACACTACACCACACACAACCACACCACACCACACTACACTACCACACCACCACACCACACCACACCACACACAACACTACACCACACCACACACACTACACTAACTACACAACCACACACACACCCACACTACACTACCACCACACTACACTACACACACACATCTACACTAACCACTACCACACCACACTACACTACACTAACACACTACACCACACCACACTACACTACACCACACTACACTACACTACACCACACACACTACACCACCCACACCACTACACACCACACCACACAACACCACACCACACCACACCACACTACACTACACACACAAGAAGAGAAAACAGGAGAAGAGAACAGAAGAACAGGGGAGAAGGTTTGTGCACACAAGGCTGCACACCGGTATTAATTTCGGGTCATGTAGTATCTTCTATAGAGTGCGAGTGGCAAAAAAGTTGGTGATTTTTACAGAGTTTTTTAAGCATGAAAAAATGGACTGTGCACTTATTTTTGGGATTGAGGACATAGAGTAATACCAGGTAGTCACGAGAAAGTTGGAAATAACCATCAAATGAGGATTGCCTGTATTCCTACAGCGTTGACCCCGCGCATGCATATTGCGATAAGGAAGCTAGCAGATGACAAAGGACTGAGGGGGTACAGTGGTTGCTGAAAAATTAAAAAATGTTTCAAACCTACCAAATTTG
The DNA here is from genome assembly GCA_028751875.1 of Rapana venosa. Taxonomy (NCBI): domain Eukaryota; kingdom Metazoa; phylum Mollusca; class Gastropoda; order Neogastropoda; family Muricidae; genus Rapana; species Rapana venosa. Next base: position 11,828,395 of record CM054147.1, read on the forward strand.
TTCAAAATCTCACGAGTTTTGAGTCAGAGGCTAGTCTTTCACAAGAAGTAGTTTTTGTTTCTGTGGATGCCTTAGTACGTGCGGTATGAATATAAGAGTACATAGAAAAACAGAAGGAAAAGAGTGATTTTAATACCGGTGTGCGGCCCAAAGGAGAGTGAAGAGGACGGAAATCACGTGATGACTGTAGTCTGTGACGTAGTATCAGGGGAGATCAGTCCCATTCTTTTTCTGGTCTGGAGGTGCTTGACCTCCCCTGGAGGAGTGGGTGCCTGTCGTGGGCGTCCCTCTCTTTAGCTTGTCTGTCTGTCTGGCTGTCTGGCTGTCTGTCTGTCTGGCTGACTGTGTGTTTGGCTGTCTGGCTGGATGTCTGGCTGTCTGGCTGTCTGACTGTGTGTCTGGCTGTCTGGCTGGATGTCTGGCTGTCTGGCTGTCTGACTGTGTGTCTGGCTGTCTATGTAAAGTCTGGATGTCTGTCTGTCTGGCTGTGTGACTGTGTGTCTGGCTGTCTATGTAATGTCTGGATGTCTGGTTGTCTGTCTGTCTGGCTGTGTGACTGGCTGTCTGTCTGGCTGACTTTGTGTCTGGCTGTCTATTTAATGTCTGGATGTCTGGCTGTCTGTCTGTCTGGCTAGCTGTCTGGTGGCTGTCTCTCTGTCTGTCTGTCTAGCTGTCTCTCTGGCTGTCAGTATGGCTGTCTCTCTTGCTGTCTCGCTGTGATTTTGGCTGTGTGTCTGGCTGTCTGGCTGGATGTCTATCTATCTGGATGTCTGGTTGTCTCTGTAAGGCTGTCTGTCTAGCTGGCTGGCTGGCTTGCTGACTCTCTGGCAGTCTCTCTGGCTGGCTGTCTGGCTGTCTGCCTGGCTGTGTGTTTGGCTGCGTGTCTGGCTGGGTGTCTGTCTGGCTATTTGGCTTTCAGTCTGGGTGTCTGTCTGGCTGTGTGTTTGGCTGCGTGTCTGGCTGTCTGGCTGTGTGTCTGGCTGTCTCTCTGTCTGGCTGTGTATCTGGTTGTTTGTCTGGCTGTAAGTCTGGCTGTGTATCTGGCTGGCTGTGAGTCTGTCTGGGTGTCTGGTTGTCTCTCTGTCTGTCTGTCTGTCTGTCTGGCTGGCTGGCTTTCTGGTTGGCCCGGTCGTTTGTTGTTATATCTGTCTCGTCTATATTTGCGTTAGTCTCGGTTTAATTCATTCCCTCTGTTTGTTTGTCTTCCCTTTTACTCCCTAGTCTCTCTCTGTCTCTCTACCCATTGAGTCATTTTTAACCCGTCCTTCTTCTGTAGGGGAGTGAGAGAGAGAGAGAGAGACAGAGACAGAGACAGAGAGAAAGAGAGAGAGAGGGAGAGGGAGGGAGGGAAGAGAGAGAGAGAGAGAGAGAGAGAGAGAGAGAGAGAGAGAGAGAGAGAGAGAAAGAGAGAGAGATACAGAGAGACAGAGAGACAGAGAGAGACAAGGACAGAGACAGAGACAGAAAGACACAGAGAGAGAGAGACAAAGACAGAGACAGGGAGACAGACAGACAGACAGAGACTGACTGACTGAGAGACAAACGGACAAGCACACACTCTCTCAACACGTTCCGTTATAAAAGAAAAAGGCCCAGTTAATCAGACTCACAGATTATAACTAGTTACTCCAGAGGACCCCAAAACACCCACACACAAAAAAGTCACCTCAATCCCCTCCACAACATAGACACGAACCCACAACCCTCTGATGACTACAGATGATGAATCTCAGGCTTTACCCGCTTGGCCCCCTCTTGCCCCTAGGAGGAACGATCAAATAGATATTTCGGACAGGCGTGGTTATTTCCCCTGTCTGGAATGAGAAGAAGGATCATCATTAAGCGAGAGGTTGCTGACCGCTCCTGTCTGAAATGCCTATTAGGTCATCGATCTGTTGCCATTGTCCATAGGACAGAGTGTGTGTGGGGACAGTGTCTGTGTGTGTGTGTGTGTGGGGGGGGGGGAGGTGTGTGGTGTGTGTGTGGTGGGGGGGGTGGGGGTGAGTGTGTGTGTGGGGGGGGGGGGGGTGAGTGTGTGTGTGTGGGGGGGGTGAGTGTGTGTGTGTGTGTGGGGGTTGCAGTGTGTGTGTGTGTGTGGTGTGTGTGTGTGTGTGTGTGGGGTGTGTTGGTGTGTTGTGGGTGTGCGTATGTGTGAGGGGGCGTGTGTGTGTGTGGGGGGGGGGGGTGAGACAGTGTGTGTGAAGGTAAAAAAAAAAGTTCTATGTGGTACATAGGGTGTGTGTAGTGTGTGTGGGTGGGCGGGGGGGGGGGGGGGGGGGGGGTCGTGTGGTGGTCCGTGTTTGGTGTTGAGGGTGTGTGTGTGTGTTGTGTTGTGTATGTGTGTGTGAAGTGTGTGTGGGGGATAGCATGTGTGTTGTGTGTGTGTGTGTGTGAGTGTGTGTGTGTGTGTGTGTGTGTGTAAGTGAGTGAATGACTGAGAAGTTAAAGTGAATGTTTGCATGTGTGTATATGCGTGCTTGCGCTCGTGTCTCTGTGTGTGTGTGTTGTGAGTCTGCGTGTCTGCTTGTAAGTGGGTGTGTGTTGTGTGTCAGAGTGTGTTCTAAGTTACACAGCCTAAAAATCAACTGCGGAGCTCGAAGACTTCCAAAGAAGTTAACAGAAAATCCCTCAGCGAAGTCCGTGAGAGAACGGCAGTTATGTATAGAGAGATCTGGAGAAAGGAGGACCTGTCGTTTGTTTGGGCTGGAGGCAGCTATAATTATACATGTTGTTCCTTGGCTAGAGCTCCTAAGTTCACCAACTGTGAGAGTTTTTGCGTGTGCTACCTTATTGCCCACCATTAAGGTAGCCGCATTCCGACTTCAGGGATGATGTTTTAACACGAAACCAGTAAGCAGGGTCTTTTTTTCCCCAATTATTAGCTGTTCCTAACGTCACAAAATCACCTACTCTTCCGAAAAGTGGAACAGGTTTTAACCTGTGCGCAAGATGCTCTGCCTGCGTACGCACACGCGACTTCTGTTTATATAGACTCATCTAAAGGACTTTTGGAGGCAGTTGAGTCAGTATTGATCTTGATTTTTTTCCTTCTCGATTGCTCAGACAGAAACTCCCGTTGTCTGTCATATGAGCGAAAATGCGTTGCATTGACGTTAAGCGTGTAAAACTCAAGCTTAGCGGCTCATCCGACTTCGGCTGCGCTTAGGAGAGAATGGTTATCTTTTTCAATACTTCTTGGATAAAGGCATGGGAGAATGGACCAAGAAGGCAGAAATAGACAAGAAGGAGGTGACAGGAAGAAAGAAAAAAGAAAGAACAAGGCTGAAGCATAAGAGAGGGATAGAAGGTAAAGGTAAAGGAGTCCCATAACCTATAAGGTCGTAGGGGAGCGAGGCGTCAGAGACCTCACTTCTCTAGGGCCAGCATATTGAGGGCGGCGCCCATCTCCTCTCCCTCGCTGCTTTACCTTCCCTGACCCTAAAGAGGGCAGGTACCCATTGACAGCTGGGTGAAATGGGGGAACTGTACTGAAGCCAAGGCGCACAAACGGTCACCCATCCAACTGGTAACCACGCTCAACGCTGCTTAACTTGGCTGGGGGAAAGCGAGTGTTCCGACCACTGAGCTATCCCGTCCCCTAGGGATAGAAGAAGTGGGAATTCCTGGCACATCATTTTCCAGAAAGTGAGGATGTCTTTTATACTGACAGGCCCCGCGGAATTCCCATGGGAAAAGTACTGATGTTAACCCCGGGTGGAAAATCCCCTCGAAAGGATGCCTCGGTTGCCGCTCAAAGCCCGCGCCATCAGATCGCGAACTCGCTACACTAACCACTAGGTTATGCCGTCCCCAGAAAGGATGGCTTGCTGTAGTCCATGTAATTATGAGGGTGGTGGAGGGAGAAGGAAGGGGGTGGGGGGGGTATGAATAAAGTAAAGATAGAGAGGAGGGTGGAGGATGAAAGGGAGCTAATGACAAGGTGTAGAGGGTATGACGTGGCCTGTGTGATGATATGTCAGTCACAGCGGATCAGACATCACTTTTTTGTATTCTACAGAGAGGTGGTTGACCTTTTTGTGCATAGTATGTACCAGGCCTTTATAGATGATGAAAAAAACTCACCTAAATTGACGAGGTCTTTTTTAGTCTCGTTCCTCCGCTAGAACTCCCGAGGGTTCACCAATAGAGAATTATTTTTGAATGTAATGATAATTAAGAGATAACAAATAGATTCATATCCCCGAAGTCGGAATGTGGCTACCTAATTAGTGAGGGAAAAACGGTCGCAACGCAAAAATCTCGCCATTGGTGAACCTCAGAGCTCTGACCGGGAAACAAAAAAACCCCACGCCAATTCATGACAAAGAAAGAATGCACCGCGTGCTTATCAATTTGTGGAAGTGACGTAAACATTAAGTAAGATCAGATACCTGTAAAAGGAAAAAGGAAAAAATCATCACCCGCGCTTCGCTTGTGCCTCCTACGCTAATAACCTGGCCCCACACACAAATATTTTCTCTTTTTTTGTTAAAGAAAAGCCACCCCTATGTAAACAGGACATCTTGCAGACAGCAGAAAAATAAAGGGTTACAGTGTTTATTTAAGGTTTAAAAAAAAAAGTAAATCTTGAGACTTTCTTCAATTTTTCGAAAACTGTACGTCTGAGGCTAGTGTTTCATGTCTGTTGTTATTTGTGATATGCTGGTAAGTGTACCTGAGCCTTTCCCGCCTCCACTAGGCATGGAGTTGTTGTCTGGGTGCTAGTCTTTTAAAGGTAAAGGTAAAGGAGTCCCATAACCTATAAGGTCGTAGGGGAGCGAGGCGTCAGAGACCTCACTTCTCTAGGGCCAGCATATTGAGGGCGGCGCCCATCTCCTCTCCCTCGCTGCTTTACCTTCCCTGACCCTAAAGAGGCAGGTACCCATTTACAGCTGGGTGAACTGGGGGAACTGTACTGAAGCCAAGGCGCGCAAACGGTCACCCATCCAACTGGTAACCACGCTCGACGCTGCTAGTCTTTTAGATGAGACAATAAACTGAGGTCCCGAGTGCAGCGCACATTCAGTGTAGGTAAAAGAGCTCAGGGCAAAAGAAGAGTTGTCCCT
>CM054147.1:11845960-11850960 GCA_028751875.1 Rapana venosa
GATAATGTGAGTAGTTGATTGCATGTATAACAAAGTGAATAATTTTATTATTAGCTTTATTGGGTATATGTTATACATTTCTTCATGTTTGTTTGCCTTTTGTTTTTGTTTTTGTTTGTTTGTTTTGTTCTTTTTTCTTGAGAGCCTGGTGTAGAGAAGCCCTTGGCTTATCCATTTACCCTCATTAAAACATTCGAGTTCGAGTTCTCTCTACCATCATAATTATGTCCATCATGTTTTCGTTTGTGCTATTATTTTGTATTATCCATTCTAAGGGGGCATGGCCTTTATAAATAAACATTTGTGTTTTAAATCATCTATCTCTATGATGTAGTTATTGAAGATGATAATCGTGACGATGATAAATACGAAGGTTGAGGAAGATGATGATAATGTACATGATGAAGATGATGTTGGTGATGATGAAGAAAAGGAAGAAAATAATGACAGGGATGTTGATATACTTGTTGCAGCTGCTGCTATAGGCAATGAAGATTCTTATGGCGATGATTCTGTAGATGCTGAAAATGATGATGGGGATGATGATAACTAGAAGACATTGAGTGTGGTTCTGTATCTGTGCACTACGGGAAATGAGATATGAATAAAAACATTTTCTGCTATGATGTCTACCTTTCCCCTGCCCCAAACATGTTTTGTAGAGTAGCACAAGGCCGAAGTACAATATAACTAATCAGTATTCTCTCTCTCTCTCTCTCTCTCTCTCTCTCTCTCTCTCTCTCTCTCTCTCTCTCTCTCTCTCTCTCTCTCTCTCTCTCTCTCTCTCTCTCTCTCTCTCTCATCCTTCGGATGAGACTATGAACCGAGGCCCCGTGTGCGAACGCGTGCAGAACATCTTGCGCACACGTTAAATCCTGTTCCGCTTTTCGAAAGAGTAGTCCATTGTGTGCCGGTGGGAACGAATGACAAAATTGACAAAAGTGCATACACACAGGGACTGGATGTAAAAAAAAAGCACATGAGTGCTTATTCCATTATTCCCGAAATAAAAGAATCTCTCTCTCTGTCTCTCTCTCTCTCTCTCTGTCTGTCTCTGTCTCTGTCTATCTCTCTCGCTCTCTCTCGTCCTCTCTCTCACTTTGTTTCTCATTCTTTGAGTGTGTGTGTGTGTGTGTGTGTGTGTGTGTTGCGCGCGCGCGTGCATGTGTGTATGTGTGTGTGTGCGTGTGCATGTGTGTTTACATCTATATATAATATATATATATTATATATATATATATATATATATATATTATATATATATATATATTATATATATATATATATATATTATATGTGTGTGTGTGTGTGTGTGTGTGTGTGTGTGTGTGTGTAAATGCATTACCATGAGCACAACACACTTGTAGAGGCTTCCTGCCATCAGTCGTTTATCCTCATTCCAAGGCCTGACACACCACCGTCTGTGAGGTTACTTTTTCTTCTCTCTTCTCTTTCTCTGTTGTTTTGTCTCTTTTTCGTTTTTCTCTTCCTGCCTGTCTGTCTATCTATCTATCCTTCTTTCTGTTTAATTTCTTCCTTTTCTCTTTATTCTTTCTTTTTCGGATTTTTTCTCTTTTTTTCTTTTTTTTCTTTTCCTTACATATTTTTTCTCTCCTGCCTTTCCCACTTCCTGGTTTTTTCTCTCCATTTTTCTCTATCTTTTTTCTTTTCTTTCTCTCCTTCTTTGCATCTCTTCTTTTTTCCTTTGTTTCTTTGTTTTCTCTCCTTACCTACATCTTTCTCTTCCCTCCCACCCCACCCCCATTCTTTTCCTTTCTTTCTCCTTTCCATTTTCCTTTTCTTTCTGTCTGTTATTCTTCTCTTCTCTATCTCTTGTAAGTGTAACCTCACTTGTTTTCTCCCCATTACTGTTTCTGCATTGATCTTATTTTTTTGTTGTTGTTGTTGATCTTTTCTGAAATCCTTCGTTGTCGTTTTTCCCGTCTTCTTTTGTTCCATTTTCTCGAGCTTGATTTTGCTTTTTGTATCCATGCATTGTGTGTGTGTGCGTGTTATTATATATATATATATTATTATATATTATATATATATATTATATATAAATTATATATATTTATAAGTATATAGATATAGAGTATATAGATTTTAGCTATTATAGATATATAGATATATATATATTATTTATATATATTATTATATAATATTATATATGTGTGTGTGTGTGTGTGTGTGTGTGTGTGTGTGTGTGTGTGTGTGTGTGTAAGTGTAGGCGTATGTGTGTATGTCATGTCAAGTCAAGTCAAGTCAAATTTTTATTTCCAGATGGTACATTGAATAAGCAATGCATTTGCTTTTTTCATCCAGCCATCTACCTAGGAACAAAAAAACAACTTGATCAATAAAATCTAACTACATTATTACCATGACCAATAATAATAAAACTAACCCCGAAAGAAAAATAGAAACAGAGAAAAAAAAAGAAAGAAAAAACCCACACACACGCACACTCACACGCAACCAAAAACAAATGTATGTGTGTGTATATGTGTATGTGTGTATATGTGTGTGAGTTTGTATATGTACAAATGTGTATATGTATGTGTGTGTTTGCGTGTGTGTTTGCGTGTGTGTGTACATTGTGTGTTTGCATGCATGCATGCATTAACACACATGTACACACACGTGCGCACACACACACACACACACACACACACACACACACACACACACACACACACACACACACACACACACACACACACACACACACACGCGAGCGCGCGCGCACGCGCGTGCGTATTTGCTGTTCGTTTTCAGAAAGTGTTAAAAGTAAATGCCGAGAACCTCTTTTAAAGCTTTAAGCTTCTGTTTGCTATTGGCCTCTCTCTGCATGTGTCCGCGTCTGTCTTTTCTTGGGCTTTGTCTGTCTGTCCTGTCTGTCTGTGTGCCTGTCTGTCTATCTGTCTGCTTATCTGTCTGTCTGTCTGTCTGTCTGTCTGTCTGCCTGCCTGTTTGTCTGTATGCCTTCCTGCCTGCCTGCCTGCCTGCCTGTCTGTCTGTCTGAATGTCTTCCTGCCTGTCTATCGGTTTGTTTGTCTTCCTGCCAGCCTGTCTGTCGTCTGTCTGTGTGCTTGTCTGTCTATCTATCTATCTGTTTGTCTATCTGTCTATCTGTCTGTCTGTCTGTTTGTCATTTTTTTTGTGTCTGTCTGTCCGTTCGTTCGCCTTTCTGAATATCTATCCGTCTGTCTGTCTGTCTGTCTATCTGTCTGTCTGTCTGTCTTTCTGTCTGTCTGTCTTTCTGTCTGTGTGCCTGTCTGTCTGTCTGTGTGTCTGTGTGTCTGTGTGTCTGTTTACAAGCCTGTCGGCTTGCCTATGTCCTTTTGGTCATGGGGGCGGAAAATGAACTGTGCAATTCGTTTCTTCTGGTTTTGTTTTCGCTTAGTTTTGTTTTGGGTGGTCATTTATGTGTGCAGAATGGGAGATATTGATGACTTTACATGCTTCCGTTTCGTTCTTGTTCTTTTTTGTCTTTCTTGTTTTCTTTTGTTTTTACTTGCCTTCTTTGCTGCTTTCTTTAAAAAAAAAATTCTTGCTTTCTTTTGTTTTTTTTCTTTCTTTTTCTTCATTCTGGCTTTCCTACTTTTCTTTAAAAAAACCCAAACATTTGTTACCTATCTTTGCTTTCGTTTTTTCTTCTCTTTCTTTTTCATGTCTAAATCTTCTTCTTCTTCTTCTTCTTTTTTCTTCTTCTTCTTCTTTCTTCTTCTTCTTCTTCTTCTTCTTCTTCTTCTTCTTCTTCTCTCTCTCTCTCTCTCTTCCTCTCTCTCTCTCTCTCTCTCTCTCTCTCTCCTCTCTCTCTCTCTCTATCTCTCCTTCTCTCTCTCTACTTCTCTCTCTCTCTCTCCTTTCTCTCTCTCTCTCTCTTTCTCTCTCTCTCTCTCTCTCTCCCTCTCTCTCTCTCTCTCTCCTTTCTCTCTCTCTCTCTCACTTTCTCTCTCTCTCTCTCTCTCTCTCTCTCTCTCTCTCTCTCTCTCTCTCTCTTTCTCTCTTCTCTGTCAGCCACCCGCCCTCTCTATTCTTTATTCGTTATCTTCAACATTTCCTAAGGACGCATCTTCTGTCTAGGTATGATGCTGGAAATGCAGTTTTTTCTGTGACAAAGCCGACAATCACAAATACAAAAACATAAAACAAAAACAACAAAATTCCCCCCCAAACAATAACAAATAAAGAAAAGAAAGAATATGAACACACACAAAAACAAAAGCAAAAATCCCACCAACAATAACAAAAAAAAAAATTGAAACAAAACAAATCCAACAGAAGCAACAACAACAGTAAAAACAACAGCAAAACAACAAGCAACAAGCAGCAGCACAACAGCCACAAAGTAAAAACAACAGTAGCAATAACAAACAAAAGGAACAACACCAGCAAAAACAACAATCAATACAACAGCACAGTACAAACAAAAACGAAAATACAAACAAAACCCCCATATAGAAACATTAACTACAGCAGAGGTTAAAAAACAACAAACACTAACTTCAATTTCTAACGGAACAACAACAACAACAACAACAGCAACAACCACAATAATAATATCCTGGCAACACTTTCCCCCGTAGAATCGAAAGGAGAGGGAAACAAGAAAGAAGGAGTTACACACAAAAAGAAGAAAGAAAGAAAAGAAAGAAAGAAGAGACAGAAGAATAAAAAAAAAGAAAAGAAAGAAGAATAAAGAAAGAAAAGAAAGAAGAATAAAGAAAAAGAAAGAAAAAAATAAAAAGAAAAGAAAGAAAGAAAGAAGAATAAAGAAAGAAAAGAAAGAAGAAGAAAGAAAGAACAGAAAAAAGAATAAAAAAAAGAAAAGACAGAAGAATAAAGAATGAAAAGAAAGAAGAATAAAGAAAGAAAGAAGAATAAAAAGAAAAGAAAGAAAGAGAAAGAAGAAGGAAGAAAGAAAAGAAAGAAGAAGAAAGAAAGAACAGAAAAAAAGAATAAAAAAAAGAAAAGACAGAAGAATATAAAGAAAG
>CM054147.1:11855960-11858460 GCA_028751875.1 Rapana venosa
TTTTCTTCTATTTTGGTATTCATTCATCACTCCACCCCCCCCCCCCTCACACCCTACTCTCATTTTTTATCATTTTCTTCCATCCATCTTTATTTTAGCCGTTTTTCTTTCCTTTCTTTCTTTCATCCCATGTGATTCTTCTTCCTTCTGTAAGATCTAGCTTTCTTTTCCCCAACAACCATCATTTCTCTCCTTATCTGTCCAGAGTGACAAAGTTGTGTTAGGAAAATGTCATTCATAATTTCTCGACCAATCAGCAGCCCGAATGAGCAGACTCCAGCAGACGACACAGGCACCAGGTCCCAGGACCTTCGCTTCCAGTCCATTTTCCTGTCTCCCCGCGCTCAGCAACCTTGATGGATACGTCTGGTGCCAGTCCCTGCAGACTCCTCAGTCTTCATCATCACAGAACTGCCAATTCAAAAGTGGGTTGAATAGAAAAACACGAAGAAGAAAAACAACCTGAAAAAACTCTCCTAAAGACTGCCAAACGCGTAAAGAAATGACTTAATGAATGTGTGAAAATGCATGATTAATAGATGATTATGCAAATAGATAGCTAACAAGTTATCTAACTCACCAACAAAGTAACTTACAAGTACCTAATAAACTAAATGACTAACTAACTAACTAGTTAACGAACGACCGACCGAAAGGAAGTAAGTAAGTAGGAAGGTAAGTAAGTAAGTAGTTAGGTAAATTGGTAAGTAGGTAGGTAGGTAAGTAAGTGAGTAAGTAAGTAGGTAGGTAAGTAAGTGAGTAAGTAAGTATGTAGGTAAGTAGGTAAGTAAGTCAGTCAGTCAGTCAGTCACTCACTCACTCACTCATTCACTAACTCACTAACTCATTAATTCACTAACTCACTAACTAACTAACTAACTAAGTAACTAACTAAGTAACTAACTAGCTAACTAACTAGCTAACTAACTAACAAACAAGCAAACAAATTAACTGACTAACTGACTAATTAGCTAGTTAGCTAAAAACCATGGCTAAATAGCGCGACATTAATTTTGAAAGCAAAAATACTAGGTAGCTGAATAAGCAACTAAGTAGCCAAGTAAGTAATTAAGTAGCTGACTAACTGAATGATAATAATAATAATAATAATATATGGAATTTATATAGCGCTGAATCTTGTAAAAAACAAACAAATACCTAACCGAATGAATGAATAATTTAAATAAACAAAGAAGCAAAGAAAAATAAAGAAGTAAATAGAATATCTTTTCCAAGTCATGGATAATAACGTAACGTTTGTTCAAAAGCACAAGACCTCGACTGTCAATCATGTGCTAAATTCTACCTGCAGCTGCAGAAGCTCTGCATGGTTCATCCCACTCACAACTCAACTTGAAAACCAAAACTTCAGTGCAGAGCCCTAAACAACTCCTCATGGAGTTAAAGGAGAAGTCAAGTCAAGTCAAGTCAGCATTGTGAGGACTGAAGAGTGTAAATGTTAACCTTGCTGCACTGTTTGGCCTCTTGCAAAAATTCTTGAGTTTATTAAGGAACACATCTTTACTGAGGAAAGAGTAGTGCAGGAAAACAAGAGCAGATTTGTGTGAAAAAAAAAGGTTTTTTGAAAATGTAGGATAAAAGAAAGAGAAGAACAAATAAGAGCTGCTACAGCATCTTCTGAAAGGTAATCAGACAAATAAGGATCATGTCTTCAAACTCAGACTAGCACATTATATGGCCCACCCCCTCCTCTCCAAATGTGACCCTCTACCACAAAATGAGTTGCTTGGCGCCAGAGTTCAATTTCAAACATGTTATTCATTTGGAATTTTTAAAAAAGCTATTCAATACAAAAATAGATTGATAACCGAACAATTCTATGAAAAGTTATTTAGAAATTGAAATGCTATTTCATTTTCTAATTATATTTTATTCTTTTATATCGAGGATAATGGAATAAGCACTTACGTGCTTTTTTAACATCCAGTACCCGTAATTTGCTAGACTTCAGGAAGTGAAAAACATGAGAAACTGACACATTTTGCATCGTGATAGGTGGTAAAAATAAGCCGTTTTCAAACGCGTTTTTGAAGCAAAAGGAAACAAAATGTTGTCTTAATGCTTCTGTACAAGATAGAAGAAAGCTTGTAGTTTTATAATCGATCGAAATCTTAGAATCAATAACCTGACCCCCACCTGCCTAAAACGGCTCTTAGCGGAAAAGTGGGTCAGGTGCAATGCCACTCATTTTGAGGGGGAGGGTCACCAATGTGTGGCCAAAAGAATGTGCTTTGTTTAGCTACCATGGCATTCACTGATACCCCAGCTTTGTTTTATGCCTCAGAGCCCAAAGACACATCCATGAAATGCATGGAATTAGAAGAAGCTGAACTCACACACACACACACACACACACTCGCACGCACGCACGCGCGCACGCACGCACACGCACGCACACACACACACACACACACACACACACACACACACACACACACACACACACACACACACACACACACACACACGCGCGCACGCA
>CM054147.1:11865960-11868460 GCA_028751875.1 Rapana venosa
CTTTCCGCCTGTCTGTCTGTCTGTCTTTTCTTTCTTTCTTTCATTCTTTCTTTAGTTCTTTCTTTCTTTCTTCCTTTCTTTTTTTTCTTTCTTTCTTTCTCTTATTTGTTTCCTTTCTTGTTCCTTCCTTCCTTCCTATCTTTCTTTCTATCTGTGTTATTTCTTTTTTCTGTCTTTAGTTCATTTTCTCTTTCCCATTTCCTTTGACATCAAACCAAAGGACAGATTGGCGTATCCAAGCCAGACATTCTACCCCTACATCTTTAAACCTTGCCACAAAACCCCCCACCACAGAACACAAACAACAGAAAAATAAACTATAAAACAAAAACAAAACAAAAACTGAAGTTAGCCATAATTTCTTTTCTCTTGTAATCGTCGACAATTTTCACAGGGAGAAACAATACTGAGCGGGAGGGATAAAAAAAACCAAACAAACATAAAAAGGTATGAGAGAGAGACAGAGAGAGATAGAGAGAGAGAGATATATATATATATAGAGAGAGAGACAGACAGACAGACAAACAGACAGAGGGAAGAGAGAGAGAGAGAGAGAGAAGAGAGAGAGAGAGAGAGAGAGAGAGAGAGAGAGAGACAGAGAGAGATAGAGAGAGAAACAGACAGACATAGACAGACAGACAGGCAGAGATAGAGACAGACAGAGACAGATAGAGGCAGAGAGAAACAGAGACAGGCAGACAGACAGACAGACAGACAGACACAGAGAGACAGATACAGAGAAACAGAGAGACATAGTGAGTATGGATGGGGGAAGGAGAGAGGAGGCTGGAATCTCGCCTGCTGATTCTGAAGGGCCAATAATGTCTGTGTTTGGATTCGAACAAAGGAGGATTGATTGTCAAAGACCTGGGAGTCTGACACAGACAGACAGACAGACAGACAGACAGACAGACGTGTCTCGGTGCCTCTCCTCTTCTTCTCCTATCCTTGTTTTGTTTTATCTGTTTGTTTGTTTGCCTGTCCTGTCGTTTTATATTCATTCAGTCTGTTAATCTTTTTTCTTCTCTTTTTACCTCTACGTCTGGTTTCTATTTCTATTGCCACTTTTATATCCTTCTTCCTCATAGATTTCAATGAAACAAAAGTTTAAGAGCATTGATTCTTTGGGTTTTTTATGTTATCAGACTCACGTGAAATATCAAACAAACAAACAACAACAAAAAACCAACAAGAAGAAAAGGAATATTCTAGAAACAAGAAAATAAATGTTGTCTGGAGTAAAAAGCAGAATGCTGCCATCAGCAGGAATACAGACTTTGGTTTCTCCCTTTTAACTCTTCTTGAAGAGTCATGAAAGGCATTGTTCCCCGAAGTCGGAAAACAGCTACCTTAATGGTGGGCAAAAACGGTCAAACACACACAACAAAATGTCAGCACTGGTGAACCACCGAGCTCTAGCCGAAGAACGGAAAAGAAGAAGAGGGCACTGTAGTTATTTTTTTAGGCAGAGTGTAGTAGGTACGTTAAACCTGGCAAAGCCCATCTTTCTCCAAATAAAGACAGAATAGAGCAGAGTGTAGTAGGTACGTTAAACCTGGCAAAGCCCATCTTTTTCCAAATAAAGACAGAATAGAGCAGAGTGTAGTAGGTACGTTAAACCTGGCAAAGCCCATCTTTTTCCAAATAAAGACAGAATAGAGCAGAGTGTACTAGGTACGTTAAACCTGGCAAAGCCCATCTTTTTCCAAATAAAGACAGAATAGAGCAGAGTGTACTAGGTACGTTAAACCTGGCAAAGCCCATCTTTTTCCAGATAAAGACAGAATAGAGCAGAGTGTAGTAGGTACGTTAAACCTGGCAAAGCCCATCTTTTTCCAGATAAAGACAGAATAGAGCTTAAAAAGAGTTGTTTTCTTTGTCTTCGTCGAACGCTCACACAGCAACTATTGTTGTCAGTCATATGAGCGAAAATGCGTTTCGCTATCGTGAAGCGTCTGACAAGTCAGGCCGTGTGTATTCGACTTCTGCGTGGGAGAGAGAATTATGTTCTTTTAAGTCTCTCTGGAAAAAAGGTAGGAGAATGGACCAAGACTGCAGGAAATAGACAAGGAGAAGATAACAGAAAAAAAGGGAACAAGGCAAAAACAAAGAGAGGGATAGAAAAGATGGATACCCAGCACAGAATTTCCAGAAGGTGGGGATGCTGTTCTTATGACAGGTCCCTGGCATCCCCACAGGGGAGCAAGTGAGTGGGGCAGATTTCCTTATTTGCATGTCAATCACCTAGCTGACAAGTTGAAGAAAACTCATCATCCATCGTTCTGGGTTTGATTAGGCGGGACCTCAAGCAGAAGTCCTGGATAGATTTTGTCTCATGAACGACAGACGCTATAGCCAAGTGGTTAAGACCATTCCACTTCCATCCCATCGGTCCACACAGTCGTAGATTCGAATCTCGGCAGCACCTGGGAATTTAACAGTGGGGATTTTTACGATCTCCCGGGTCAACGTTTAGTGCAGACCTGCCATTGCCTTGATT
>CM054147.1:11873460-11880960 GCA_028751875.1 Rapana venosa
GAGAAGAGAGAGAGGAGAGAGAGAGAGAGAGAGAGAGAGAGAGAGAGAGAGAGAGAGAGAGAGAGAGAGAGAGAGAGAGCAAGCCAAACTCTTCAATGCCAGTCTCAGCTATAACTCAGCCAACCTCTCTCGCTCTACTGCTGTATTACATTCTCCTATTCGCATCTTTTTCGTTCAGTTTTTATCATTTTCTTTTGTTGTTGTTGTTGTTGTTGTTAAAAAGGTCATTTGTCATCGGGAAAACCCGTTAACATTGCGCAGGTGATGTGCATATGAAGGGCTGCATGCCAAACATTCTTTAAAAAATTGACTGTTAACGCAATCTTTTTATCACACGCACGCAGGCACACGCACGTACACCTGCGTGCATGCACGCGCGCGCGCACACTCACACAGGCACGTACGCATGTACGCACGCACGAACACAAGCACACACACACACGCGCGCGCACGCGCGCGGGAAAAAAGTCCTTTTATTTCTGTGCAATGCTTAAACGTCTACAGGATCTTTTTTATCTTTAACTTTTATTATGATAAATCTTTTTTTTGCTGTATTCGAACACTCAAACAACAACTAGTGTTGCCTGTCATATGAGCGAAAATGTGTTAGACTGCTGTTAAGCGCCTGACAAGTCAGGCCTAATGCATTCGAATTCCACATGATAATATATTCAAGATTCAATATTTTATTTCAAGAACCCCTCCCCCCACGGAGTACATGATAAAAATCCCTTACTCAAGCCAGTATTTCAAAAACAAAATGGAGGAAGAAATGAACTTAAGAACGACCCCCCAAAAAAAACCAACAACAACACAACCCACTAAAATGTAAAAGGCAAAGAAGAAACACGCTTTTATAAAGACCAAGCAAATTCTTGATTACACGTCTTCCAGCTTATAAATCAGCTCCCGTCCTTCGCTCTATTGCTGTATTACATTCTCCTAAAAATAATCCGTTCTTGTTTTTTTGTTTGCTTTATTTTTTTCGTTAGGCTGTTTGTCACACAGAGAGATAAAAACTTCATTAACACAATTTCGCTGGAAAGGTGATAGTGTGTTGCGTGTGAATGGCTGCCAAACGCATTCAAAGTTCGGTTGTCAATACAACTTTTCTTATCACACACATGCATGCATGCATGTATGCAGGTGCGTGCACACACATACATACATTTTCGTAAGAGTAGGCCATTGTGTGCCGGTGGGAACAGATGACAGAAATGACAAAAAACGCATACGCACGGGGACTGGATGTAAAAAAGCACATAAGTGCTTATTCCATTATCCTCGATATAAAAGAATAAAATAAAATAAAATAAATAAACAAACACACACACACACACAGCGTTACAAGGAAACAAAATAAATTGGAAGTAAAAACACATCATCACTGTTAGTATCTTAACCAGGGGGGCAGAATAGAAGGGACGTACAGACAGGTGGACAGTGTTATCCAGGCTGGTCAGTGTGTCTGTCTTCAGCCTTAAGCAGCAGCAACACAGCACATCCATGTCCAGGCCGGTCCAGTCTTTGTCTTTTCTTCATCCACCTCTTCTACAGTCTGCTCCTGATTCTTCCTCCCTCAAAAGTCCCCTGTAGGATAGCCGTGACGTGTGGTGTGACCAAACCACACCCATTTCTTCTCCTTTACAACAGACAGACGGTGTTCTTGTATGAAGGTGTGTTTCTAAGAAAACCAAACAAACAATCTTTAAGTAACGTTAAATAATACAACGAAAATATGTATAACGGGGGAAAAAAAGTGTGATGAAAGAAAATGACAAAGAAAAGGAAATTGGTAATAAATGTTCTCAAGTACCTGACATTTCTAAATAGGAACATGTACTTAAGAAAATCTTTAAAGTTCAACTTTGCTATCTGAGACAAACCTATAATTCTAGTTTCATTCTTTTCTTTAAAAATACGTCAGGTTCAATTACAATGTATTAAAGAAACTGTCACTGCATACAAGATATTCCATACAGACGTTGCCAGATTTGCCATGAAATCCTCATGAAACTACTACTCCCCCCCCCCCTCTCCAACACAATAAAATCTGACCTGAAACCTAGGCTAAGAGTTTTGTTGGCTATTGATGTGAGTAAAGCACATAAAATGTTGCTATGAAATTCTATGTTGAGATCGTCTTCAGACATTACATGCTTACAATATAGAAACATGTTTTCACCGTTTAAAGAGAAAAAAACACACCTTCAAAGTCTGAGTATATTGCCTACATTGCGAAGTACTTCAAAACAGTAACACACGCAAACTTCTCCTCCTGTGTGTCATTACAGTCTCACATGGTCTGCTAGTGCGATAAGTGAAACAGAGTGTTTATTCTGGCGAACGGCTAACACCACAATCACATCCAACAACATCAAGAAGATAAACAGGAACCCCCCCCCCCCCCCAAATAACAACAAGAAGACACAAAATAAACAACAACCAAAAACCCTTGCGCATTTGTCCAAAGCAATCCAATCCTGGATTGCAAGTCTCACAGCAATTAATCCTACGATCTCGAGGATAAGTGGTAAGTGCCCAAAACAAGTTCTCGTTCTCTTTTCTCCTTCATTCTCATCTCTCAGAAACAAAACTATCCTAATACTTCGAATGACAGCAGAAACAGCAGACTATAGTTATAGCTCATCCCCGTCCATGTGTGTTTATTAATTAATTAATTAATTAATTAATTAATTAATCTATCTATCTATCTATCTATCTATCTATCTATCTATCTATCTATCTATCTATCTATCTATCTATCTATCTATCTATCTATCTATCTATCTCTTTCTTTAGTTATCTATTTATTTTGAGGATAATGGAATAAGCCTTCATATGCTTTTTAACATCTCAGTCCCATGTTATACATTTTTGTAGATGTTGTGTGTGTGTGTTTTATTGTGCGCGCGCGTTATGTGTTTATTGATTGTCGTGCGTTGAATGCGTGTTGTGGTATGGATGTATGTGTTTGTTGTTGTGTGTGTTTTGTAAAGTCGTGCCTTGCCTGTCTGTGTGTCTGTTTTGTACACAGAACCCTGGTTTACCATTTTCATCAACTCTGGTTTTTTTGTGTTTCTAATCTCTCATTAAACAATTCCAGAGATTTACAATCCCACTACCACATTAACAATTATACAAGCATATGACAAAACTGATGCTCTAACCACTAGCGTATTCTACCTCACGGGGACTGCCGCCAGTTATTTAAAGATGATTGCACCGTGTCCTAGAATATGATGATTGAGACAGGGAACAGATTGCCTCCCTTCTCCGCGCAAATAGCCATTCAGGAACTAGTTTCCTAGTCACGTGAGCAAAGAGTCAGGGGACACAACCCTGCTTGTGTTTGTTCATGGAGGGAGATTTTCCTGACCAGCAGAAGACCATCAGTCATTGAATCAATCGAGATTTAAAGCTCTGCCGACTGTAAAGGTCTTTTGAAGAGTTTTCGTTGCAAAAATCCTTGTCATCTTTTGTTTTGAGGCACATTTTTAATAATTGCCTTTTTCGTTATTGTTTTCTATGAATCAGTCAACTAGGACAGCTCCACAAAAAACCCAACTCTTCCAACGAGCACTCAGAAACACACACACACACACACACACACACCTGAGCGCTTGTTTGCACTATTAACCTGAAGCTCCCTGAAAAATCTTCTTCTTAAAGAAAATCAACGACATAAACAGCATCAACTGCTGAAAGAAAAAATGCGATCTTGACGACAAAACTCTTCAAGGTAAATCATAGATCAAAGAAGCCTGTCCCCCAACAAGCCTCAAGGTAGCTGAGAGATCAAAGACTGTACCTGGCTATTTCGGAAGAAAGTGAAAGCTAATCGCCCCACTTCAAACTTTGCAGACTGAAAGAGAACAGCGCTATTAGTCTGGGATTTACTGGACAGGAAACTGCAGACTGCAGACCAAAAACAAACCTGGCAGAGACTAGAAAACAGAGCAGTTTGTACTAAAAAGTAGTAGTAGTAGAGAAAGTGGTGTGCTTATAGTTTAGGCAGACAGACGTGTAGTTAATTTTGTTTCAAAGATCACATACCTTTGATCATACGTACTGAACAGACTAAACATGTGCATTACAGATCTTATGTGATTATATCAGTCTTGCAAATTTGTTATGATGTTGATTAAGCATGCATTCATTACTGATAAGCCCTCTAACAGGTAAAACACAGACTGACAATAATAATGAATGAAGAGTTACTCCGCTTCTCGCCAGCAGCGAGGAAACATAACTCCGAAAACAAAAAAGGTGGAAGTACTTCCAATTTTGCTGTCTTCTTTTGTTCATTCTTTAGATCCACAGAAGCTATTCTTTGAATGTGTTCATCTTAAACGCCTTCAAGATATTGTGGATCACCATTTGAGCACTTAAAAAAAGGGCTGAGGAGGGGAAATTGATATCTGAACTGAAAGCTGATTTGATGATCCTACCAAGTGAGTAGCATGAATGTTGGTTTAGATCTGAAAGTAGCCAAGGGGTAAAATTTAATCTGTTGTGGGATAAATGAAAACAAAATCTGACTAAATAAGAGCCATAACAACTGTACTACCCATTATTTGTTTTAAATCTTTCCTGTCTGCATCAACAACAACAACAACTACGACCACTACTACTACTCTCTGACTCTGCAACTACACCTAAATTCCAGCCTTATAAGTACATGCCAGGCCACTCTGCCAATAATGATGAGATGGACAAAAGTATCCAAGCCAGTTTTATGCGTCTGCAGACTTGCAATTTCCTGGGTCAATCATTCCAAGGCAAACAACATTTTCCGTTAGTCAACATCATCCAAGTGCAGCGACCTCCCCGAGTTCTCTCCCTGCATACCAGTCCACTGTATTTACAGGAGGGCTCTCTTGAGAACACACGTGGTTATAGGGGGGGGGGGGGGGGGGGGGGGCACACCAGCTGTTATCTTCTTCTTCTTCTTCTTCTTCTTCTTCGCATTCTTCTTCTTCTTGCATTCTTCTTCTTCTCTTCTTTGCATTTCCTCTTGCATTCTTCTTCCTTCTTCTTCTTCTTTCTTCTTCTTCTTCTTCTTCTTCTTCTTCCTTTGCATTCTTCTTTGCATTCTCTCGCATTCTTTGCATTCTTCTTTCGCATTCTTTGCATTCTTCTTCTTCGCATTCTTCTTCTCCGCATTTTTCTTCTTCTTCGCATTCTTCTTCTTCGCATTCTTCTTCTTTGAACGCTCAGACAACAACTTACTATTGTTGTCTGTCATATGAGCGAACATACGTTGCCCTGCCGTTATGCACCTGTCAAGTCAGGCCCAGCCATCCGACTTCGGCGTTAATGTTATCTTTTAAATATTTCTGGAAAAAGGGTAGGAGAATGGACCGAAAAAGCAGAAAATAGACAAAAAGAGGTGACAGAAAGAAAAGGAACAAGGCAGAAACAAAGAGAGGGATAGAAAAGAGGGAATTCCTAGCTCAGACTTTCCAGAAGGTGGGGATGCTGCTTATACTGACAAGCTCCCGGCATCCCCACAGGGGGAAGCTGTTATCAATTTGGAGGTTTTGCTCGTGCGATGTTCAGTTCTTTTAACATTTAAGCTTTCTTTCAGGTAGGTTTTTGCTGAAAGAGATGATTCCAAAAGTAGCACTAGGCTAATTGTGTAGAACAATGAACGTGTGTACGCAAATGGCTTAAAGTCATATTCCTGCCGTATTCCTGTGTGTGAGTGTGCGTGCGTGCGTGCGTGTGTGTGTGTGTGTGTGTGTGTGTGCGCGCGCCTGCATGCGTGCGTGCAGGTACACACATATACACACACACACGTGTATGTGCGCGTGCTGCGCCTTGCGTCGCACACATAACACTGACACACAAACACACAGACAAACGCAGAGAATGACAGAAGACAGAGACAGAAAGACAAAGAGAGGCGCAGAGAGACCGAGACATATACATAGACACGCACAAGTTGGCAAAGTATACAGATACAATCACACTCATGAACTATCTATTCTATTCCTTTTCTGAAAGAAAACCCTCGACTCTGGAAGAACACTTCCCCTTCCCCAGCCATTTGTGCTATTTCTGAAAACAACACGCCAAAGTCTAGATAATTATTTCCGCATAACTGTCACTGGGTTAGCAATGAATTGTTAGAAGCAATTCTTTTTAAACGATTTTTTTCTCTATGTCTTCTTAACTGGATCCTCCTCAATTCGCATATAAAGCAAACAGACGCAGACGATGGGATAATGACATTTCTGCACCACACCAGCACACACTTGGAAAAGTATGTGTGCAAACTCTTCATCGATTTCTCCTCAGCCTTCAACCCCATCCAGCTTCATCTCCTAGTGCTCAAATTACTGTTATTACCAGGCAGTATTTTCATTAAATATCTATCTTTAGCTCTCTCTCTCTCTTTCCGTTATGAACTTTCTGGCTGAACAAACATACTTCGCTCGCTTTCAAAAAAGCATTATTATTGTTGTTTATCAACTTCTTTTGGTTTTTCACAAGGTATTCATCTGATTCCATTCCTCTTCACCATGTGCAAAAATGAGTGCACTGGCTCCAACCTTGTTGTTGACTTTTGGATGAATTTCTTGGACACTGTGCTAATTTTTTTTTCACTCACATGCATAAGCTGCTCACACACACACACACACACACACACACACACACACACACACACACACAGAGGACAAGCAGACTAGGAATACACGGCAAAACACTGAGGACAGAAGCATGATATGGACAGACAGGCAGACAGACAGACAGAGACACAGATGGACGGACAAAGGTTGAGGGATAGAGATATAGCCTAGGCAGCAGAGGCGGAGACCTAGTCTGCTGAACATTTGTAAGTAATGCATCAAATGTCTTTCCACAACACACAACACACCACACACACACACACACACACACACACACAATCATATATTATATATATATATATATATTATATATATATATATATATATTATATATATATAATACACACACATACGCACGCACACACACACGCCAAAATTTACAAAAATGCATACACCTGGGGACTAGATGTAAAACAAGCACATGAGTGCTCATTCCATTATCCTGGATATAAAATTAAAAAAATAGAAAAATAATAAACACACACTATCTCTATCTCTTTACTTGTCTGTCTCTTAGTATGTCTGTCAGTCTATCTGTCTTTCTGTTTGTCTGTCGTCAGTCTCTGTCCCTCTCTCACTGTCACTCTCTCGTTGTTCGTCTGTCTGTCTGTTCGTCTTTCTCTCTCGCCCTTCATACACACACACACACACACACACACACACACACACCACACACACACACACACACACACACACACACACCACACGCACACACACACACGCACACACACACACACGTACACACACACACACACACACACGCACGCACGCACGCACGCACGCACGCACGCCACGCACGCACCACACACACACACACACACACACACACACACACACACAGGCTCAACCATATCTTTCCCCTTCC
>CM054147.1:11893460-11895960 GCA_028751875.1 Rapana venosa
CAAACAACTAATATCATTTTGAGTGAGCAGACGTAAAATTGAAGCAACACCAACGAATCTGATGACAACAGTTCTCCAAGGCAAGGTTGACTGCAGAAGGAAAAGAAGCAGACCACCAGCATCCTACATTACCAACATTGATTGATTGATTGATTGACTGATGATCTTTATTCCATCATCAAAGTAACCAGTCTGGGAGGGCTACAGGAAATCTTAGAACTCAGCAGAGACAGAGAATGATGGTGAACCTTGATGGCATTGTCTGGAGCTCCTACCACCACCACCACAAGCAGAGACAGGTAACAAGTGGCCATGACTCTGTCAGGTAAGGACAAGGAATACAGTTAGGGACACGACAGACAAGGTCAGGGAGGTGGGCTAGGGGGGAAAGAGACCACTTAGGGGAACTGTGACGTGCTCCAGGGGAGAAAAGCCCAGGGTCCTCTTTGCACATCAAATATTGATACAGCGATGGCCGCGTGTCCGTTTGCCTCACTGGGCTGTACTGTGTTATGCTGTGCTGTGCTGTACTGTGCTGGACTGTGCTGTACTGTACTGTACTGCCTGTTCGTTCGTTCTGACTGCTCTTGTGGGTCACTGCTGAGCAGTGTAATTACTGTACTATACTGGAGGCTCTGTCTGCGTATGTCTGTCTGTCTCTGTCTGTGTCTGTCTGTCTGTTTTTGCCTTTGACTGTCTCTGTCTGTCTGTCTGTTTCTCTCTCTCTCTCCTCTCTGTCTTTGTCTCTCTCTGTCTCTGTCTGTCCCTTTGTCTGTCCCTCTGTCTGTCTGTCTCTTTGCGTGCGTGCGTGCGTGCGTGAACACGCGCGCGCGTGTGTGTATGTGTGTGAGCGCGCGTGAGTGCGCACACAGTGTGCTTTTCCCCCCTAAAAAAAGGAAGTGTCTAATCTGAAAACTACACACGGGCCTAGGTAAAACACCTATTAAAAACCTATTCAACTTTGCTTTTGTACTTAAAAGCATCTGACAACGGTGATGCGAATACTAACAAAGCCCTTATACATTTGCTCAAGAAGCAGAGCGACATAAGTTATTGAGGAACAGGAAAGAAACTCTCTCAGGAGCTAGACAGCAGAAGATCTAGATTGAAGCAGCCTCCTTATGTACAGCAAGTGGTTGGGCTTTCCCTTCTCAACGTTGCTCAATCCTCGCTTGGGGAGAGCGAGTGGAGTGAGGACTGAACTACCCCGTCCCTAATGTTAACTCCGGGGTAAAGGATCCCTCTCGATAGCCTGGTGGTCAGAGTGATGTCTTCGTGATCTGCTGACCCGGGCTCGATTTTATTCTCGCTCAAGAGGATTTTTCCTCTGGAGTTAACATCAGTGCCGACTCCACTCTCCCCAAAAGTCCTTCGGAGGAGACTATAAACCGAGGTCCCGTGTGCGAACCCACGCAGAACATCTTGCGCACACGTTAAAAGCCGTTCCGCTATTCGGAAGAGTAGGCCATTGTGTGCCGATGGGAACGGATGACAAAATTGACAAAACTGCATACACACGGGGACTGGACCAAAAAAAAAGCATATGAATGCTTATTCCATTGTCCTCGAAATAAAAGAATAAAATAGATAAATAAATGGGGTGACTCAAACCCGCTCTTTCAGTGACCGTCAGGTCACCAGTAACGGCACTCTTACCGCTGGGCCATTTCGCCCAGTCTTCCCTGTGCGCCTGTGAAAGGCAAGTTTGCCGAAAAGGAACTGAACACAGGAGTGTCCTTCATATCATAAGGAAAATATCACCCTGCCTTATCTACTCCTGGGGGTGGTGGTGTATTGTGTTTAGGCCTTACAGCAAACATGACTCGTAAATAAAACAAAACTGCTGAGCTTTGCACTTTTTACACACGAGTACTCCTTTTAAAAGAAGGTTTCGTGTGTCTGAGTTAGCAAAAAAACATGTTTTGAGACAGAATATTTTGGATAGCATATGGTTGTTGGAAGTAGACTTATGATGTAAGTAGATAATTCAAAAGAAAAAAAATAAGGCATGAACAAAGATAACGAAAGAGATACAAAGAGCAATCTAGTCCATCTTGTGCAAACTTTCCGAAACCTAGGAAGGCAATCTCTGCCAAAAGAATCACCGGCACCCCAATCGAAACACGCCCAAGGACAGCCCTGTCGTGTCATAGCAATCGACTCCGTCTGCTTCCGAATGCTTTTCTTTTCTGAACGATTCATTCTCTATTCCCTGCTTCAGCAGCACACTGGCTTTGCCCTTCCTTCATTCCACTGGCTTTGGTCTCCCCCCTCTCTGCCATGTCCATAATGGCTATTACATCAGTCCGCTCTCCCGACATTCTCTTCAACCTCGCCGCTGGTACTTATATTCACGTTTTGCCATGTAGGGGGGCGGAGTAGCCGAATGGTTGGAGCACTGTGCTTGTGATCTGACTGTAACTGGGGCCGCGGGTTTAAATCTCTCCTCAGTCGTTTTGTTCTCTGGACTGAACACTGGTACTGATTCTACTCTAGTTAA
>CM054147.1:11898460-11915960 GCA_028751875.1 Rapana venosa
CTCTTCATCCCATTTTTTTCTATTATATATTATAATTATTGACATGTATTTGTATTTTCTATTAAAATCAATTGATTTTTCTTTCCATTTTTAAAAATTTTTTTTGATTTTGTTTGTTTATATTAATCATGATTTTCTTCCACTGAGGAATGAATAAAACAGCATTTATGACTTTTGTATGCTCATTCTTTTTCTTCAATTAAAAAGTTTTTTAAAAAGTCTCTGAACAAAATATTCACCATCAGGGTCACACACAAGGTCGAGATTAAAATTTGTTATATGGCATACAAAAACAGACTTCCAAAGGCGAAGAAGAAGAAGAATTGCAAAGAAGACGAAGAAGAAGAATGGCAAAGAAGAAGAAGAATGCAAAGAAGAATGCAAAGAAGAAGAAGAAGAATGCAAAGAAGAAAAACAAATGCAAAGATGAAGAAGAATGCAAGAAGTAATGCAAAGAAGAATGCAAAGAAGAAGAAAGAAGAGAATAAGAAAAGCAAGCAAAGAAGAAGAACAATGCAAAGATGAAGAAAATGCAAAGAAGAATGGCAAAAGAATGCAAAGAAGAAGAAGAAGAGAAGAAAGAAGAAGAAGAAGAAGCAGTATTAAGAACAACAAGAAAGTATCCTCTAAGTATCCCTCCAACTCTTCCTGCACTCTGGGAAGAGAAGGAACAGCACCAGCCACTATTACTGGCATCAAACGATCGTTTCGATTCAAGGGAAGTAAACCATTTCCTGATCCTGTGTAAAACAGCAACTCCACGCTCGCCAGGCCTTGCTTCCCTTGCCACTTTCTAGCCGAAGACGACTTACCTCCCTTCCTCTCATGTCGGTGTTGGGATCGAAACTTTCTCCCAAACCAAACTTTCCCCTAGTACTTTTTGTGTACTCAGTGTAACCCAGCAAACACGGTGGTGGTGATGGACAAGACATGATCTGAATCCTTGGTTTGTTTTTTATTTGCACTCATTTGTAGGTCATGTGGTGGATCGGTGGTCTAGCGGTAATGCCCCTGCCTAGAAAGCGAAAAGTCAGGGTTACAAGTGTGTGGTGGTTCGATCCCTGTTTGTGCCGAAACTTTTCCTCGGCCCCATCCAGTAGACGGTGTATGGTGGTTTGGGTTCTAATCGGTGGTCTAGAGGTAACGCGCCGGTCTAGAATACGAAAAGTCCGGGTCGGAAGTGTGCGGGGGTTCGAATCTCGTTTGGGCCCGAAACTTTTCCCCCATCCGATAGACCATGAGTGGTGGTCTGGGCGCTAGTCTTTCGGATGAGACGATAAACCGAGGTCCTGTGTGTTACACAACATTATTCAGCGCACGTAAAAGAATACACGGCAACAAGAGAGTTGTCCCTGGCAAAATTCCTAGAAAAAAGCCACTCTGATAGGGAAGCAAATACAGTTGCAGACAAAAATGGAAAAAAAAGAAAAGGGGGGCGCTGCTCTTGTGGCGACGCGCTCTCCCCAGGGAGAGCAGCCCGAAATTCTCGCAGAAAAATCTCGTGACTTAAAGTGGTATAAAATAGGAAAATAAAAAATCTTTCTGATTAACCGAAGTCCTGTCTGCAACATACATTTAGTGTAAGTAAAAGAACCTATGGCAACGACAGATTTTGTCCCTGGCAAAATTATGTGGGAAAAAACTCTCACTCCGATAGAGGAGCAAATACCCTTGTAGACAGAGAAAGTAAAAAAAAAAAGGTGGCGCTGCTCTTGAGGCGACGCGCTCTCCCCGGAGAGAGAAGTCAAATTTCATGTTAAGAAATATGCCGTTCTTAATGTGGTACACAATACAGTACAATAAAATACAACACAATATAATACAATACTGTACAACAGAATACCATACAATACAAAACACTACAATACAATACATTACAATACAGTACAATACAATACAATTCTTCGTAGATTAAAGGAAGACAGTTTAACTTGTTTATATTTCGAGGATAATGGAGTAAGCACTGGTGTGCTTTTTTTTTTATTTATAGATCCAGTCCCCATGCATGAGCGGTTCTGAAAATTTTGCCATTTGTTCCCACTGGCACACAATGGCCTACTCTTCCAAAAAGTTGAACAGGTTTTAACGTGTACGCAAGACATTCTGCGTGCGGTACTGGGGGAGTGGAGTCGGCACTGATGTTAACTCCAGGGAAGAAAATCCCCTTAACGGATTCGAACCCGGGTCAGCAGATCACGAGGGGAATGCGCAAGGCTCTGACCACAAAGCTATACTGTGCGCTAAGTCATTTTTTTGTGTGTGCAAACACAAACACATCACATACATAACACACATCACACACACACATCACACACAATCACACGCTCATCACACACATATAACACACACACAATCACAGACATACATCACACACCACACACACCCCACACGTCACTCACACACATCACACACATAACACACATACACATAACACACATACACATAACACACACTCACACACACAACATACACACACACACACAACACACACACACACACACACACACACACCACCACACACACACACCACACACACACACACTACACACACACTGAACACCACACAGCAGAACTACTTACAATGTTCTAAACCTACAATGACACAGCTTTTGCCATCAGGCTAAGTCCTCCTCCTCCTCTTCCTCCTCCTCCTCCTCCTCTCCTCCTCCTCCTCCTCCTCCTCCTCCTCCTCCTCCTTCTTCTTCTTCTTCTTCTTCTTCTTCTTCTTCTTTCTTCTTCTTCTTCTTCTTCTTCTTCTTTGCATTCTTCTTCTTTGCATTCTTCTTTGCATTCTTCTTCTTCTTCTTTTGAGTGGGGTGGGGATGGGGATGGGGGTCGTATTAAGGACAACATACCCATCCCTCGTCATCTTATGGGAAGAAGACAGCAGACGACTAGCACCCCCCACCCCTCCCTCCCCCCCCACCTCCCCCACACCCTAATGGTAGCGTGTATTGATCGTTTCCACTGGGGAAGGGAAATTCCCCATTTCCCTGTCCCCGTGTGAAGCGATCAGAGAAAGACAGGCTCACTAGCAGTCCGCCTCACACACAGACTCTTCATTACACTGCCTGTCTGGGGTCTCCGTGGGAGTTCGGTCCCCTCTAACCAGCAAATTGGCCCAGTGGGTAGAGCATCCTACTCGTGATCTGACGGGAACTGGGTTCCAGTCTCTTGTTATAGTCCATGCTGCTTTCGTTTCTTAAACAAAATCTCAAATTAAAAAAAAAATCTCTACGTTGTAAAATAATTTGGGGTTTTATTCGTGGTTTTTTTCCCCATCTCTCTGTCTTTGTCTCTCTCTGTCTGTCTCTCTGTTTCTCAGTCTTTCTCTCTCAAACTTTTAAAATTAGAAATACTGTTCGTACTTGAGATATCATTCCTCTGTATATAAATGTTTCCTATGCAACATGTTTTGGAATGTTATTATATGCACACACCCCCTTCATGAAGGGCCAAGGACTATAATGAATACAACTTTCGCATTGCCATTCCCATTCGCATTTGCACACACAAAATCTCTCTCTCTCTCTCTCTCTCTCTCTCTCTCTCTCTCTCTCTCTCTCTCTCTCTCTCTCTCTCTCTCTCTCAATACACAATCAAGTAATGGAGAAAAAGATGCTGCACTTGTCAGTACTGGGCATGGCAGCGTTGTGCTTCAATGGTGGACATCACATCATCAAAACACTCGTCAGACAACGAAAACTGAAGCGGTTTGGTCATGTCACACGCTCCTCTGGTCTTGCTGAAACAATCCTACAAGTGCACAGTGAGGGGAGGAAGAAGAAGAGGCAGACAAAGGAAGAGATGGGAGGACAACATTCGAGAGTGGACAGACATGGAGCTGAGAGACACCCTGAGAGCGGCTGAGAGACGAGAGGACTGGAGAAAGGTGGGTGACAAAGCTTCGAAGGTGCCCCAAAGGATCCGGAATCTGAGGGATCGGTGACGGTCACGTGACGGTGGACATCACAGCGTTTGCTGACAGGCAAGGGAGAGAAGCAAGACCTAGGTGACCTCGCCACTTAAGGCCTCTTTCTTTTCTTTTCTCTTTAAAGTTTTATTCTTTTTCTTCCAAGATAACTGAATAAGCACTTGTGCGCTTTTTTGCATCCAGTCCCCGTATGCATGTAGTTTTGTAAATTTTGTCATCCGTTCCCACCAGCACATTTGGACTTTCTTTTCCGAAAAGCGGAACAGTCAGGTTTTAAAGTGTCTGCAAGCTTTCTGTCTTTTTTGTAAATGAACTTGTAGCCCATTTGAATGTCACCGTTTTTGAGGGAATAAAGTATTTGAATTTGAATTTGGATTTGAATGTTCTCAGTGTAGTGTTAATGTTGATTAGGAGTATTAGACAGTCCTACAAAAAATAGATTTTAAAAAGTTTCAGTTTAAATTTGCAAGAAAGATTAGCAAGGAAACCATAATTTCCAACAAAATCAAATCGACAATCAAAATATGCTAGCGAGTTTAACTTGTAGCATACTTTTCGGAGACCTATTCGTTTTATTCCGTTACTGCTCTGTTGGGGGGAAAAAACCCAGAAAGGCTGCGACAGTTACTGAAATGTCAGAATGCCATGGAAAGTAGATACACCGTTCGATGATCGTTTCGAGCGAAGGGAAATAACCTAGCTGCTGACTAATAAGCGCTGATTTCGTACACGGTGACATTTCACCAGGTTTAGTCTTCCTCTCCTCCCCAAGGGGATGCCGGGGGCCTTCAGTAGAAAACAGCATCCCCCACATTTTGGAAATTCTGTGCTAGAAATTTCCTCTTTTCTATCACTCTCTTTATTTCTGCCCTGTTCCTTTTCTTCCCGTCACCTCCTTTCGTGTCTATTTTCTTCCTTCTTGGTCCATTCTCCTGCCTCTTTTTTCGCAAAAAGACTTCAAAGACAACAATTTTCTCTTATGCCGAAGTCGGATGCGCTGGGCCTATCCTGTTAGGCGCTTAACGGCAGCGTGACGCAACTTCGGTCACATGACAAACAACAAGAGTTGCTGTCTGAGCGTTTGACGAAGAAGAAGTCTCCCTCTCTTCTAATAGCAGGTTGAGAGCTTTGGTACATTTCCAGACAACGGCCACTGACTGGGCAAGAGTCGGGGGGGGGGGGGGGGGGGGGGGGGGGGGGCGGGGGGCGGGGGGGGGGACATTTACTTCTTCTTCTGTTCTCAGGTCGCCGGATAACTTTCACAGTCAAGGTCACCATGAATAGATTTTTGTGCTTTTTGTTGGGTTTTGTATTCGTTTCCCGGCTAGAGCTCCGCGGTTTCCCGGCTAGAGCTCCGCGATTTCCCAGCTAGAGCTCCGCGGTTTCCCGGCTAGAGCTCCGCGGTTTCCCAGCTAGAGCTTCGCGGTTTCCCGGCTAGAGCTCCGCGGTTTCCGAACTACGCTCCGCGGTTTCCCGGCTAGAGCTCCGCGATTTCCCAGCTAGAGCTCCGCGGTTTCCCGGCTAGAGCTCCGCGATTTCCCAGCTAGAGCTTCGCGGTTTCCCGGCTAGAGCTCCGCGATTTCCCAACTACGCTCCGCGGTTTCCCGGCTAGAGCTCCGCGGTTTCCCGGCTAGAGCTCCGCGATTCACCAATGTTGAGATTTTGTTCGTATACAACCGGGTTTTTTTTGCCCACCATGAAGGTAGCCGCATGCATTCCGACCTTCGGGGATGTATGCTGGGTATGTTCGTGTTTCCGTAACCCCATTGAATGCTGACATGAATCACAAGATCTTTAACGAGCATATCTGATCTTCTGTATGTGTATATATATACACACGAAGGGAATGAAGGCACTAGCAGGTCTGCATTTGGAGTTGACCTGAGAGATCGTAAAATTCCCCACCCTTAGTTCATCAAACGCTGCAGAGATTCGAACCAGCGACTTCATGGGCCCATGGGATTGAAGGCGAACGATTTTAACCACTCGGCTATCACGGTCCGTCTTTTCTGTCGCTAAATGCATCCAAAGTTCACAAGCTATATGTAATTCCCATGTAGAATTAGATAGGGTAAAAATGAACAACAACAATAACAGCAAAACAAAACAAAAACGCACACTGTAACCTTTGATGCCAGTCAATTCAGATAAAAAGAAAGAAATGACTGTAAAAAGCATTCTCTCTGCAAATATGGCAGCATTCCAAATTGTGATGAAAAGATTGATACCGTTTCAAATCCCCCAGAAAGTCATTAAGTTTGCCTTAAGAAGAGCCATGACACACACAGACACAGATAAAGGACAGCCAGCCAGCAGAACACAGGACACTCGACCAGACACACAGACAGATACAGCAGACACCAGACAGACACACAGAAGCCAGACGGCAGCCAGCGCACAGACACACAGACAGTCCAGTAGGTCCCACATTACAGACAGCACCAAACAGAAGACAAGAAGACGCAGGCAGTACAAGAATCACACCATCACACCATAACTTTACAGCACACTCAGCAATCACGCAACCAATTCACAACATACTCAACACCAAACACACAGCCAAACAATCCACACACACACACACAACACACACGACACACAAACACACAACACACACACACGACACACACCACAACACAACACACACTGCAGCGACAAGACACTGCAGAGACCAAACCTTTCCAGTCAGTCTGCGAGAAGACATGCAGAGATCAAAAGAAAGAAGGAAGTGGAGGAATGAAGACAGACCACATACACACACACACACACACACACACACACACACAACACACACACACACACACAACACACACACACACACACACAACACAACACAACACACACACACAACAACACACACACACACAACACACACACACACACTACACACACACACACACACAACACACAGCACAAACACATGACACACAAACATCACACACAACATATGACAACACACAACACACAACAAGAAACCACACATACACACACACACACATACATACATACAACACACACAACACACACACACACACCCACACAAACACCACACACACACCACACACACACACATCCAACAACACACACACAACACACACACACACACATACACACACACACACACACACACACACCCACATACACAGACACACATACACACACACACACACAACACACAACACACACAAACACACCACACACACAACACCACACACACACACACACACACACACATACACACCACATACACATACACACAATCATACACACACACACACCACATACACAAATCACACACACACACCACACACACACACACAACACACAACACATACACACACACACACACACACACACACACACACACACAACACACACAAACACCACACTTACCACACACACCACACACTACACACACACACACACCACACACAACACACACACAACACACACACACACACACCACACACAACACACACACAACACACTTACACAACACACACACACATACACACACACAACACACAACACACACACAACACACACACACAACACACACACACACACACACACACACACACACACACACACACACACTACACACACACACACACACACATACACACAAACAACACACACACACACCACACAACACACAACACACACACATCACACACACACACACCACAACACACACAACACACACACACACACACACCACACACACACAACACACACACAACACACACACAAACACACACACGTCTCCCCGCCCCAGATCGCAGGTGGAGGCAACACCAGCCACGTTTCCCCTCTTGCCAACAATCACACAGTTCTCTCCCCGGACACACACACACACACACAACCACCACCACAACCGCCACCGCCACCGCCGCCATGCCACCCTGTCAAAGGGACAGCACTTCCATAGTCGACAGCAGGCAATTGTGGACTCAAGCGCGGGAGTTATACCCCCTCTTCAGCCGGCTTGGGGGAAGGGGGGTGGGGTGGGGTGGGGGGGGGGGGGGGGGGGGGGGTGGTTGCACGCGAAGAAACGGGAAAAAGATGGAAATGTCTAAGATGGCGGCGGCGGATCAGGAAAAATGCAGGCTGCACACCGGTATTAAAATACCCACTCTTTTCCTTCTGGTTTTCTATGTGACTCTTTATATTCATACTGCACGTACTAAGGCATCCACAGAAATAAAAACCACTTTTTGTGAAAGACTAGCCTCTGACTCAAAACTCATGTGATTTTGAAGAAATTTGGTTGGTTTAAATTTTTTAAATTTTCCAGCAAACACTGTACCCCCTCAGTCCTTTGACGTCTGCTAGCTTCCTTACCGCAATATACACGCGCGGGGTCAACGCTGTAGGAATACAAGCAATTCTCATTTGATGATTATTTCCAACTTTCTCGTGACTACCTGGTATTGCTCTATGTCCTCAATCCCCCAAAAAACAAGTGCACAGTCCATTTTTTCCATGCTTAAACAAATCTGTGAAAATCACCAACATTTTTTTTCCACTCGCACTCTGTAGAAGATACTACATGACTCCCAAATGAATACCGAAGTGTAGCCAAAAGATGGAATCCTTCAAGACTTGGGGAGCTGGCTGACTGACTGACACCTCACCATCTGGGCAGGAGGAGATGCATTAGCGGCCTTACATACAATCAGAGGTCATCATGGTTCACAGTTCCATTTTGTTGTTGGTTTTTGTTTGTTGTTTGTTTCTTTTTCTTAGATCTGGAGAGAGAGACAGAGAGAGAGAGAGAGAGAGAGAGAGAGAGAGAGGAGAGAGAGAGAGAGAGAGAGAGAGGAGAGAGAGAAATGACAATGCAATGACTACATTCTTTTATTTCGAGGATAATGAATAAGCACTCATGTGCTTTTTTTTTACATTCAGTCCCCGCCCGTAGGGATACATCTTAATATTAAAACCCAATACTCATACTCTCACACAGTAGAAACAAAGGGGGAAAACTTTTAAAAAGCAAACAAAAGAAAAGACACCCCCAAAACACCCCTCCCCAAAAAAAAAAAAACAACAACAACCGCAAACAACCCAACAACAACAACAAAAATCCCTAAACAAACAAAAGAAAAACAAAAAACAACAACAAAAACACAAAAAAACCCACAAAAACAACGACCAAAAAAACAAGAGAGAGAAGAGAGAGAGAGAGAGAGAAGAGAGAGAGAGAGAGAGAGAGAGAGAGAGAGAGAGAGAGAGAGAGAGAGAGAGAGAGCGCAAAGAAACCATGCTGTTATAATTATGTTGCTGTCAAACTTTAACGTGGTACAGAACTGGGTATAGATACTGTTTTTCAGGGCCTCTTCTTCATGGTGTTTTGTTTCACACCCCCTTTCTATTTTTCTAGTTGAGACATTAAAAGTATTCTTGAGTCGCGAGTCGTTCAACGGCAGAGAAGGTGGTGCATGTGTGGTAAATGTCTCCCTCCCCCCTCCCTTAACTTCCTTACAATCATAGAACTCCTTGTCATCGTTGGCGGGAGTTCCATAATGACGGAGGCTGGTAACAGGTGATGCGATCTTTGACTTTACAAATTACAATGTTTTTCTTTTCTGAGAAAAGAAAGCCTTGTAAACTTTATAAAAAACACACACACACACATACACACACGTTCGGACATATGTCGGTTTGTATCTCATCTCCAAGGACTTTTAGGAAATAGGGTCAGTACTCATGTCATCTTTATGTGAAACAACCGCCACTCAAACAGACACCTCCGTAGAGACTCAAACCCGTGCCCTCAGTTACCGTCAGATCATGACAACGATGTTCTAACCACTAGGCTATTCCATCTCCCTTTACGCTCTTCTGCTAATGTACATAGTCATATATTGTTCAATCCCTGAATCTTTCTACCTCACATGGCACCCGCTATCCCCGCCCTCCCCCCTCCTCTAAAAAAAACAACTAACAAAAAACCAACAACAAAAACCAAGAACCCCCCTCCCCCACCCCCACCCCCCAAAAACAACAACAACAAACAAACAAACAACTCACAACAACACACACACATGCTCAACTAAAGAAATAAAAACAAATAGAAAAGTACAAAATCTGGGATTAAAGTTGGGATGTAGCACTTAGCACTGAATGACCGCTGGCAAAGATTGATCTCTTTCCCGTCTTTCCTTCTCACACTCTTCTTGTATGTCTACCAAACTGTCTGTCTGTCTGTCTGTCTGTCTTTTTGTCTGTCTGTCTGTCTGTCCATCTCAATTTCCTCCTTTGTTTTCCTCTCCGTCTGTCGGTCCTATCCTATCATTTTCTTCTTTTGTCGGCCCGCGAGTCAATGTATCTGTCAACCCTCCTTCGTCTCATTTTATTTCTGAATGAATGCTTGTCTGCATTTTCTTACCTTCTTCTGCTTGAATGTCTGACTGTCCATATGCGTCTGTCTGTCTGTTATTCTGTCTGTGTGTCTGTCTATCTGTCTGTGCATTGCATAATATGTCTCTCCTAACCTTATCTGTTGCTCTTCTCACTCGTCTTTGTCAGCCTGTTGGTCTGGTCCGTCTGTCTTTGTTATCCATCCATCTTCTTTGTCTGTCTGTCTGTCTATCTGCCTGACTGACTGTTTGTTTGTCTGTCTATCTGTCTGTCTGACTGTGTGTCTGTCTGTCTATCTGCCTGAGTGACTGTTTGTCTGTCTGTCTGTCTGTCTGGCTGGCTGGCTGGCTGGCTTTCTGTTCGTTTGCCTATCTGTCTGTCTGTCTGTCTGTCTGACTGTCTGTCTGTCTGTCTGTCTGTCTGTCTGTCTGTCTGCCTGAGTGACTGTTTGTCTGTCTGGCTGGCTGGCTGGCTGGCTTTCTGTCCGTTTGCCTATCTGTCTGTCTGTCTGTCTATAAAGTGTATGTATGTCTTTCCCAATTTCCTTGTTTACCCTGCCCATACAGTCTAGCCTGCCTGCCTGAATGTCTTACCCGAGTTCTTCATCTGTGTGTCTGTGTGTCCGTCTAATGTGTTTATTTGTGCGCCTGATTGTCTGTAAAGTGTGCTTTTAGTCATTCCCAAACTCGTCCTTACTTCTTCCCTGTCATTTTTGTTTGTCCATTTGCTTGTCTTTCTTGCCCGTTCTTTATCTGTGTGTCTGTCTCTAATGTGCATTAATTGTACTTTTCTAACATTTTTGTCCTTGTTCCTCCCTAATCTATCGTTTTTATCTGTTCCTTCATTCTTGTCAGTCTCTTCCACTAACTACCTGTCTGTCTGTCTGTCTCTTCATTCTTAATCTTTCTCCCCTAACTCTCTGTCCGTTCATCCTATCCAATCTCTTTCTTTGTCTGTCTGTTCATCTCTCTGTCTGTTTGTCCGCCCAGTCTGTTCCAACTCTTCCTCTGTCTCTGTCTATCTGCTGGTCTATCACTCTATCTTATTCTTCCCAACCTCTTTCTCTGTTTGTTTGTCTGTCAGTCTGTGAACCCACACACACACACACACACAGGAGGAGGAGGAGAAGGAAGAGGAGGAAGAGGAGGAGGAGGCGAGAGACAGACAGACAGACAGAGAATAGGAGCATGCCAGACCGCATGTTACAAGTCGTCTCTCTCTCCACATATATATATATATATATATATGATTATATAATATATATATATATATATATATAATATATATATCTGTCCGGCATGTTCCTATTCTCTGTCTGTTTGTCAATCTGTCTCTGTCTGTCTGCTGTCTGTCTGTCTGTCTGTCTGTCTGTCTGTCTCTCTCTCTCTCTCTCACTCCTCTCATCCTCTCATCTCCTCTCTCTCTCTCCTCTCTCATCGCTCTCTCGTCATCTCTCTCATCTCCTCTTCTCTCTCTCTCCCCTCTTCAATCTCTGTGTGTAGAAGAAGGTTAGGCAGGAGACAGTAGTTATGCAAACGCAATGAATACAGGATACTTCTCCCGGATTCTCTTTCACAAGCTGTAGAAGAAGGAAGGAAGGAAGGAAGGAAGGAAGGAAGGAAGGAAGGAAGGGATAACACGGTGGTCCTCAGTATACTATGCTGGACTTGGCTCCTTCTTCTTCTTCTTCTTCTTCTTCTTCTTCTTCTTCTTCTTCTTCTTCTTCTTCTTCTTCTTCTTCTCTTCTTCCATTCTTTCCATTCTTTCCATCTTTTCTTCCTTCTTTGCATTCTTCTTCCTCTTCTTTGCATTCTTCTTCTTCCTCGCATTCTTCTTGAATCATCATATCATCATCATCATCATCATCATCATCTCATCATCATCATCATCATCATCTTCTTCTTCTTCTTCTTCTTCTTCTTCTTCTTCTTTGCATTCTTCTTCTTCTTCTTCTTCGCAATTCTTCTTCTTCTTCTTCTTCTTCTTCTTTTCTTCTTCTCTTCTTCTTCTTCTTCTTTCTTCTTCTTCTTCTTCTTTCTTCTTCTTCTTGCATGCTTCTTCTTCACATCTTCTTCTTCCTGCAAGTCTTCTTCATTGCATTCTTCTTCTTCTTTGCTTCTTCTTCTTCATTCTTCTTCTTCTTTCTTCTTCTTCTTCCTTTTCTTCTTCTTCTTCTTTCTTTCTTCTTCTTCTTTGCATTTTCTCTTCTTCTTCTTCTTCATTCTTCTTTCTTCTTCTTTGCATTCTTCTTCTTCTTCTTTGCATTCTTCTTTCTTTGCATTCTTCTTCTTCTTCTTCATCTTCTTTGCATTCTTCTTCATCTTCTTTTGCATTTCTTCTTCTTCTTGCATTCCTTCTTCTTCTTTTCATTCTTCTTTGCATTCTTCTTCTTCTTACTCTCTGCATCTTCTTCTTCTTCTTCTTTTTCTTTCGCATTCTTCTTCTTCTTCTCGCTCTCTCCTCCTTCTTATTCCCCTTTTCTTCTCCTCCTCCTGATCCTCTCCTTTCCTTCTTCTTCTTGCATTCTTCTTCTTCTTCTTGTTTGTATTCTTATTTTTCGTTGCAATCTTCTTCTTCAAACGCTCAGACGGCAACTT
This sequence comes from Rapana venosa, assembly GCA_028751875.1. Taxonomy (NCBI): domain Eukaryota; kingdom Metazoa; phylum Mollusca; class Gastropoda; order Neogastropoda; family Muricidae; genus Rapana; species Rapana venosa. Next base: position 11,911,358 of record CM054147.1, read on the forward strand.
TTATTTCTGTCATATGAGCGAAAATGCGTGGCGCTGCCGTTAAGCGCCTGACAAGTCAGGCCCAGTGCATCCGATTTCGGCGTGGGGAAAGAATTATTTTTTAAATAAGTCTTTCTAGAAAGAAAACAGCGGGAGAATGGGCCAAGAAAGTAAAAAGAGTCAAGAAGGAAGTGACAGAGCGTGCACATGTGCGTGTTCTTTCTTTCTTTTTTTTCTTTTATTCTTTTATGTTGAGGATAATGGAATAAGCACTCATGTGCTTTTTTTACATCCAGTCTCCGTGTGTATGCGGTTTTGTAAATTTTGTCATCTGTTCCCACCGGCACACAATGGCCTACTCTTTCGAAAAGCGGAACAGGATTTAACGAGTGCGCAAGATGTTCTGCGTGCGTTCGCACACGGGGCCTCGGTTTATAGTCTCATCCGAAGGACTTTGACATTCAGTTCGATTCTGTCGGTCTGTGTGTCGGTCTGTGTCTGTTTGTGTGCGTCTGTGCCTATGCCATGCACCCTTCTCACTCTTTTTCTGTCTCTCATTCTGTCTGTCTCTATCTCTCTGTTGCCGTCTCTCTCTCTAACTCATTCTCTCTCTCATCCATTCTCTCTCTCTCTCTCTCTCATTCTCTCTTTCTGTCGCTGTCTCTTTCTCTCTCTCTCATTCTCTCTCTCTCTCTCTCTCTCTCTCTCTCTCTCTCTCTCTCTCTCTCCCTCTCTTCTCTCTCTCTCCTCTCCTCTCTCTCTCTCTCTCTTCTCTTCTTCCTGCTTGGCTTCTTGTCTTTGTCTCTTTCCAACGTCTCCTTGAATAATGATTAACATTTAAATTGGATCTCTCTCTCTCTCTCTCTCTTCATCTCTCTCTCTCTCTCTCTCTCCTCTCTCTCTCTCTCTCTCTCTCTCTCTCTCTCTCTGTGTCCCCCAGATGCATCGTTTTTCTTCCACTGAACAAGAGGGTGTATGCTAAATTTGAAGACCGCTGGAGAGTTAAATGAAAAATGATCTGTTTTATCCATAGCAGTTTACTCATAGCAGTTTTTATTTATTCCTCTATCGTTTTCTTTTACGTACATCTTTGTCCAGATTCTTGGGAAGATTGGGTGTAGTTTTTTCCCCCCAAGTATAAAACCATCTGTATTTTGACAGCAAAGTCATTTAGTTTAGTATTGGTGCCATTACTTCAGACGTGTAGAGATTTATTTAAGTTATTGGTCTGTTTCTTGTTTTTACCAATGTGTGTGTATTGAATTAATGGTTTGCTTGCTTTATTCATAGCATATGTCTTAGGTGAGCTACTTTTGCACAGTATCTAGAGTTTTATTCATCTAGCGTCATTTTTTTATGATTTGTTTGCTTATTTTGGGGAAAGGCAATTTCTAGTTATGAGAGAGAGAGATATTGCGCACACACGCGTGTGCAGTGTGTGTGTGTGTGTGTGTGTGTGTGATATAAGCAAAAATGCTTTTCTCTGCCATTAAGCACCTGACGAATCAGGCCCAGCGCATCCGACTTCAGCGTGGTAGAGAATTGTTATGGTTTAAGTCTTTCAGGGAAAGAAAAGGCAGGAGAATGCACCAACAAGACAGAAAAGAAGACAAGAAGGAGGTGACAGGAAGAAAAGGAACGAGGCAGAAACAAAGAAAGGGATAGATAAGAAGGAATCCCTAGCACAGAATTTCCAAAACATGGGGATGCTGTTTATACAGACAGGCCCCTGGCATCCCCACAAGGGGAAGAATCCCACTATTTCTAGCAACCACCCAACCCTGCCATTTATCCTAACCTGGCAGAACTCGGCCTGTGACGCATATATCGAGAAAACGTGTCATCGAGAGCGTCACCGACTGACGTCACCAGACTTTAAGTTAATGTATCTAACTTTAAAACGATCTCTTTTAGCTCTGCCCCCTGCACAGCTTGTGTGGTTAGAAGCCATGATGCTTAAACGGGAAGAGCTAACGTTTCGGTAAACCAGCGTCTTTTTACTGGCCGGGCCATGTCGTCTGCTTTAGAGTTCTGTCAGATCTGTTCTCGTCTTATGCAGGTTGCCAGCGTCTGGCCATTTTTTTTTCTTTGTTTTTATATGGGGGTGGGGGTGGGGGTATGGTTTTGCTGTGTTGAGATTTTTGGCTTTGTTTTTTTTTGGTTTTTATATTATTTATTTATTTTTATTTTATTTATTTTATTTTATTTATTTATTTTTATTTTATTTATTTTTATTTTAAATTTATTTATTTTTTTTTTTTTTTTGGGGGGGGGGGGCTGTATATTGTGGTCAAGCCATACGAATACTTTTTTTGTGTTTCCTTTTATCAGTATGTGAGTAGGTATTATTATATAGTATGATGAAGATATTCTCTTTGTTGTTTTTGTTGTTGTGGCTGTATAAATGATAATACCAGGAGTTGAAGAATGTTGTGGTCAGTGCGTGAAGCTCGAGGTGTGACAGAAACTGGCTGATGGATTGATTGATTGATTGATTGAAGTTTTGCCTTCTTGGTCCATTCTCCTACGTTTTTTCCCCAGAAACAATTCTCTCTCCATTCCGAAGTCGGATGTACTGGGCCTGAATTGTTAGACGCTTAACTGTAGTGCAACGGATTTTATATATGACAGACAACAATGGTTGCTGTCTGAGCGTTCGACGAAGAATACAAAGAATGTAAAGACAAAGAAGAAGAAGAATTACGAAGAAGAGGAATTGCGAAGAAGAAGAATTGCAAAGAAGAAGAATTGCGAAGAAGAAGAATTGCGGAGAAGAAGAAGAGGAAGAAGAAGAGGAAGAAGAAGAAAAATTGCGAAGAAGAAGAATTGCGAAGAAGAAGAATTGCGAAGAAATGGAAGAAGAAGGAAAAGAAGGAAGAAGAAAAATTGCGAAGAAAGAAGAGGAATTGCGAAGAAGAAGAAGGAATTGCGAAAGAAGAAGAAGAATTGCAAGAAGAAAAGAAGAAGAATTGCGAAAAAGAAGAAGAAGAATGCGAAGAAAGAAGAAGAAGAAGAAGAAGAAGAAGAAGAAGAAGAAGAAGAGAACTGCAAGAAGAATGCAAAGAAGAAGAAGCAGAACAAGAACAAGAACAACAACAACAACAACAACAAGTCATGGTGATATTGCGCCTGTCCTGGAAGACAAGAGACATCATTCTACACACGACCCCCTTCCTTTATCTGTCTGTGTATCAGTGCCTCTCTCATGGCGTCATCTGCATACGCATGAATGAAGACTGGAACCGTCTGCAAGTTTATATCCTGATGTCTGTGAGAAAACAGAAATACTATGCATTAGGGTATTGTGTTTGGGATAAAGCTATCAAACGATTGAGCGCTCGTGCTTTTACGGGTGCGAGCCTGTGGTTTTTTTTTTAAAGTGCCTTTAATATGTATGAAGACATGCGAATGAACATGTACATTTAGTGCTTTATACGCGAAGGTACATGTATGCATTCAAAACCACGCACATACGCGCGCTACGCTTGTACGCACACACATAGGCGCGCGTGTGCGTGTTCGTGCACACAAACATGTGCATAAACATACGTACGTACACACGCCCACGCTCGAGCGCGCGCACTCGCACGCGCACACACACATTCATTCACTCACTCGCTCTCTCTCTCACACACACACACACTACACGCACACACACAATACACACACTACACACACAAACTACCCCCAACACACACACACACTGCCCCCAACACACACTACCCCAACACACACACACTTCCCCAACACACACACTACCCCCAACACACATACATACAAACACACACACACACACACACACACACACACACACACAAACACTACTCCCCCCCCCCCCCTTCCTTTCACATACACAAACTACCCCCCAACACACACTACCTCCCCCCCCCCCCCCACACACACATACAAACTACCCCCTCCCCCCCCCCCCCAACCCACACACACACAACTACCCCCGCCCTCCCCCTAACACACACACTACCCCCGTCCATACACACATACCACCCTCCCCTCCCCCTCACACACACACACCACCACCACCAACCCCACCCCCACTTGCCCTTTTATTCTTGGCTAGTCAAGAAACTCAACCTAAAAGCAGGCAGACACAAAGCCGAGATAAACTGTCCTACATCAACCCTACCTTTGTGCTCTCCACAGAAACAACAACAGCCATAAAGCTAAACTGACCAGCTTTGAGGGGAGAAAACATCCCATAGAAGAGGTTAAGAATAGAAGACAGTCGGGGAGAGAGAGAGAGAGAGAGAGAGAGAGAGAGAGAGAGAGAGAGAGAGGGGGGGGGGGAGCAAGAAAAACTAGAACAACAACAACAACACAACCCAAGAACAAAATGCAAGAACATTGCAGCAGATTGAACAGGAACACAATTTAGAGCAACAACAAAAAAAGAAAAAAGAAAAGATCATCTTCTGAGATCTAGGCTTTGGCATGAAAGTAAAACGTGCGGAGGAATCAGGCATCTAGTTCTTCAGTGCTCTTCGGTTCGTTTCATCTGTTAACGCCAGCAGCAATTATTCTATTATTCCTATAGTTGAACCGGTAAAAAATGTATTTTGTATTTTCAATATGTACATACATGTAGAATATAAAGAATAATATACAA
>CM054147.1:11920960-11925960 GCA_028751875.1 Rapana venosa
ATACATATTCATGTTTGCGTATGGGTATGTTAATACGATGGTGTATATTGGCTGAAAATTGTTCGGAATTAAACAATCTGGTGTGTGTGTGTGTGTGTGGGTGTGTGTGGTGTGTGTGTGTGTGTGTGTGTGTGTGTGTGTGTGTGTGCGTTGGTGTGGTGTGCGAACGCGCGCGCATGTTGTGTGTGTGTATGAGTGCATAGGTGTGTGCCTGCGAGAGTGTGTATGTGCGTGTGTTTGCCAGTGTGTGCGTGCTCGCACCTGCTTCCAAATTCGTGTGGCTGCTATCTTCTTTTTGTTGTTTAAAGAAAACAATTTCATCAATGCCTGACATCGCCTCGCCTCACCTCGCCTCTCATAGGGATGGAATGAAGTACATCACAGAAAAGGGCTGCTGCTGATAATTTGATGGAGAAAGCCGCGAACTTAATGAATGTACTTCAATTAAAAGCAACCATGTTCTTTTTTTCCAAGTGGAACCGCCGAAACCTCTTTGTTTCTCCCTCAAAATTTTCATTAAGAAGACATGTAGGGTTAGAAGAAATCAGAATGTGGCTTCGAAAGATTAGTCCTGGAAGAACCCCCCCCACTCGAAAAATGAAACCCTCTCTCTCTCACTTTCTGTCTGTTCTTCTCTCTCTCTCTCTCTCTCTCTCTCCTCTCTCTCTCTCTCTCCTCTCTTCCTCTGCTCTTTCGTCTGTCTCTCTTCTTCTGTGCTGGAGTGGCGCGCGGGTGGGTGTGGTGTGTGTGTGTGGGTGTGGGTGTGATTGAAGTAACAGGCGCGTGAAACAAACGCCCACACACAACCACTGACAAACAGCAAACGGTCACTATGAAGAAAGACACGTTAGCAATGAACAGAACACAGAAACAGCAGAACGAGAAGAAGCGAAGGGGAAATAAATCCTGTCACACACACACACACACACACACACACACACACACACAACCACCACCACTCCCACACTCCCATCAACCCTCTCCCTCCCCCCCTCCCTCCTCCGTGACTAAAGACATCTCTATACATTCCATCTCATCTCTCCTCCTCTCGTCCCTCCACCCTCTACTCTCTCTCCTCTCCCCCCTCTCTCTCCTCCCCTCCCCCCACCCCCACCCCCTCTCACCTACTTACCCACACCGTCATTACACCCTAGCCGCACACCCCCACCCTCTCATCGTTTTCTGACAGCAAAACATCACGGTCACTATGAAGCAAGACACGTTAGCAAGCACAGAACACAGGAACAGCAGGACAGTGGATGCTGAAGAGAAAAAAATCCTGTCATGATACCACAGAAGAAACGGTAGAACTGAGTTGGGCGTGGGGGACAGGGGGACGGGAGGTGGGGTTCCGGGTGGACGGGAGGGGGAGGGGTGGGTGGGGGGGGAGAGTGGGGATAGAGGGAGGGAGTATACAAAAAAAACACATTGCAAGATGGAATAAAGATGCTTCTGATACCCCAAGTTCTTTGTATTGAGAAAGTAGGAGGATGGTAAAATAAACGAGAGTGAGTGAGCAATAGTGTGTGTGTGTGTGTGTGTGTGTGTGTGTGTGTGTGTGTGTGTGTGTGTGTGTGGTGTGTGTGTGTTGTGTGGTTGGTGTGTGTGTTGTGGTGTGTTGTGTGTGGTGTGTGTGTGTGTGTGTGTGTGCGTGTGTGTGGGGCGTGTGTGTATGTGTGTTTATTTAACTTATTTTATTCTTTCTTTGCTTTTCGAGGATAATGGAATAAGCAATCCTGTGATATTGTTTCCATCCAGTCTCTCGTGTATATGCAGTTTTGTTAATATTGTGTGTGGGGTGGGGGTGTATGTGTGTGTGGGAGAGATAAAGAGAGAGAGAGAGAGAGAGAGAGAGAGAGAGAGAGAGAGAGACAGAGAGAGACAGAGACAGAGACAGAGAGACAAAGAGACAGATGGACAAACAGAGACAGACATACAGACATCCAGAGATCAAAACAGAGACTCAGAGTAAACAGAGATATCCATGAGAGTGACACAAAGAACAAAAAGACCACAAAATGCCACACACACTCACAGACAGAGAAACAACAGACAAACAGACAGACAGAACCAGAGATCAAACAGAGACGCAATCAGAAGGAAAAGGCAGGAGATAGCAGAATCAGAAACAGAGAGGACAAAGAGACAGACAGAACAAATGCACACAGCTCACAAAGAGAAACAGGAAGACAGACAGAAGACAGAAAGACAAACGAGGAAGACAGACAGAAGAGAAAGTGACGCAAACAAGCAGAATAAGAAAATCAGGTGTAGAATGACTGACGATAGACAGAGGAGAAGTCAGATACAACGATATGGAAAAATCAATATGTACGAGAGAGAGAGAGAGAGAGAGAGAGAGAGAGAGAGAGAGAGAGAGAGAGGGAGAGAGAGAGAGAGAGGAGAGAGAGAGAGAAGACAGACAGACAGACAGACAGACAAATGGACAAATAGTCACGCACGCAGGCAGGCAGAGACAGAGACATAAAGAGAGACCGGCAGACAAAGAAAGAGACAGAGAGCAAGCAAGCAAACAACCGAGAGAAAGGGAGAGAGAGAGACAAAGACAGATACAGAGATACAGACAGACAGACGACAGACAGACAGACAGACTGAGGGAAAGAGAGACAAACAGACAGACAGACAGACAGCCTTGCAAATAAACAAGTAGAGCAACAGACAAAGAAGCAGACATTCCAAAATCGAACAGACAAAAATGTGAAGACAGAAAGAGACGTAAACAGAGAATATCAAAACAAAACAATCAAAAAGCGATAGGGACTTTCCAGTCATCAGTGGCTTAAGGAAGCTGGTCACTTAAATTGGCGTGCGTAAAAACTTGACACGTGACAAGCCCAGATGGCAAAACAAAATGGCAAAAGTCTACCCATTTCACACATACCTAAATCAATATTTACTATACACATAATGGAATAACGAACGGTTGTTTTTTTAATGTCGTAAAGAATCGGTAAGGTCGATTACAGTAGTTTTTTTCCCCCAATAATTTCTCTGACGAGAATGCCAAAAGCTGTCTTAGCTGCTCCTGTTTAGTTTCAGTTATCAACTCAGAAAGTAGTTCACAGAAACTTTAATTTTATCTCTAGCTGTTACTGACTTGTATACCACTATTTAAAAATATGAATCCTTATAAAAAAAATAATTTTGATCTTCACAGCTTTTTTTCTTCGCCCATTTTTGATACAGATGACATGTTTATACAAACACCTCCTACTAATCTGGACGGAAACGAAAGAAAAGGGGGATGGGGGGGGGGGGGGGGGGGAGAATCCTCCTCTGTCAATGATCTTAATACCAATTCCTAATATATTTTCTATACACGAACTTCTACTTCAATAATAAAGAAGTTGGTCATTATACAACAAAGTAGAAAGAGGAAAGATGAAACAAAAGATGAAAAAAAGAAAACTATCGTCCAAAAAACTAGCGCACTGCCACTGATCAAGAGGAAAGTTCCCACAGTCCGCCCACTTACCTCGCACGTTGACAACGGTGGCCATGTTGGTCCTGAGTCCCAGGAAGACTGGTCAGCCAATTAATCCTGACTTCCTGTCACCACTGCCCCCTCCATGTCGCCTCTCTTCCTTTATCTTCTCTTCTGTTCTCTTGTCTTGGACTGACCCTTGGGAACAAGCCACTTTTGACCAGAAGTGACCCACACGCTTTATTCTTTTCTTTTTTTCCCTTTTTTTTGCAATAGCTAAGTTCAACTATTTGCCCGCGTTAGATTTTAAGACCAATTCTGTGTTGTGACTTCAAAAACCGCTACAGATGTAAAGCGCTTTGAGTTGTTGCTTTACAAGATTCAGCGCTATATCATAATATCCATATATTATCATTATCCTAACCTTTGCCTTTTTTTTGACTTGCTAAATCACCCACGAATATTCACAAACTGCCACTCAACTCATCTGACAGCATTAACAAACAAAAATGTTGACACAAAGAACACACCTTGAAGTTCGGTCTATTGCTGGTTTAGACGTAAGAGACGCATGAGGGTTTGAACAGGTTTGATGTATAGGGTAGGGCTTAATCCTACCTACGCACAGATGTGAACATTGCGGCAGTTGTCTTCTGTCTTCTGTCTGTCTCGCAGTTGGGGTGGTGATGTGCAATGAATTTTCTTGGGTGAGGCTATGTGTGTTGCATGCAGTGCATCAATGTTGCAGCGCTGTCTTGTCGATGGCACTGTCGCTCTGCGGGTGACAGGTGTCAATCACAGCTTCTTCAGCATGCAGTCTGGCAGTTTTTTGCATCACCTTTTACCGTGTGTTGAGGAAAGAAGGTTGGAGTGAGAGACACCAGTAAAGAAGGTTGGAGTGAAAGGAATCAGTAACTAAGTGAGTGACGTCCTAGGTTTAGCGGCAGGGCACGTTCGACAACTCTGTCAGTGTCATCCTTTGACTTCCTTCACTGGTGTGGCGCCGCCCTGTGGCTGAAAATACACCTTGGTCACAGACATGACTCGATTCAGGACCAAAAAGAAAAATACACGCAGAGAAACACTCACTTTAAAATATGTCTTGCTTGCTTCGTTTTCTTCCTTTTCTCCATAAATACATCTCTTGAAGTACTTTCCTTCAGTGTTTCTGTAGACACTGGGAATCACACACCCACGTGTGCTCAACACCAATTCCTCAACCCACAAATTCATCAGTGTCCACCTGTTCAACGTCCCACTTCAATCACAACAAACATTCCTCCAAATAACTCTTCTTTTCTTTCAAGAATAATCACAACAGCTTAAAACACCCACCAAAAGATATATCCACCAAGAAACATAAAAAAATCCTTCCCCATCAAGTTTAGCCGGCCATCTCCTTAAAAACGAAACTACGAGTGTTTCAAGGTTTGAAGGCGAAACCCCTCAAGTGTCTGAAGTGTTAAAGACAAAACCAATGAAGCGTCTAAAGTCTGGAAGACAAAACCACTAACATGTCTATGTCTTGAAGACAAAACTATTCGAGAGACTGTAA
>CM054147.1:11930960-11935960 GCA_028751875.1 Rapana venosa
AAATATTATAGACAGCCATCATTATTTAAATTAACCTTGTTGATGTCATCATCCTCTCCTGAAGTAGTCCGTAATTTTGCCTTGTATTTATATAAAGCATTTAAGCTTAGAGACCTTGTTATGTCGTGAGAATCATTTTTATCATATGCAATCAGTCTGTATTTACTTTTTTCTTTTCATTTTTGGATCTTACTACATGTGTTGTAATTGTTATATCATGTTCGTATACCCCTTCATAAGGGGCCTTGGCCTATAAATGAATAAACAATCCGAATCCGAATCCGAATCTCACACACACACACACGCACGCACACACACACACACGCACGCACGCACGCACGCACACCCCCCCCCCCCACACACACACACACACAAGAACTATCAGCTCGCTTACTACAATTAATACTTACACTTCTCCCCTTTTTAAACATTCAGAACTTAAACCAAATGAATTAGCAAAATCAGTACAGTCAGCTCCCTACCCACCTTGGGAACTTTTTAAAGCTCCTTTTGACATCAATCATTCTTCTGTAAGAAAAGCTGAAAATGTTAACATTCTTACATCGCTAGTAAAAGAACATATTCAAACTACTTATCCTGATCATCTCAAAATCTATACTGATGGGTCTGTTTTAAATACTAATGAGGCTGGTGCAGCTTTCATTATTCCATCATTAAAAGTAGAACGAGCTGTCTACCTGGGAAAAAATAAATCTATATTTACAGCTGAGCTAACTGCTATAGTGTTGGCACTTAACTATGTACTTGACTTCCCTAAAGACATATTCAACATACTTTTGTGTGTTGATTCTAAATTGGTTTTACATGCTTTAAGAAATTCTACTTTTAAAGTAAGAAAAGACCTAATCATTGAAATCAGGCATCTGGTACACTTTTTGATTTTAAGAGGAAGTACTGTTACTTTCTGTTGGGTTCCCTCACACACTGGTATCTTTTTTAATGAAAAAGTTGACAGTCTTGCAAAATATGGCGCGAGAAATAAAAATAGTTCTTGTGAAATAAACGTTGCCTTATCTCTGCATGAGGGATACAGCTTGCTACAAAACGCTTGCTGGAAGCACTTCAGAAAGAAAATATATGATTCTGGCTATTGTCTTTATAATGGCTGTACAAGCAATGTGATAGATTTTCGAAATGCTTTCATTTCTAACAAAGTCTGTGGTTGGTATAATCGTAGAAATATGTTATCCCTTATGTACAGATTTAAACTAAATGCTTTCAGGACAAAGTATGAGAAAGATGTAAACTGTATTTGTGGGGAGAAGATTACCAATAGTCATGTTATTTTTGATTGTGGACATTTAAAAAAGCATTTTTACCTGCTATACCAAGTTTATCACTGGATCAGATTTTGTCTGAACCATCGTTACTGTTGGACATTGTGTTAGGATTGATAAGAAGTCGATAATTCAGTTTTTGTAGTATGTTAAAGTTAGTTTTTAAGTACTGTTATTTGACACTTTTTGTTATTGTTTGCATTCTCTTGTTTATATTACTTTTTCCCGTCTAAAATCACTAAATGTGAATAGACGTTAAACTGAAGATCACACACACACACACACACACACACACACACCACACACACACACACACACACACACACACACACACGAACACACACACGAGTCTTGGAAACCTACAGTGATGTTTGTTTTTGGTCACCGGAAGTGCCGGTCTAAAAGCGCAGCGCATGCGTTACGTGTCCACGGCAAAGTCCGCACAGTCATACGTTCACTAACACCACTCCTGATTGGTTTTCTGTCTGCCCGCCTGTCTGTTTCTCTGTCTGTCTGTCTGTCTGTCTATCTCTCCTCTCTCTCTCTCTCTCTCTCTCTCTCTCTCTCTCTCTCTCTCTCTCTCTTCCTCTCTCAACTCACCATTGATTACAATTTCTCTCCTCAGTGGTCCCTTTCTCCTATTCTACTCAGCGTTTTATAGGAACAGTGTTTGATTTTACATTATACTTTAGTTCCGAATGTTCTGTTAACTTCTAAGATTTAGAAGAAGAAAAAAGACGAAACGACGTCCCCGATTTCCTCCGTGGGTGTAACGGAGATCTGTGGGTAGAAATAACATCCCCATCTTCTGGAAATTCTGTGCTGGTAATTCTCTCTTTTCTATCCCTCTCTTTGCTTCTTTTCTTCCTGACACTTCATTCTCGTCTATTTTCTGTTTTCTTGATCCTTTCTGCTGCCTTATTTCTAGAAAGACTTGAAAAAGAAATCCACTTCCATTGCCGTAGTCGGATGTGTTAGGCCTGATTTTTCAGGCGCTTAGTTAGCTATGCAGTGCATGCTGGCTGGTATGAAACAGTAATAATTGCTGTCGATGATGATGATGATGATGGTGGTGGTGGTGGTGGTGGTGGTGGTGGTGCTGCTGCTGCTGATGATGATGATTATGATGATAAAGAAGAAGAAGAAGAAGAAGAAGAAGAAGAAGAAGAAGAAGAAGAAGACGGCTCCGATATGGTCTCTATGGTTGGCAGAAGTATAAACAACATCATTGGATTGGATTGGTGCAGGTAACCGATTATTATTCTCTTGGTCAGATATCAAACTCATCTGTAAGTTGGAAATAACTACCATATTGTTGTTGTCGGTGCTCTTGTCATTATTTATTGTTGTTGTTGGGTGTTCCCCATCTCAACACACTGTGGTTGGTTCACTCACTATGTACATGCATTCTGTCCCACTCATCACACCTGAGAATCAACTAAAGGCCAGAAGTACACATGCACCAGATGAGAAGCTGGCCTGCTTGAACAAAAAAAAGGGTGGCGCTGCTCTTGTGGCGACGCGCTCTCCCCGGGAGGAGCAGCCCGAGTTTCACGCAGAGCAATCTGCCGAGACTTCAAGTGGTATACAATGAAATGAAATACACTGAAATACAAAACTCTGCAGCTCCACTAAGAAAGAGAAAATCTGAACACATCACTCCTCTTCTGCGATCTCTTCACTGGCTGCCTGTCTCACAGAGACTGAAGTATAAGATTAATACCCTCTGTTTCAAATGTCTCCACAAATCTGCACCCTCTTATCTCTGTAACTGTCTTCACCTGTACACTCCATCCCGTTCGCTTCGTTCAGCCGCAGATACTTTGTGCTTTCGAACACCCAGATTCAAACAAACCACTGTTGGCCGTCGCTCTTTCTCTATTTCTGGTCCATCCACCTGGAACAACCTTCCTTTTTCACTTCGCCAAAAGCCTTCATTGGTACCTTCAAATCCAGTCTCAAAACACTTATTTCCTACCTGAGATTTTCCCCTCATATCTGTCCCTAATTTTCAACAACATCCTTCACCTCCTAAGTGTGTTCGCGAGTATGTGTGTGTGTGTGTGTGTGTGTGCGTGCGTGCGTGTGTGTGCGCGTGCGCATGGATTTGAAATCTGTTGTTCATTATGTTTAAGGAGAGTTGCATGCGTGTAAATGATTTGAGCGCAAGCGCTTCGATTTTATTGTTACAAGATTCAGCGCTATATAAATTCCATATATTATTATTATTATTATTATTATAAACGAAAGGCCGGAAGTACACACTAGATGTTTGCGTGCTTGACTGTTTTCAAGTATCTTGCAGCCATACTCCGACTTCAGAGGCTTTTTCTTTTTCTTTTTTTAAAGGAAAGAAGGCCCACATAATGATACACTAAGAGCTTGTCATGGCTGGAGACAATATCAACATAATATTTCTAAACAGGAGAACAGCGTATGCAGGCCTTAGTATCTAACAATCATTGGTAATGACTAAATCTTTTGACGTGGGCCAAAATTGCCGTGTAAAGTCGTGATCTTCTTCCCCCAAAATGGATAATTATACTGCTAAAAAGAGAATATATATATATATATATATATATATATATATATATATATATATTATATATATATATATATATATATATACAGAGATTTATTTATTTATTTATTTATTTTTCCCCAGTCTTACCTTCTGCCAGTGACTTTTTGTATGTTTTCTTCTTTACTTTCTATTGATGATTTTTTTCACCTTTTATTTTCTGCATTCATTTTCTCTGGGTTTTATTTACCTTCCCCGGATTTTCCTCTTCTATACTTTCTGCCATGGATTATTGTTCAGCCTTTACCTGTTGCCATTGATTTGTTGTTTCCTCTTCATGTTCTACCACTAAAACTTTCCAGTCTTCACTTTCTGCCATTAACTTTTACAAAACGTCTTCACCCTCTGGTCATCAATTTTCCAATACCACTACACACTACAGTACCATTGGCGGGAGATGCCATCAACGACATGATAGGCCGGCTACTAACCCTGATGACTACACAGAGCAATACACGGGGCGGGCTAGCAAGGAAAAGCACCTCCTCCCCGCCACAAAAATCAATGAAGAAAAACAACATGAAGGGGAGAGGCATCAGGGAATCGTTGAGGAGACGGTGCTTTGAAAACTTCCTGGTCGCTACAAGGACACTGACGGTCTGCGAGCAGGACTGTCTGCCTGCTAGTGCTCCCCCCTCCACTCTAAAATTGACCCCCTGGGAGAATTATATATATAGGATGTCAATAAACTGTATGTATGACTTGCTGGCGAGGAGAACAGAAATTATAACAGGAAAATGGTAGCGGTAGTATTTGGTATAGCTGCAGCAACGGCAGCCCTTGTAGTAGTAGTAGCATTAGAAGTAGTAGCAGGAGCAGCAGCAGCAGCAGTAGGCCAAATAGCAACAGCAGCAGCAGCAGCAGCAGCAGCAGCAGTAGCAGCAGTAGTAATAGTAGTAGTAGTAGTAGTAGTAGTTAGTAGTAGTAGTAGTAGTAGTAGTAGTATAGTAGAAGCAGCGGCAGCAGCAGTAGAAGCAGTAGTAATAGTAGTAGTAGTAGCAATAGCAGCAGCAGCAGCAGTAGCAGCAGCAGTAGCAGCAGTAGTAATAGTAGTAGCAGTAGTAGTAGTAATAACAGCAGCAGCAGCAGTAGCAGCAGTAGTAATAATAGCAGCAGCAGCA
>CM054147.1:11940960-11943793 GCA_028751875.1 Rapana venosa
CCGAAAACGTACAAGTGGCTACATCTGCTTCCATCAAACCAGTGAGCTGTTTACATCCACGGCAGCGATCAGTACACCAAGAGAAGGGTTCTACTGACAAGGGGATGAACACAACATCGTCGCCTGTCCGTTTCTGTGTCACTGTCGTGTCTTTAGCTCATGGGTTTCTCAACCCCATCTCCTAAACTTGGCATGGCACCATTCGCCATCTTGTTTTAAACCTGAAGAGCAAAGGTTGTGAAAAGGAAACGGAAATAATTGGTCAAAGCTGAAACTCCTACAGCCAATCAGAAATATTGGCCGAATTACAGCGATTGGTTAAAAAACGGCGGTTGCAATGGCGCATGATACAGTTTTTTGTTTTCTTTTTTGTGCCCGATCAAGCAGAATGCTCAAGTTTGTTTATGCGCTCTGATGACAGAAGTTCAGGAATCCCGTGATACCACCTAGAATCAACACTGGAAATCAATCTATCTATCTATCTATCTATCTACATATATATATACATATATATATATATAACAATATATATATATACATATATATATGTATATATATATATATATATATATATATATATATATATAATATATATATATATATATATATATATATACATATATATATATAATCCCATATACAGATCAGGGAATGATTTGCAGTAATTTTCGGTAGATCCTGACTGTGACCTGGCTTGACGACCACTGTCCATGGATGCATTTATTTTCTGAAGCCGCAGAAAAAAAGAGTCATGTTTTGCCGTTGCTTTATAACTTGAACACTTCTCCTATGCAGAGGTATCTCAGCCTTTACAGAGTAAGATAGCAACTCTGAGGCCTACCGAAGCTAGGGTTACACGGAACAAAATATATTGAAAAATAATCTCAAAAAAAAGCATATGAAGAGGAAGCTGGCGGACGAAGATTTTTTTTTGTTTGGGGGGGGGTTTTTGTTCGATTTTTTTGGTGAGCGGAATGTATATATATATATATATATATATATATATATATATATATATATATATATATATATATATATATATATATAATATATATAAAGTTCCATTCAAAGTGAGTAAATACACAGCTGCAATACACTTTTGTGTTATGCAGTAACAACATGCAGTTAGTGCCATTTCCAAAAACGCACAGAAAAAAGCCACCATGTCAAGCCATTTCAAGACAAAAGTAACCAAGACGAATATTAACAGAGATACATATGTTTTTCTATGGATATGAGGGATATCTATTGATTATTGACAAACATACATACTTCCAACAGCCATGTATTAAAAATTAGTACCCAAAACTCTTTTTATTTATTCAGCAGCTTGATATCACACTGTTAGCGTCTTTTTGTCCACGGCCGGTGCAAAACTGCTTATCTCAACGGCTGGTAACAAAGAAAAACTGCTCAAGTCCAGTACATTCTAAATGGACTTATACAGTTCTTCTTGTCATCAGAATTTGACTTAAGCAGTTGTTCCATGTCGTCAACATTTTGCGGATATGTAGGATCGGTCAAATTTCCCGTATAGGACAAAGGTTACATATTGTTTGATATGTTTGGGGGAAAAAAACACTTCATGAGTATAATAGTCAATACAGTAACTGATAAACGTTAGAAAAGATTTTGTTGCAAAAATACACTCTGGATGTATAAAAAAAATAGCATATGTAGCGTTCATGTTGCAAGAGCTGAACAATAAATCAGCCAGCCATTTTCAGATATCACACACACACACACACACACACACACACACACGCACGCACGCACGCACACATACACACTCATTCAGCCACGCCCACCACATAGGTCATGTCTGGATAATGTTATATAAAAAAAACAACAACAGAACTATATTAACGATAACTACAAACACTGATAATATCTAAAAGAAATTCCTAAAAACACAAGCAGTCACAACTTGGACCGTGTGCTTACGCATAATACCTGAAAAACAATGACGTTTTTTCCCTCACTTTGATTTCGTTACATGTCATCATCAACCCAATCATATCACTCAAATTAATAACAGTTCCAGAATGAGGTATAATAGCAAACAGAAAAACAAATTCAAACCAACAGAGGTTTGGAATGTCCAGCAAAAAACAACAACTGAGTGAATACAGAATGATGTGTCAACATTTGGCTAAAGATGTCAAATCACTAGATTATCAAACTTCTTGTGATATTGCAATAATGTAATCTCAATCTGTCAGACACAAAAAAGCAAAAAATATAAGTGCACGTTCATCGACAGTCGTTAGTGTGTCTAGGTCACACACACACACACACACGTGCACACACACGTGCACACACACACACACACACACACACACACATACACCCCACACACACACACACTCACGCGAACACACACACACACACGTACGTGCAAAACACGTACACACACGAACACACGCACAAACACTCAAAAACCTACCCGACAAAGAAAACTATAAGATACTTCACACCCACCTTTCATTCCAATCCACAAACAAACAAAACCTTTTCAAACCGCACAGACCTTTCTTCTGAATCAATCAATCTCCTAACTCTACCAAAAAAAAAACAAACCAGGGACTATAGTATACTGTTGGAAGACCAAGAACCAAAACATGTACCTTTAAAACATCAAACGAGTCATTGCATGGAGCGAGTTCAACTGGAAGAGGAGGGAGCAGCAGCAGCAGCAGCAGCAGCATCAGGGGAAGCCGGCTTGTCCTCGTAAAAAGCATCAATGGTCTTGACGTACATCTTGTGAACCACGGGCCTCTTCAGCTTCATGGTGGGCCCTGCCAACAGCATTAGCCCAGACATTGTTAGTCAG
>CM054147.1:11944293-11946793 GCA_028751875.1 Rapana venosa
ATCACAAACCTCGAGGTCCGGGACAAGCTGGGATGACCAGCATCGAGGCCATGATACTGAAGCCCAGCTTCGATGGGTTGGTCACGTGATCCGGATGGACGACCAAAGGCTGCCTAAGCAGCTCATGTATGGCGAACTGACCTTGGGAAAGCGGAACCAGGGCAGACCACGCAAAAGATTCAAGGACTGCGTGAAGTCCAACATCAAACACGCTGACACCCTCCCAAATAGCTGGAGCTGTATGCTATGGACAGACCAGGCTGGCGCGCCCTAACCATCCGGGCGCATGACAACTTCGAGGAGAAGAGGCGAGATGATGTGACTGCAGCACGAGCTAGGAGAAAGGCGTCAACCACCAACCCTGAACCCCCCGGACAGTTTCCTTGCCCCCACTGCACCCGCGTCTGCCTATCACGGATTGGCTTAACCAGCCATCTCCGTGCCCACATAAGACAAAGACTCAGCACATGAGGACAGTCATCATCGGATCGATGGACGACCAAGAAGAAGAAGCATCCGTTATTTAAAATGTGTGTGTGTGTGTGTGTGTGTGTGTGGTTTTCTTGAGTGGCCTTTTATTACTTTGTAACTGGAGCATTCTTTACATCTCTTCCGATCGTCTTTATTCTCACTGTCTTTGTCTTGGTGTCTCTGTCTGTCTGTCTGTCTGTATATTTCTGTCTGTCGGTCTCTCTGTCTCTGTTTCTGTCTGACTGTCTCTGTCTGTCTCTCTGTCTCTGTTTGTCTGTCTCTGTCTCTCTGTCTCTTTCTTCTGTCTCTCTGTCTCTTTCTTCTGTTTGTCTCTCTGTCTGTCTGTCTGTCTCTCCCCCCCCCCCCTCTCTCTCCCTCTCTGGTGAGTATACAGGCACTAGTTGAATGTAACAATCACATTTCCTTAATCATGTCATACAGACAGCTACCACTCTACCCTACCCACTTCTTCATACGCAAGTTCGTATTCACATGCATACGTATGAGCACGCAAGCATGCACAGGCCAAAACATGCATACACATGTACGCTCGCATGCAACACACAGGTATATACAATCAACACACAAGCCAAAATAAACTATCAGCGTAATTTCAGGCCTGTGAATCACTAAAAATAAAATGGATATATTAACAGCTAGGTCCACTGACGCAAAGCTCATTTCAAGACAAAGGAATGAAAACACTCTAGCAGCATATACACGTAAAGCATAGCATACACGAGGATGAAGTCGATCCATTAGTGCAAGGCTATATCAAGGAAATAAACCAAAAAATATCCTCACATTATAGTACATACATGTGAGTAACAAGTATTAGGATAATATATATCATCGCACCATACATACTGTGAGTAAGATGTATTGCGTTAATACGACACGACAACAGACTCGCTGTCTCAGAAAATGGAATAATACCCTGTCAACTGTGTATATCATTGTATAAAACGATCAAAACTGGGCTGGGTAAAAATGTCATCGTACCATAGACAGATTGCAACATATGTCAAAGTCTGTATTGCGATTCGAATCTGGCAAAAACCGAACTAACTGTCTGTCAGTCAGTCAGTCGGCTAGTCTGTCAGTCAGTCAGTCAGTCAGTCAGTCGGTCAGTCTGTCTGTCTGTCTGTCTCCCCCGCTCTCTGAGTAAAAAAGACTGGACTCTCTGCCTGTTTGTCTGTCTCTCCCTCTGTCTTTGTCTGTCTGTCTGTCTCCCTCTGTCTCTCTCTCTGTCTTCCCCCTTGCCCCCCCCCCCCCCTCTCTCTAACCAGCTCATGTTGACAAAACATGTTTTCTGGTAATAAACATGTCCTAAAATAAACACAGGCTAACAAAACAGGTCTGGGAGTCATATTTTAGAAATCGAACGCAAAATGGAAAATAAAATCCCCGACAAAGATTAGTCACATCTGTATCGCCAACAGAAAACGCCTAGACTTTCCACGTCTTTCCATTGTCCCACTGTCTCGTGTGTCCACCACATGCCTGTTTATCTGTCTATCTGCGTGTTCTTTTTCGTGCCATGCCCAAAACTGTTGTTATTTTTGTAATATATTCGGAGTAACTTAAGATGGTTCATGACCGAATAACAACAGTATCAGGATAGGGGAAGGTAGTGGTGGTGGTGGTGGTGGTGGTGATGGTGGGGGTGGGGTTTGGGGGTGGGTGGGTGTGGAGTTGGAGGCAGATTGCTGAGGTCCGAGTTGAGCTTGGTTATACAGTTTGCACATAACCTTTATAGTGTAGAGAGGGGAAACGGGATAAGCATACACACAGCGACGTTCGTGTATTTGCACAGCATGCGCATACGTATGAGGGACAGTAGATCGAAGAGAGCTACACTGTTACTTCCCCCTTTCTGGTTATATGACTTTGTTATAGTCCTTCGGGTGAGGCCATAAACCGAGGCATCGTGTGCGAACACACCCACGTACAACATCTTGCGCACACGTTAAAACGTATTCCACCTTTCGGAAGAGTATATTGTCATTCTTTTATATTGAGTATAACG
>CM054147.1:11954293-11959293 GCA_028751875.1 Rapana venosa
TATCTAGCATGCACGTATCTATTTCTAAACTGTCTGTCGGCTGTCGGCCATCTATCGAATTCATCCATGCCATCCCATTCCATCCAACCAGTCCATCCACCATCCATCCATCCATCAGGCCATCCATCATCATTTTATCTAAACTATCTATCTATCTATCTATTCTATCGTACTATCTATCTATCTACTATCTATCTTTCTATCTACTATCTATCTATCTTCTAAACTTACACTGATCTGTCGTCTGGGTTGGTCTGTCGTTATCTATCCTTGCATAATCCAAACATCCTCCGATTCACTATCTATCTATCTCATTTTTCTCTTCTTATCTATCTATCTATTATCTATTAAACTAGCCAGCTATCTATTAATCTACTTCGTATCAATCTTCTATCTATCACTTATCTATCTGTTTTCTGTCTGCTAACTATCTTTCCCATGCATCTATCTTTTTACATCTATCTACTTTATCTAGCTATCTATTTCTATCTATCTATCACACACACGGCTGCGTGGGGTTGCGGGGGGCGGGCGCGCGAATGTGTGTAGTTGTGGCGCGGTGTGTGTGGTGGTGTGTTTTGTGCACGCAGTTTCTCTGCGCGCCGATTATCTGAGCGTGTGTGTGTTGTGTTTTTGTGTGTGTGGTGTTGGGTGTGGGTGTTGTGGTGGTGTGTGTTTTTGTTGTGCCCGTGTGGTAAATTTGCTAGGTTTGCCGGCCCAAGTCCGGCGGAAAGGGTAATTTTAAAAACCCGTTTTCCCCTTTGTTTTGGGGGGGGGAGGGGGGGAAAAGGGGGGAAGACAATCTAAATTTTATTTAATTTTTATTTGGGAACCCCCCCTTTTTATTCGAACAAATTGGGGGGGGGGGGGGTTTTGGGGGGTTGTTTTTGGGGGGGTTTTTTTAAATTTTTTATTATGGGTTTTAAGTGTCCCGAGCACGAAATTTTATCAAGCTTGTGTTTGGTGGTTGTGTGTGTTGTGTGTTTGTGTGTGTGTGTGTGTTTGTGATTTAAGGTAAATTTGATACTGGTTTTGTAACAATTAATGTGTGGAAATGTTTTCTTTAAATTTTAGTTTTTTTTTTCTTTCCAAGATTCGGCCTTATAAATTCCATACACACATCATCATCTCACATCATCATCATTATCTTCACATCTCTCATAATCACTCTCATCATCACACAAGTTGTTGTTTATTGTACTGTCTTGGGTACTTCTTTCTGGGGTATTTATCATTATTAAAACCGGGTTTATTAATTTTTTCCCAGTAACAGTCATTCCCGTTCACGAAAATTTTCATACCATACTTCAAATTCTCTCCTCTCCTCCCTTCCTTTCCTCTCTCCTCTCTTCTCTCCCCTCCTCTCCCCTCCCTCTCTCTCCCCCCCCACTCTCTCCTTCTCCCTCTCCTCTCCGCCCCCAACACCACCCCAAAAAAAAAAACAAAACCGCAGTATGTGTACAGGGCATTTTCCCCATCAGCCAAAAAAGAACAAAGACGACAATAACAAACTGTGTCCACCCATTGCAAAAACCTTTTCAAACTTCCCTCCTCCCCCGTCTTAAAACCTTCAATTGGTAAGAAACAAAGCTACTAAGTTGATTTAAATTTGCTTTCGGACACCAAACCCTTTTTAAAGATCCTCGTCGTCTCTTGGGGCGTCCCCTTGTCTCGTTCACCCCCCAGACCCCTGGCACCCACGCTCATCCACACCCCATGCACACCCCGAAAGCAATGTAACCACACACAGCCCCATCTTAATTAGGTAAGAAAAAAAACTTTCAAGTTATTGATTTTTTCAAGACACCAAATTTTAAAAAAAAAGAGTTTTTTCTCTGTTGTCTGTCTGTCTTCGCTGTTTTTTAAGAAAGAAAATGAGAAAAAAAAGGGCAACATTTTTTTTAGTGAATCTTTACCAAAAAATGTTTGGTTGCTTTTTTTTTGGGGTTGTGAAAATAAGTTTTTGTTTTAAAGGGTTCTTTTTGCTGAATTGTGGATGTTGCCCCCATGGGGGTGCTGAACCCAAATTTTTTATTTTTTTTTATTTATAAACTTTAGCACGAGATTTTTTAGGAAATGGGTGTTCCCCCCGGGGAAGCGCGTCCCACAAGGCACCCCACCCCGGTTGTCTCAGATTTTGTTTTACAGGGGTTTTTTTTTAAATTTTCCCAGGGCAACCCCGGTTCCCGGGGCAGGGTGAAAAATTTGGAAACAACGGACCCCCCGGGTTTACGCCTCCAAAAGGCTGGGCCCAGACCCCCAAACGGAAGGAGGGGAAAAATTGGGAAACGGGTAGAACCCCCCAAAAACCCGCCCGGTTTTCGATTCTGACGGGGCGGTTTTAAAGACCACCGACCACGCCCAGGGGGCATATAAGAGATGCAACAAACCCCAAACACCAAGCGGGGAAAGAAAATTCCCTGTATGCCCCCGGCGTTTCACAAAAGGAAAAAAAAAAGGAAAAAAAAAGGGAAACGGGTTGGTCACACCCCATGCGAACGGGCAACTTTTCCCGTCACCGTCTTCCCCCCTTTTAAAGGGGAAAAAACAAAAAAACCCCAAAAACAAGCGGACAAAGCTTCCAAGGAAAACAAACAAAAAAGACCCCCCTTTTTCCCGTCGCCTTTTTCTGCCCCCCCCCCTTCTCTGCACACTCACAACACACAGGCCCCAACAGGGGCAGCCCCCGACACCCAAACCCCGAACGCATACAAAAGCACACTGCACTGCACGGCACACACCACCCACCCCACCAGCAGGGCACACGCCGCAAAGACGACAGACAACAGACACAAACAGACAAACACTCACTAAGGGGCACACATTCACAACAAATAAAGCTGATAATCCTTCCCCCAAAACCCCCAAAACCCCCCCCAATTTTATCCCAAACCCCCCAAACCCCAAAAAAAAAAAAAAAACCCCCCCCCCCCCCCCCCCAAAAAAACCCGCCAAGGAGGGGAATCTTTTTTTTTTTTAAGGACCCCTTCCCCCTGCTAACCTTAATCCTCCTTCAAAAATTAAATGATTAAAAGTTTGGGTTTGAGTTGTTATAAAAAGGGCCTAGAGCCCTACATTTTAGAAATATTCTTTCCTTCAAATCTTCCTCGTTTTTTGTTCATAAAGGGGCAATAGGGATTTTTGGTTTTTAAAAAAAAAATCCACAGATTTTTTAAACTTTGTTGGGTTTGAATGAAGGGAAATCTTGGCTTAAAAAGAAGGCAGTTTTTTTCTGCTAAATATATTTTTTCCTCCTCAAATTTAAAGAATTTGACAAAAGATAACAGCACAAACATCACGCACAAACACACTTGCCACACGCGTGCACAAGCGTACGCACAAACACACCATCAAAATTCGGCAAAAAAATTTGCACAATGCGTGCAACATGAGAAAACACTATACCCAAATTACACCCCCTTTAGGCCTTGCCATACACAACACTGCCCTTGCATGAATACACTCACAACATACAGACACAACACATATACCCACACAGGCACAGACAGACAGACAAACACGGGAACAAACACAAACGGGCAAACGGAAAAAGGCAAACAGACAAACGAGACACACACACACAACCACCACACACCCCACACACACACAACAACACAAAAACCACACACACACACACACAAACACACACCACACACCCCTTAAATTTTACAGCCCCTTTGAACCTCCACCTGTCTTCGGGAGGGCTACTTCTGTGAAAAAAAAAATCTTGGAACCTGTCCCAGCCAACGAAAGTTTTCTTTACGTGGACTTCATTAAGGGGTTCAATGTGTCTTTTTCCATAACAGACGGGTGGGAGTATGACCGGGTCAATTGAATGCATTTGACTAAATTTTGAAAAACAGATACTTTCCATGGGGTTCTGATTTATCCCCTAAGCATGTCATTCTTATTGTGAATACTTTCGACCATTTTTTCTGGGAAGTTTAATAGGATTTTAAATATGTCATTGAAAAATTATTGGGCCTAATGTGATTATGTTTGGGATAGTTATTTTTTTAGTTAAAACCCTGTTGGCAAACTTTTTTCATTAATTTTTGCGCATTTAAGGGTTTAATGCCTGCCCCCCCCTCCCCACCTCCCCCCTCCCTCCCCTAATTCGTTTTGTTTCTTTTCTTTCTTTTTTATCTCGTGCAAACACAAAAGGGAAACCAACCCACACACAACGCGCGCGCGCGCACGGCACCACACCACACACACACACACGCACACAACACACACACACACAACACACACCACACACACACACACACACACACCACAAAACACACCACACACACACCCCACACACACACAACGCTTCCTATAATTTAACACATCTTTGGTCTAATACGCCTTTAGTGAACAGACGTTAAATAAAAGAAAGAACACTACACACACACACACACCCACACACACACACACAAAAAAACGGCCCCTCACGCCGCAACACCAAACATAACACAACACCATCCCCCCCCCCCATCACACACACACACACACACACCAACCAACACACACACACACACCACACACACACACACACACACACCACCACACACCACACTCAACACATAAACTAACACCCCCCCCCCCACCACCCACAACACACACACACCCAACACACACAAACACACAAACACCAAAAAACCCCCCACACACACAACACCACACGCATACCCCAAAGCACGCCGCGCTTCAAGCAAAAAACCCTTTTATACTTTGTAACATGCGGTGTTCTGTCAGAGAAAGCTCAGAAGAAAGACCGTGAAAGAAAGCAACTGGGGCATCACCCATTCCCAAATGTTTCTAACGTTTCCTCTCCTCACCTTCTGCAGCCCCTTTAAATTTAAAGGGGCAAAAATAAAGCGTATTTTAATTTTCTTTCGGGTTAAGTCTTCTTTATTTTTCTCCTTTCAAATCAAAGAGTTCTTTCCACAAATTTATTGCTCTGTTCTGTTTCCCCCCTCTGCTGTCTGCGTCGTCTCTATATAAAGTCTTTC
>CM054147.1:11961439-11986439 GCA_028751875.1 Rapana venosa
ACCCCAACATCCGATTTTGGCGGGGGATACAACTGTTACTTTTAAGTCTTCATGGGTGGGGGGGGGGGGGAGAGGCAGGAGAATGGACGAAGCGGGCCAACAAAAAAACCCAAAAAAGGGGGTGACAGGAAAAAAAAGGGAACAAGGCGAAAAAAAGAGAGGATAGAAAAGGGGGAATTCCTAGCGCAGAATTTCCAGAGGGGGAAATTTTATTATACTGCGGGCCCCAGGCACACCCAAGGGGAAACAACACCCACTCCTTTCAACTGGTGGCCCCTGCAGCAACCTTAACACCAAGCCCCCAACCCATTCACACAGAGATGGAAAGCGAAACACACCACAAACACACACCCCACACACCATACACATGCGCGCGACACTTTCACACATACACCACAGGTGCACACTTTTTTTCTCTTTCATAATACATGGGTTAAAAATGCGCGCGCGGGCAACACACACACACCACCCCAAAACACACACACACCACACACAACACACACACACACACACAGGGGCGCGCGCACTTTTTTTTCTCAATATTTACCCACATACCAACACACACCCACATGCATCGCGCAAACGAAACGCGCGCGCACACACACACACACACACAATTTTTCCTAAATTTTTCACACACACACACGCACGCACAAACACGACGCGCGCGCCCCAAAACACACACAACACCACACACACACACACACACACACACACACACCACTCTGTCGATTTTACTTTCGGGGGAAGGACTTTAAATAAACGAAGAACTAACTAACACGGGCGCGCGCACGTGCACACATACACACCACACAGGTGCACCTTTTTTTCTTGTTCAAAATACATCGTTCAAACGCGCGTGCGCGCCCCGCACACACCCCCACCCCCACCCCCCACCCCCCACCCCACCCCCACACATATACATGGAATCTTTGTTTATCTAGTTGACTTTTCCCCCGAATTTTTCTGCGGGATCCCGAGGGTGACTGGTCGGGCCCCCATAAACCCGGATGACTGGGGCCCACTTTCTCTTTCATCCCCTGACAGAGCGGGGGTGAAAATTTCTCCTGGGAAAAAATGGGAAACTCCATCCCTTTTTTCAACTCGATTGTTGGGGGAAAAATATTTTATTGGGATTTTAAATTTGGGGTGTACCGGGTGGGAAAGGTAAAAGGGGGTGTATTTGAAAGATAATTGTATGGGAAATGTAAATTTGGGGTGATTGCAGGTTTTTTTGGGGTATATTGTATTGTGTTTTGGGGGTTTTTGGAGTGTACTGGGTTTTGTCAGAGTGTATTGGGCGTTTTGGGGTTTAAAAGGGGTGTATCGGAGGGTTAAATTTTAAGGAGCGGGATTGGAAATGTATTGCATTGTATTTGGGGTATAATTTTTTTTGTATAAGGTGTTTTTTGGGGTGTACTAGAGTGTGTCCAGAGGGGATTGAAAATTTCTGGGGCGTATTAGTGTGACGTATTGTATGGCATTGTATTTTTTGTTTGAATGTTTCTGGGGTGTACTGCAATGTATTGGGGTGGGAAATGTAGTTTTTTATTTACGTTATTTTAGTTTTACTTTTTTGTACTGTAAGCTGGTGCAATGCCTTGGGATTGTGTTGTACTGTATTGTACTTTTAACTTGGGGCAATGTCTTTTTTGTGTTGACTGTTTTTGTTTCGTAACTATTTCAATGTCTTGTTTTGGTTGCCCTTGTATTTTTTTTGTTTTTAAGGGATTGGGACTGTTTTTTTATTAAAAAAGTATCTATGTACATATCGTATTATGACGTTTTAGCGTTGTATTGTAAATTGGGTTTATACTGTGTGGTACTAATTCCATTGCATTGGGGTCCCCGCAGATTTCCTGTGTGAAAAAACGGGCCCTCCCCCCCTGAGGAGAACGGTTGCCGCAAAACCACGGCATCCATTGTTTTTTTGTTTTTGTCTTTTATGTATAAACCTTTTTTCCTTAAGACATCCCCCTTTTCCCTTTCAAAACTGTACCAAAGGGGAATAAACTCGTTTCCGGATTCTTTTTTCACGGGCTGATTGCATACCCGCACAAAAGAACTTTGGTTTTTTCGTCTCATCCATCCAAACCAATCCATCGTGTGTTTTATAGCCCCGCCGACCACAGAGGTCAAAACAGGGGTTTTCACCCCCGCAAAAATTTTTAATTTTTAGACGTCTAATCCGAAACACAATCAAATCCCTTTAGACCAAATGCCCAAAAATGTTTTTTAAAATGAAAATACAAATAGGGAGCAAAAATCGATGAATATTTTTTATCTTACCCACCCCGAAAAAGAAACCCAGGTGACGATTTAAATTTTTCAATGAAGAGGGACCCGCCTATCTAAACTATCATCGGGCCCGTTGCTGACGACCGTGGGGGGGCACCCCCAAAGACTCAGCAAACCCTTCCCTCCCTTCCTTTTCCCTGTTTTGCCTTTCTCAGGGGGTTTTTTGGGGGTTCTTTGGGCCCGTCCATTCCCCTGATGTATCCCCCAGCTCTTCCTTGGTCGCCTCTTCTTCTTTTCCCCTTGGGCATGCCTTTCAAAAAAGGGCTTTTTGGGAATTCCCTTGGGGGCTTGTGACATGCCCAAAACCCCTTTAAATTTTCGCTTTTTCACGATCGTTAGAAGGTTCTTATAAGGGGCCCCAAGGTTTGCTGGACTGTTTTGCACCCCTTTTTTGCTTATGTGCTTTGGAGGAGAAGTCAAGGACCCCCCGAAAGCATCTCATTTCCCCTGCCTGTACTCTTCCCCCCAAATTGCAGTCAGGGTCCATGATTTCCCCAGGGAACAAAGTATGGATATTACAAGGTCAAAGCGCGATAATATTAAAAAAACTGAACCTCAAGCAAACCATTATTTCTGAAAGGGAAAAAGGGAGGTTTTTAGGCAGGGCGCAGCACCCAAAAAACAGATTTTTCAAACCCCAAAATTTCTAATAGCGGGACCTTCAACAAACAACAAAACCATACCACGGAATTATCGATTTTAAGAAGGGATTTTTAAAAAGGGTTTTGGCATGCATTGTGGGCAAAACCCTGACCTTTTACACATCAATGCAAAACCCGATCAGAGTCATCAAACACTTTTAAAAGGAGGCCCCCATTTCAGTGTAATACAACAACAAAATTTGGGGAAAGGTTTTTGAACAAATTGGATAAGACAGGGCTTCTACCCCCTCACCCCCTCTTTTTTAAAATCTTCCTTGAAGAACATGGGGTATTCACTGGAACATCAAAGGAACAGTCCCGCAAAGGGGGAAGAACGATCACAAACCTCCCCTTCGCAGATGACATTTTATGGAATAGCAGGGTAAAAAAAAGAGCTTTTCCAGCCTAACAGAACACTTGGGTAAGGCCTCCAAAACATACGGCAAGGGGAAAACAGTGCAAGAAGACCAAACCCGGGTGAACCAAAAAACACCAACGGCATTCACTGAAAATCAGGGTTTAAAAACCAGAAAACTGGGAAAAAGTTCAAAGCTTCAAGTACCTGGGAGCCATTGTATCCGACCAGGGATCCAAGCCAGAAATAGTATGCAGGACTGCACAGACAATAACAGCTTTGTCAAAACTAAACACCATCTGGAGAGATAAGAATATCTCACTTATCTCCAAGATCAGACTAATGCGCTCCCTTGTCATATCCATATTTCTGTACCCGCCTATAGGTTCACTTTTTATTACCTCCCTTATATAGCATGAGTCCGTTTGGAGATAACTTATTTCCCTTTCGGTAGAGAAAAATATTGTTTATTTATAAACACATTTCAAACGTTTTCTGGGAACCTCTTTCTTTTGAAAACGCTTTCGGAATGTTTTGTAAGAAATGTCTTCTCCTAAACAGAAAAAAACCTTTTGAAACGTTTTCTTTAAAATATGTTCCATTTGAAAACACTATCCAAATGCTGTGTGAAAAAATATTCTATTTTAAAACACATTCCAGACGTTTTATTAGAAATCTTTTCCCTTTTAAAGCACTTTGTAAGCGTTTCAAAAAGCTCTTTTAATAACCTTGTACAGTTTACGTAGAAAATAATATGACATTAGAAAGAAATGTACTATACAGGCTGAAATACAATTCAACAGCAACAAAGATGCTAAGGTCTGCGAAAAAAAATCATTTTATAACGTTAACAAAACAAGCACAGTCAAAATAATTTTACAGATCGATTAATTCCCTATATGCAATTACTTCTCTTTTTTGAGCTGTTCACTATCGCTTTACGAGTTATTGATCCTTGAATCTTTTGCTGTTGTACATAAATATTGTGGATGAAAACATAAGATAAATGTATGGTCATCATTCTATTTGATTCCGTCAAACTTTTTTTTGTTCACCGATAGAATTTTTTGAAGAATTAGTACTCCAAATGCACATCACACACACACACACTCACACACACACACACACACACACACACACACACACACTCGCGCGCGCACGCACACACACACACACACACACACACACACACACACACACACACACACATGCGTATGCACACCATAGTGAGAATTCAAACTCCCTCTGTGATCAAAACCCGAGTGACAATTCCAAAACCCAAAACCAACCAAACATTCCCCGAAGTCGAAATGCGGTTACCTTAATGGTAGGTAAAAACGGTCGCATACAAAAAAAAACCCTCACCATTAATGAACCTCAGAGCTCTAACAGAGGAACACAAAAAGCTAAACCCAAACCAAACCAAACCAAGCAAAACAAAACAAAACAAGACCAGAGCAAAGCTAAACGAAACATCATTACACCAGCAACGCTTTTGCCTTTTGTTGCCGTAGCTTTTAATCTCATGAGTGTGCGTTTGTCATGCTAGTATGTGTTCAATTATAGACTCTGTGTGTGTGTGTGTGTGTGTGTGTGTGTGTGTGTGTGTGTGTGAGAGAGAGAGAGAGAGAGAGAGAGAGAGAGAGAGAGAGCTTTGGGACAACTGCACTAGATGTGAATACCAATGGTGCAACTATTAAGCTCTGATGTGCGTGCGTGCGTGCGTGCGTGCGTGCGTGCGTGTGTGTGTGTGTGTGTGTGTGTGTGTGTGTGTGTGTGTGTGTGTGTGTGCATGCAAATGCAAAATACGGGGAGAAAAGGCCATGGTTGAAGAATCAATTTTTTAAATCATTCTTTAACAATTACTTTTTATTAAGATTCATTATATTGATATTATGTATCATTGTACCTCATAGCAGATTCTTTTTAATAAATAGTATACAAGAAACAAACAACAAACAAACAGAAATTCCAGCAAACAAAAATATATTTCAACAGCCTAAAGTATGCAAAGGAAAGACAAAATGATATAAAAAGACAGGGGGAAAAACCAAACAAAAACAACCCGAAACCTCCAGTGATCAAATGTATGCGTGGTTGTGTGTCTGACAGTTTAGCAAAGAAAATATTCAGTTTTTTAACAAGAAAATAGCCTGTGATCGATTCTACTAATCTGCACAGAGAACGGAGCGAAAAAACGGAATGTTTCTATTTATTTATTTATTTATTCTGTGACAGCTATAGAGCCCTAGCACTGTTGTGTTGGGTGGCTGGACAAAGCTGGTTATGTCCGCTTTCAACAACAAATGGTCAGACTTTCTCCACAACAACAATTCGCTGTCACAAAGTCAGTCAGTGTTCAAACGTAAGCCGTTCAACTATTGTATTTATTCTCAAAGCATCAATCGATACAGCTTTCTTTGAAGGATATAATCGTGGGGGTTTTTTTTGTATTACAAAAAAGTCTTTGATTCCTTAAAATCCTGTTTGGATGCAAACGCTGTGGTGTGATGAAGTAAAATTGTGAGCATAACTTTTGAGTTTATATGACAAGACAGACGACGATGGTGAAAAAAAGTATAATAATGGATATCTGGTACAATATTTCCAAGTTATTTTTATATGATGATCAGGCAAACTCGTGTGTTTTTGTTGACCACAACACTTACAAGCGTTTTCAAAAGTTATAGTTGAGTTCAGCAAGGAAAGAATCTTTCCTTCCTAACGTTTTCATTATTTGTAAATGGAATGGAATGATTTTTTATTGATGCTGATTGTTTAATTCTTATTGAAAGTTATCGACACTATTCATTGAACGATAACTTACTTACACTTTTATACATAATCGGTATTATTTGTATCCCATTACAAGATCAGACTTTGAATAGAAAAACTTGATATCTTGAACAGGGTTTTTTTTAAATAAAGACTTAAAATTAATCCAAGTACAACAAAAATGGCTGTCTTCATAGCAGTCAAATTCCCGGGGTGACTTTATAATTATGTAACAATGAAAAATGGAAATTGTTTAAATTCATTTATATATTTTGGCATGAAATTGCCGTACGCCAGTTAGACTTTTTTTTAAAAAAGAAAACAATATGCTTTTGAGCAAGGACTGTGAGCAATATTTCCGTTATTGCAAATAGCTGGGAAACAAAATGCTGCCCTTTTTCAAGTTGCTTGGAAAAGTATAATTCCAATGTTATACCAATCTTTTGCTATGGTTGAAAAACTTAGAGGACATAAAAAGAAGTTGGCACTTAAGAGAGAATACAACCTCAATTTATTTAACTTGTATTCAATCTGGAAAAAAGACATGAATCAATTTATTTATGGAAAAGCAGGAGAGAGAGGGGGGGGCGGTGTTCTAGTTTTGACAATAATGAAAAGACTTTGGGTTGATAATGTGTCAACACCAGTCCAGAAATCTCCTGGTATCTTGTTAGGTTATTAATGAAAGCTACGTCCACAAGGGATCGTACATCACATCACCTTGCTTGAAATGGAGTCAGCACATCTGGACTAAAAGTGAATTTCAGTGTATTTTGATATTCAGTCTTTTTATATTAAAAAAAACTCTGTGTCAAACTACCAGGAAACAAGTGGGAAAAAAATAATAATCATATTAAAAACTAGATAGTTAGATAGTATGTCTGTTTCCTGCCGTCTTTGTCCATTCTCCTTCCTTTTTCCAGAAAGAGATAAAACGATGGCAATTCCTTCCCACGCTGCACAAACACTCACACACACACACACACACACACACACATACACATACACACACACATACACACACACACAAACACACACACACACTAACGTCCCCCCCCCCCCCCCACACACACACACACAGAGGGAGGGATAGAGGCAAAGAAGAGAGAGAGAGAGAGAGAGAGAGAGAGAGAGAGAGAGAGAGAGAGAGACTCACAGAAATATTAAGAGACTGAGACAGACAGGCAAATCAAGGCAGGGCAATACAAGGCAAGGTAAGTGACTATCTGATGATAACAGTTAAACACTAGCGTACTTTTCTACATTCAATCTACCCCCCACCCCACCCTTATCAACTGTTTATCTTTTGATGTAAAAACATGGAAATACAAGCATCAGGTAATGGCAAACGAAAACACAGACAGACAAGCAGACAGTCAAACAAACAGACAAACAAACAAACAAACAGACATGACATGATATTTAAACAGTATCAACAGCGATTAAAGTGTTTTGCAACTAGGAAAGTATGAAGCATCCAGTAAAATACCTTTGTCTCTCAGTAGTTCTCTGTCCTTCTTAAACCCAGAAAGACCGACAGACCGACAGACAGACAGACAGACAGACAGATAAGCAAACAGACACCAGGTCTAAACAGCGATAAACGTACTAAAGCGCTAGGAAACTACGAAACATCCAGGAAAAATCCTTAGTCTCTATGTAACTTCTCTGTCCATCTTAACTCCAGACAAAGACAGACAGACAAACATACAAGCAAACAGAAAAACAAACATACATCAGGTCTAAGCAATATTAGCAGAGATTATAGGGGTTTTTGTAACCACTAGTAAAGTATGAAGGATCCAGGAAAATACCTTAGTCTCTCTCTACTTCTTTGTCCTGCTTAACCTCAGACAGATAGACAGATGGACAGACAGACCGACAAACAGCCAGAAATACAAACAAACAAACATCATGTCTAAACCATATTAACAGTGATTAAAGTACTTTGGCAATAGGAAAGTGTGATGCACCCTGGAAAATACTTTATTCTCTCTCTGTGTACTTCTCTGTCCTCCTTAACCCATACAGACAGACAGACAGACAAGCAAACTGACAGTCAAACAAACAGACATGAGGTCTAAACCATATTAACATCGATTAAAATACTTTAACAATATAAAAGCACGAAATGTCTAGGAAAATGTTTTAGTCTCTCTGCAACTTCTCTGTCCTTCTTAACCCCAGACAGACAGACACACACAGAGACAGACAGACACAGACAGACAGACAGACAGACACAGACAGGCAGACACATACACACAGTCACGGACAGACACAGACAGACAGACACAGACAGACAGACACAGACAGACAGACACAGACAGACACAGACGGACACGGACACAAACAGACACAGACAGACAGACAGACAGACACAGACAGAAAGACAACACACACATACACAGACAGACAGACACAGACAGGCAGACACATACACACAGACACAGACAGACAGACACAGACGGACAGACACAGACGGACAGACAGACACAAACAGACAAAGACAGACAGACACAGACAGACAGACACATACACACACAGACACACACAGACACAAACAGACAGACAGACAAACAGAGACAGACACACACAAACAGACAGACACAAACAGACAGACAGACACAGACAGAGTCACAGACACAGACAGACACACACACACAGACAGACAGACCCAGACAGATAGACAGACAGACAGACACGGACAGACAGAAACAATAATATCAGGAGCAATGAACGTACATTAGCACTAGCAAAGCCAGGAAGCATCCAGGGTACTATCTTGGACTCTCTATAACTTCTCTGCACTGCACTTCTCTCTCCTTCTTAACCCTGTCGCACTCGTTCTCCTTTTTGCTAAGGGCATCCTACAAATCCTTATCAGACCGACAGAGTCAGTAAATACGTTATAATAACGATCTGTGATTAGTGGACAGATACACAAAACTTGTTTACCTCTCTATATGTTGGGTGAAGTTTTAGAATACACACACGTCCTCGCGCGCGCACGCGCATGCACACATACACACACACACACACACTTGTGTAACATGTGTGGTGTGGTGTGGTGTGGTGTGTGTGTGTGTGTGTGTGTTGTGTGTGTGTGTGTGTGTGTGTCTGTGTCTGTGTCTGTGTGTGTGTCTGTCTGTGTCTGTGTCTGTCTGTGTCTGTCTGCGTGTGTATGTGTGTGTGTGTGTACTGTGTGTGTGTGTGTGTGTGTGTGTGTTGTGTGTGTGTGTGTGTGTGTGTGTGTGTGTGTCTGTGTCTGTGTCTGTGTGTTTGTGTGTCTGTGTCTGTATGATTATTTTACTTTATGAACTTCGTCGTGAATCTTCTTTGATATTCCTTGTTATTATTATTGTTTTGACAGCAAATCTCATTATTGGTATTCTTCTTTGATCTTCCGTCATATTCTGAATGTACTGCACGTCTTGGGAAGACGTGGTCGAAGCATACCAGGAATGACCCGCACTCTATGACACCTTGACTTGACTTGCCTTGACTTTACTGAACTGGACTGGACCTGACTTGACTGGATTTGACTTGACTGGACTTGACTAGACTGGATTGGATTTGACTGGATTTGCCTTGACTGGACTGGACTTGACTGGACTTGCCTTGACTTGACATGACTTGACATGACTGATTTGACTTGATTGGACTTGACTTGACCTGACTTCACCTGACTTCACCTGACTTCACCTGACTTGATTGGACTTGACCCGACCTGACCTGACCTGGTTTGACTTGACCTGACTTGACCTGACCTGACCTGACTTGACTGGGCATGACTTAAGTTTTTCGTTCCTCGGCTAGAGCTCCAGGGTTTCCCAATGGTCAAATTTCACATATGCGACCGTTTGCCCACTAGTTAGGTTGCTGGATTCCGACTTCGGGGATGATGTCTAAACCCGACATCAGTGTGCATGCGTTTTGATATATTATATATTTTTGTTATCCGTTCTTTCCGGTAAGGAATTGTCTACTCTTCTGACAGGTAGAACGGGTTTTTACCAAGTGCGAAAGATGTTCTGAATGTGCTAGCACACAGGGCCTCAGTTTAGGAGTAGAGTCTCATCCGAAGGACTTTTCAGGGGATTGGAGTCAGTACTGGTGTGAACTCCACGGGAAAAATTCCTGACGTGTAGATATTATCATGCTAGCGTATGTTCTTGGTTTTAACATTTTTGTTGTCATTCCTCACCGAGAAGTCCCAGGTTTTCTCAGTGGTGAGATGTTTGCTCAAGACTCAAGACTCAAGAGTACTTTAATGTCTCAACTAGAGAAATTATGAGTGGCATTTTAAAATGCTCATGCGACCGTGCCGGTTTTTCCGCCTGACCATTAAGGGGGTAGCATTTTGACTTCAGGGGATAGCCTAGATTCGAACCTGGTCCCACATTTTCAGGCAGGTTGACAGTTTAACCACTAGCCTATCCTGTCCACAACCTCGCTTTGGGAGAAGAGAAGATTAAAAAAGCGCAGGGTACAATGTAAGGGTCGATAATCGAGCACTGATGTGGTGACAGGCTTTAGAGTTGTTGAACTTGGCAGTCTACTGGGTCTTTTTTTTTCTTTCTTTCTTTATCTGTTTATTTATTTATTAGTTAGCTAGTTTTTATTTTGCAAGTCTCTTGGGTTTTTTTCTTTCTTTCTTTCATCCTTTCTTTTTGTGACCGTCTCCGGGTTTTTTCTTGCTTTCTGTTTATTGTAATAATGAAGGTTTAATAAGCTATACTTTTTTTTTAAAACCGTGGTCAGTAAATTGGTTTGGTTGTTTTGCTGTACTCTTTTATTTGTGCTTTCGTCCCCGTTTTCTTGGTTTTTATTTATTTTTGTGTTTCACTTATGAGGATGTTTCTTGGAGGAGGGGGTATTTGCTTTTGGATTTATTTGTTCGGTCTCATTGATTCCTTTACTTCTTTTTTTCTTTTTAGTTATAATTGATGTGTGTGTGTGTGTGTGTGTGTGTGTGTGTTGTGTGTGGTGTGTGTGTGTGTGTGTGTGTGTGTGTGTGTGTGTGTGTGTGTGTGTGTGTGTGTGTGGTGTGTGTGTCGGAGGGGGGAGGGTTACCTCTATCTGTTGTTGTTCAGGTTATTTGTTTGTTTTTAAATTTCAAAATAACTTTGCACCGTGTATACTTCATTCACATCCACCAAACTGCAATCTACAGTCATCCAGCGTATACTCCAAAGACAGGGAGGAGGGGGGAGGGATCCTTAAAGCAAAGCATTCTCCGAACCCAAAAAGAAAAGAAAAGAAAGAGAAAAACGGACAAGAAAGTTTAAAAACAAAAAACAACCCCACCCAAACTCAGACAGGTGGAGCTAGCATGTCAGTGATAAAACAGAAGACTGTACAGGGTGGCAGCAGATCCAATCAAATGTCGTGGAGGCCCGCCATTCCTTTCCGCATCACTAGTCAGCCATCTCATCCCACAGCAGCATGGAGGAAGGCCACGGCAGCAGCAGAGCAGCAGCAGCAGCAGCAGCAGCAGCAGCAGTAGATCGATCGTGGCTGCTTTCCCCACCCTGCCCTCTTGTTGGCCGACCTCCGGTTCGCGTGGCGATTGGCAAGCTTCACGAGCTAGATGGAAGCAGCAGACGACACTTTGGTCAAACGTCACTTCCTTGTTGCTGTGAGTAACGGCTTCGCTATTTATCTATGTGGGTGTTTGCAAGTAATGAGCGGAGATTACGATAGCGGCGCAGGGGTGTGTTGATGAGGGCAGGGTGTAGAGATGAGATAGCCAGGGGGGTGGGTGTTTTGGCCAGGAAGTGAGAGATTGGGGCGAGTGGGAGTAGGATTATTGTGATGACGGAATGGTTGGATGGTTTGGTTCCTTGTTTTGTTTTAACGGAGGATGGGGAAGGGTTGGGGTGGGGGTGTTTGATTTTGTTTTGGTTTGGTTGTTTTTGTGTGTGTGTGTATTGTTTTTTTGGTTTTGTGTTTGCTTGTTTTAACGGAATTCAGTCTTTCTGATGTTTTGTTCAATTGATATGTTTATATCGTCATTTTTGGGTCTGAAAAGTTGTTTTAGTGTACATGTCTGTATCTTTAAGCCTGTCTGGGCTTTTTTCTTATGCTTTTCTCTGTTAAGAGACAAAACACCACGGTACTGTATAAACGTGTTACATGTATTTATTATATCTAAGTTTGCTTTAAAACTGATTGCTTGTAATTATTATGATTTGATTTGGTTTACTCTCCTTTTTTAAAAGGATATGATATAGAAATGCGGTGCATCTTTTTGCTAATGTCTATGTTTGCTTTTATGACTGGTTTGTGCGTGATTATGATGATTATGTGACTTAATTCATGCTGAGCAACAAGGGTGTGTCGTAACGAAAGACATTTACAACAACAACTTGTTTATCCTTCCTCTCTTGGTTTTCGAACAAATAAAAAATTTGAACTTTCTTAACTATGCGTCATCGACCGCTTTCAGACTGACACACCACTACTGACGTCATGAGCACTGCCGTCATCAACAGTTCCAGCGTCACCACACAGTCCGCGAAAGCGTCAGGCAATGACGTCAAAGGCCCCATTACGTGGGATGACGCCACATGGATTCTCACCAGCGCTTTCATCATCTTCACCATGCAGTCAGGTGAGACACGTGCCCTTTCTTCCTCATCCTCACCAACAGCATCTACAGTAACAGTAAAACAGCAATACTCTTCTTCCCTGTCGTCGTCAAACGCTCTGACAGCAACTCCTGTTGTCTGTTCTATGAGCGAAAATACGTCACGCTGCCGTTAAGTCAAGTCAAGTCAAAGTCAAAGTCAAACTTCTAATTTCAGATGGTTCATTGAATAAGCAGTGCAGTTGGTTTTTTTGGTCATCAAGCGCGTGACAAGTTAGGCCCAGCGTATCCGACTCCGGCATAGGAGAGAATTGTTCTGTTTTAAGTCTTCCTGGGGAAAACAGGCAGGAGAATGGATCAAGAAGGCAGAAAATAGACAAGAAGGAGGTGACAGGAAGAACACGAACAAGGCAGAAACAAAGAGAGTGAAAGAAAAGAGGAAATTTCTAGCATAGAATTTCTAGAAGGTAGATGCTATTTATACTGACAGGCCCTTGGTATCCTCATGGGGGAAAACAGCAATACATACTTACATTATTTACAGTAACAGTAACAAAACATACTATATATATTGTTTACAGTAACAGTAACAATACATACCAGCATCATTTACAGTAACACTTACACAGCAACACATACCAACATTATTTACAGTAACAGTAACAAAACATACTATATTGTTTACAGTAACAGTAACAATACATACCAGCATCATTTACAGTAACAGTAAAACAGCAACACATACCAACATTGTTTACAGTAACACTCAAACAGCAACACATACCAACGTTGTTTACAGTAATAATACATACCACCATCATTTACAGTAACAGTAAATCAAACATACAAACCAACATGATTTGCAGTAACAGTAACAATACATACCATGATCATTTACAGTAACAGTAAAACTGTAACACACACCAATATCATTTACAGTAGCAATAAAACTAAAATACATACCAGCATCATTCACAGTAACAGTAAAACAGCAATACATACCGACATCATTTACAGTAACAGTAAAACACCAATACATACCAGCATCATTCACAGTATTAGTAAAACAACAATACATGCCGACATCATTTACAGTAACAGAAAATAGCAATACATACCTACATTGTTTACAGTAAGAGTGCATAGCAACATCATTTAAAGTGACAGTAACAGCACATACCAACATCATTTAAAGTAACAGTAACAGTACATACCAACATCATTTACAGTGACAGTAACAGTACATACGAATATCATTTACAGTAACAGTAAAACAGCAATACATACCACCATTGTTTACAGTAACAGTAACACAGCAATACATACCTACATAGTTTACAGTAACAGTAAAACAGAAATACATACCTATATTGTTTACAGTAACAGTAAAACAGCAATACGTACCAACATCATTTACAGTAACAAAACAGCAATACATGCCTATATTGTTTACAGTAAAACAGCAACACATACCACCATTGCTTACAGTAACAGTAAAACACCAATACATACCACCATTGCTTACAGTAACAGTAAAACACCAATACATGCCTAAATTGTTTACAGTAACAGTAACACAGCAATACATACCTTCATCATTTACAGTAACAAAACAGCAATAGGTAAAAGGAAAGGTAAAGGAGTCCCATAACCTATAAGGTCGTAGGGGAGCGAGGCGTCAGAGACCTCATTTCTCTAGGGCCAGCATATTGAGGGCGGCGCCCATCTCCTCTCCCTCGCTGCCTTACCTTCCCTGACCCTAAAGAGGGCAGGTACCCATTTACAGCTGGGTGAACTGGGGGAACTGTACTGAAGCCAAGGCGCGCAAACGGTCACCCATCCAACTGGTAACCATGCTCGACGCTGCTTAACTTGGCTGGGGGAAAGCGAGTGCTCCGACCACTGAGCTATCCCGTCCCCCTAAAACAGCAATACATGCCTATATTGTTTACAGTGTGTGCAGATGAGAGCGGAAAGAAAGCAGTTCTGTGTGTTTATTGTTGAAATAGCTGATGTTAGATTGGTCATTTTTCTTGATGCTTTGTGGCTTGCTGTCTTCGTACATCAAATAATGTTTATTTCCTGGTTTTGTCTGTACAAATGTACGGTTATGATATTTTGATAATTATGACATGTGTCTATTATCTTGTATGTGAGGAAATGTCTTGCGAATGGATATGTATCCAGGATGTGTGGTGTGTGTGTTGTGTGTGTGTGTTTGTGTGTGTGTGTGTGTGTGTGTGGTGTGTGTGTGTGTGTGTGTGTGTGTGTGTGTGTGTGTTATTATGTGTGTGTGAGTGTGTATGTGTGAGAGAGTGTGTGTGTGTGTGTGTGTGTGGTGTGCATGCGTGGCTATACGTGCGTAAGTGTGTGTGTATGTGTGTGTATGTGTGTGTGTGTGTGTGTGTGTGTGTGTGTGTGTGTGTGTGTGTGTGTGTGTGTGTGTGTGTGTGTGTGTGGTGTGTGTGTTGTGTGTGTGCGCGCGCGCGCGCACGCTTGTATTTAGTCTGGACTTTTGGGGGGTTGTTGTTTGTTTAGGGGAGGGGGTGTTGGGAAGGGGAGTGTTTTGTGGGTCTTTTTTTCTTGTTTAATTGGTTTTGTTTATTCATTTGATTTTTCGATTTCTTGATTTTTCACTAAATGAATGGGAGTTTGAGTGAAATATTTCATTGTTATTTGAAATGATCTTGTTTGTTAATTAATTGATTTATAATTGTGTTTAACAAGTATGTGTACCATTTGACAATGTGTAGATGTTTATCTTTATGACTTATTAAGTTTGGTTGTGTTATTTTTCTTGGCTCTGTTGTTGTTCTTGTTCTTGTTGTTGTTGTCTGTCTGTTTTTCTCTTTTTTATCATCTTTGTTGGTTTGGTTTTTTCCTTCTCTTTTGTTTGTTTGTTTGTTTTGGTTAAGGTTTTTTGGGGGGTGGGGGTGGGGTATTTTTATGGTTTTCTTTTATTTTCTTGCTTTGGGGGGGGGGGGGTGGTGTTGTTGGGGGGGGAGCTGTTTTGAAAAGGGTTATTTCCCCTTGTTTTTATTGTGAGACAGTATAAGTATTGGGTTATTATTATTAAGATGTATCCCTAACGGGCGGGGACTGGATGTAAAAAAGCACATGTGTGCTTATTCATTATCCTCGAAATAAAAGAATTTGTCATTGACAGTAACAATAAAACAGCAATACATACCTATATTGTTTACAGTAACAATAAAACAGCACTACATACTTTCATCATTTACAGTAACAGTAAAACAGCAATACATGCCTATATTGTTTACAGTAAAACAGCAATACATGCCACCATTGTTTACAGTAACAGTAAAACGACAATACATACCTACATTGTTTACAGTAACAGTAAATAAAAAAAGCACTGCATACCACCATTGTTTACAGTAACAGTAAAACAGCAACACATACCACCATTGTTTACAGTAACAGTAAAACGACAATACATACCTACATTGTTTACAGTAACAGTAAAACACCAATACATACCACCATTGTTTACAGTAACAGTAAAACGACAATACATACCTACATTGTTTACAGTAACAGTAAATAAAAAAAGCACTGCATACCACCATTGTTTACAGTAACAGTAAAACAGCAACACATACCTACATTGTTTACAGTAACAGTAAATAAAAAAAGCACTGCATACCACCATTGTTTACAGTAACAGTAAAACAGCAACACATACCACCATTATTTACAGTAACAGTAAAACAGCAATAAATACCAACATTGTTTACAGTAACAGTAAAACAGCAATATAAACCTACATCATTTACAGTAGCAGTAAAACAATAATACATGCCAACATTATTTACAGTTACGGTTTTAAAAAATGCATACTAACATCATTTGCAGAAATAGTAAACAAAAAAATACATTGTATCAGTAGAACAAAAATGCACACAAACATCATTTACAGTAACAGTAAAACAAAAGTACATACCAACATCATTTACAGTAACAGTAAAATAGCAATACATACCAATATCATTTACTGTAACGTTAACAATACATACAAACATAATTTACAGTAACAGTAAAAAGAATACACACCACAATCATTGACATTAACAATAAATCAAAAATAAATACCAGCATTATTTACAGTAACAATAACAATACATACAAACATCATTTACAGTAACAGTAAAACAAAAATACATTCCAAAATCATTTACAGTAACAGTAAAACAATAAATACATTCTAACCTCATTTACATCATCATCATCATCATCATCATCAGACCCGTGACCTTGGCGGTCGTGGAGGAGACACGAAAGACGATGCCGTGGTAAGCCTCCTCCATCCATCTCGGTCCTCGGCTCTGCGCAGTAGTGCCGAGTCATTCATCCTGGTCCATTCTCTGATGCTGTCTATCCATGACTTGTTCTGTCTTCCCCTCCTTCTGCCACCTTCGAGTGTTCCCTGCAGTACTGTTTTTGGCAGAGTGTTGTGGCGGCTGACGTGGCCGAACCATGTCAGCTTTTTCTTCTTGACGATGGTGAGAAGGGGTTCCTGTGGACCTGCCAGCCGTGTTATTTGACTCTTGACAAATTCATTGGTCTTTCGTTCTCTCCAGGATATGCCCAGCAGTTTTCTATGGCATTTTGTTTCAAATGACTGGATTCGCTTTGCTGTTTAAGCAGTCAATGTCCAGGTTTCACTTCCGTACAGCAAAATAGTCTGAATTAGGGCTTTGTAGAGCTTTAGTTTGATTGGGAAACTGATCTCTTTACTTTTCCATATGGTGGTGAGTTTTGTCATGGAAGATGTTGCCATGGCTAGTCTGACTTTGATTTCTGTCGTCGATCGCCCGTCCTTTGTGAGTGTAGCGCCGAGGTATTTAAAAGCGTCTACCTCATGGTGGCGAAACAGTCATCCTCATTTACAGTAGCAGTCAAATATCAATATATACCTAAATCATATACAGTGACAATAATATCAATGCATACCAACATTATTTACAGTAACAGTAACAATGCGTACCAACATCGCTGACAGTAACAGTAAAACAAAAATGGGTATATCATATACAGTAACAGAAAAGCAAAATTACATACCAACATTATTTACAGTAACAGCAACAATACATACCACCATCATTCACAGTAACATTAAAAATAAAATTACATGCCAACATCATTTACAGTAAAAATTTAAACAACAATACATACCAACATCATTTACAGTAACAGTAAAACAGCAATACACTTTTCGTCCTCATCGAAACCAACATCATTTATAGTAACAGTAAAGCAACAACACACTCAATGTTGGGTTTTTTAACCGAGCTATTTCAACTTCACTTTCGTTTACTCTTCAGCGCTCAAGCCATGCGTTGTTGAAAGGAATGACGATTTGGACCATGGAAGCTGCTGATAATGCCTATTGCTGTTGTGCGTTCCCCAGCTTAACAGCCTGGAGGTCCACCCAGAATACGCACTCTGGCTCACTCATCACACCCGAGGAATCACTGTGATACCGTTAACTGACTGGAAGAGAAGCTTTGCGTTAATGGACATTTCCAAAGGCCTCGCCCTATAGGCAGCCATACTCCGACTTTTGAGGATTGTTTTCTCCTTTTCACGGAGACCCGCGTTGCTTTGCTAAGAACCTGTCATGGCTGAAGACCATCTCTACATAGCATTTCAGAGCGTGACATCATTTCAGAGCCTGACATCATTTCAGAGCGTGACATCATTTCAGAGCGTGA
Source organism: Rapana venosa (assembly GCA_028751875.1). Taxonomy (NCBI): domain Eukaryota; kingdom Metazoa; phylum Mollusca; class Gastropoda; order Neogastropoda; family Muricidae; genus Rapana; species Rapana venosa. The sequence continues at coordinate 11,979,833 of CM054147.1, forward strand.
CATCATTTCAGAGTGTGACATCATTTTAACTTGTCGTTTCTCGGCCTGGCTAGAGCTCCGAGGTTCACTAATGACGACATTTTTGCGTCTGCGACCGTTTTCTTCTGCCGCATTCCGTCTTCGGGAATGCTGTCTAAACACACCTATGTGCATCCGGTTTTTTTGTAAATATTGCCATCCGTTCTTACCGGCACGACAAGGCCTACTCTTCCAAAAGGCGGAACGGGTATTTAACGTGTGTGCAAGATGTGTTTCGTGCATTCACACACGTGGGGCCTCGGTTTATAGTCTCACTCGAAGGACTTCAACATTCAGTTTGATTTATTTTATTGTCGAATTGGGAAGAAAGGGCGGCAAGGCTGGGAATTGAACCCAGAATCTCACGGTTTATACGGTAGGCAGGTGAACGTCTTAACCGCCCTGCTACCTATCTTCTTGTTACACTTCGATTTTACGTCTGTTCACTCTCAGTGATATTAGTCTTGTTACACTGTTTTACTGTAGGTCTTAGCACTTTGCTTACATCAATAACTGACACGGGACGGGACCAAGGCATTGAAGTCCATGCATTTTTCATTGAGTCATTCTCCACCGTCCATAACCTGTGTCCATTCCGGGGGTGCCAGGTCACAAGATGACCGCTGTGCTGGCGTAAGGAGGGCTGTGCCTGGAATATGAATGGCGGTCACATGAAGAAAAGTCTTGTGGATCTTCAGATAGCTCCATGCCATGCAGGGTGGATACGTTGCTAGTCTTTTGCAGAAAAAATGCTAGCTGTGATTTTATGATAACAAGAAAACTAGAAAACCCCTAATGACCAGCTGGCTTGGTGCAGTGGTTAGCGCTTGGGTTACGGACTGGAAGGTCGTAGGTTTGAATCCCATTAGAGATATAGGGATGGGGTTTTTTCAGGCTCTGGTCGGCTCCTGCTCAGAGTGAGTGTGCTGTGGGCTTAGTGGGAAGACTGGGATCACACAGTCGAGCTTTATTCTCTTTATGGTTACGATTTTGAGAGTGTTGCTTAAATTACCTGACCAACACTGCAGGTGTCTGTATTTCTCTGGCCCGGTTGACGCTGGGATATATTATGATAGGAAGTGTAGGGTACAACCCTGTCAAGTAGCCTCAGAGCAGATGCACTTCCATAGCAAGCATTGTTGCATCATCCTTATCGTCATTAATCATCATGCATTGAAAGAAAACTGCCTCTGATTGGGTAGCTCACGGAAGATGAGGCAGCATAAAACAAAAAACAAAGCACCTACCCTTCTAGTGTTATTTGCATTTGTTAAATTCATTCACTTTTATTTAGCGTCACTTTCAGCATCAGTCTCTTCAAATTGAATTAATGGCATTGATTTGAGGAAAGTAATTCATCATAATTACCTGTCACACAGATAATTAAACGGACACGGATGCTGCCGATGAGGAAAAAGACAGGCATACAGGGAGAGAGGGATGTAGAGATAATTACAGACGGACAGATAATTAAACAGACAGGGATGCTGTCAATGAGCAAAAGACAGACAGACACAGAGAGAGAGAGAGGGTATAGACAGACAGGCAAACAAACAAACAGAGAGACAGACAGAGACAGATACGCACAAAGAGATATGTCGATAATTGATTCAATTAGGCATTAGCCACTTCTGGAGGGAGAAGTGTTTGTTTTGTCTCTGTTCGTTTTCACTCACACCGAGAGACAAACAGACAGACAGACCGACTGACTGACAAAAGGACTGACACACAAACAGACAAACAGACTGATTCAGAGATATTGCGACATAAAGACAGATCGAAAGACTAACGGACAGACAGATGGACCGAAGGACAGACAGACGGATTGACACAATCTTTGTTTCGCGTTCCTTCGCTACAACTCCGAAGTTCACCAATGATGAGATTAATTTTTGCGTAGGTGACGGCTTTGACCCACCATTAAGATAGCCACATTCCAGCTTCGGTAATACAGAGCCACATGAAGAAACACAAACAGACTGAGATCGGCAGAGAGGAAGAGATAGAGACACATGACACACAGACTGATAGACCAATAGACAGACGGACAGACAAGCATACGGACAGACAGATGGAGATAATAATAATAATAATGTATGGAATTTATATAGATATATATAAATTCCATAAATTATTATTATTATTAAATAGACAGACGGACAGACAAGCATACGGACAGACAGATGGAGAGACGAAGACAAATAAAGAAGCTGCCCTCCATGAGATGATTAAAGTATTTTTGACTTGCCTTGACTTGACACACAGAGTGACAGAGATAAGTTGAGAGAGTAAGAAAGACAGATGACACATAGACAGACAGACAGACAGAAATAAACAAAGACAATATAGGGGAAAAAACAGACAGAAAGGGAAAGATAGAGACCAAAACAATTTGCAACCCGCTTCCTCCACTTCATTTACTTATTTATTTATTTATTCCAAGGGTAATGGATTAAGCACTCATGTGCTTTTTTTCACCCAATCCCCGTATTTATGCAGCTTTGTAAATTTTGTCATCCGTTCCCACAGGCATACAATGGCCTACTCTCTCTCGAAAAGCGGAGCGGGTTTGAACATGTGCGCAAGATGTTCTGCGTGCGTTCGCACACGGAACCTCAGTTTATAGTCTCATCCAAACGACTTTTGGGGAGAGTGGAGTCGGCACCGATGTTAACTCCAAAGGAAAAAATCCTCTTGAACGAGATTCGAACCCGGGACAGCAGATCACGAAGGCATCACTCTAACCACCAGGCTATCCCGTCCCCACTTCACGCAGAAAGAGCATGTCGACATGTCTCTCGCTGGCCGTTGTGCAGGATTCGGGATGCTGGAGGCTGGAGCGGTGGCGACGAAGAACACGGTGAACATCATGGTGAAGAACGTGGTGGACGTGGTCTTCGGCGGCATGACCTACTGGATGTTCGGCTACGCCCTCAGCTTCGGCACAGGCCCCTACTCCAACCCCTTCTGCGGCCTGGGTGAGTCCTGCTCCTTCTTAGCGCTATGTCGTCCAAAGGATTCCTGCCCCACAGTTCCATCTTTGCTTAATACAAATTTTTATGTTTATGCTGTTTGGGAAAAACGGTCGTACAAGCAAAAATTTCACCATTTTGGTGAACCTCGGAGCTCTAGCCGAGAAACACAAATTTCAAATTCAAATTCAAAGTCAAAAACTTCTCAGAGACAGAGAAATTCCGGTGGGTCACGAGTCATACATAAACACAATAAACATGTCAACATAACCAAGGACAAACAATGAAACAAAAAAAATATAGATGTATATCATTCTCTCAGAACGATGTGACATCCATATATGAAATGAGTACAACAAACAACGCTTGTTAAGAGTGGTGGAACACTTCCGTGAATAAATGGGCTACAGCTGAACAACGTTTGCATCAAAATGGAACAACACTGAAATAATGTACGATATTGGTTTTTGCCTACCATCAAAGTTTGCCGCATTCCGACTTACTTCGGGAATGATGTCTAAATACCACACCAGTGTGACAGCGGGTTTTTGTTTTAACAGTTTTAACATCCGTTCCTACCAACACATAATGTCCTACTCCACCGACACGCGAAACAGGTTTTAACGAGTTTGTAAGATGCTCTGCTTGGTTCGCACACGGGATCTCAGTTTATAGTCTCATCCGAAGGATTTTCAGGGGAGTGGAGTCGGTACTGATGTTAACTCCAGAGAAAGTTAAGTCCTCTCGAACGGGTGCCTCGGTGGTGGCTCGAACCCGGGCCGTCAGATAGCGAGGTCAGCGATCTAACCACTAGACTATCCCGTCCCCCGTAATGAAAGTAAGAAGAATGTAGTGGAGAGGAGAAGTAGATCAGAGTAAGCTATTTATACTGACAGGCCCCCTAGCACCCACACGGGTGAATTCATACCTTATCATTTATTCATTATTTTTATTTCGAGGGTATGAAAACTGCTGGAAAATAGTTGTCAGATTTGCTTTTAAAATGGCAGGAGAATGAACTGGAAGAGCAGAACGTGAATAAAAGAAAGACCGGGGATAGAGAGGTAAGCAAGCCGAAGTCGGGTGCGCTGGGCCAGACTTGTCAGGCGCTTAACGGCAGCGCAACGCATTTTCGCTCAGATGATAGAGAACACTAGCTGCTGTCTGTGTGTTCCAAGAAAAGGAAAGGAAAGACAAAAAGAAAATGAGGGAAAAGGGGAAAGGAGACATTTTTCCATATGTAAGGGGACAATAAAGATTATATCTTGGAGTTTTTCACCTTCTAAGTGTTGTTCCGAGTGTGTGTGTGTGTGTGTGCGTGCGTGCGTGCGTGCGTGCGTGCGTGCGTGCGTGCGTGCATACGTGCGCGCGCATGGTTTTGAAAGCTATTGTTCATTATGTTTAAGGAGAGTTGCATGCCTGTAAATGATTGAGTGCAAGCGCTTCGATTTGTTTGTTGTTTTTTTACAAGATTCAGCGCTATATAAATTCCATATATTATTATTATTATTATTATTAATATCCTGTATTTTTAGCAACTTTTCTGATCCAAGAAGGTTGGGGATGTTATTCATATACTGAAAGAGCTCCATACATCCCCCACTGGGGACAATGGAAAACAATACAATACAACACAACACAACTCAACCACAACACAATACATTACAATACAACACACCAAAATACAATACAACACAACACACACACACACCACCACACCACACCACACACCCCACCACACCACAAAACACACCACAATCAACCCAACCACACCACACCACACACCCCACAACACAACACAACACACCACAACACAACACAACACACCACACCTCAACACAACCACACCACACCACAACCACGCGACAAAACACCACACCCACCACCACACCATACACCACACCTCACCACAAAACACACCACAACCAACCCAACCACACCACACCACACAACACCACAATCCATCCACAACCCTCCAAACCACAACCCAGCCACACCACAACCACACCACAACCACACCACACCACAATCCAACCACAACCACAACACACCACACCACAACCACACCACACCTCAACACAACACACCACACCACACCACAACCACACCACTCCACACCAGAACCACACCACAACCACGCCACAAAACACCACACCACACCACACCTCAACACAACCACAACCACACCACACCCCAACCCTACCACCCCAACACCCCCCAACACACCCCCACACCACAACCTTCCCCACCCCAAACCCCAACCCCAACCCCAACCCAACCCCACCCCCAACACCAACAAACAACCACCAACCAACCATCCAACCAACTCTCTCTCTCTCTCTCTCTCACCACCCATTCATTCACTTTCCCCAGGAGACTTTTTCGTGGACACGAATGGAGAGGACATGGGCCTGATGTACTCCACCTTCGTCTTCCAGCTGTCCTTCGCCACCACGGCCACCACCATCGTTTCTGGCGCCATGGCCGAGCGCACCAACCTGACGGCCTACATCGTCTTCTCCTTCTTCAACACCCTCGTCTACTGCCTGCCCGCTCACTGGGTCTGGAGTCCCACGGGATTCTTGAAACAGTTAGGGGTTGTGGGTGAGTTGGGGTTTTTTTGTTGTTGTTGGTGTTGGTGGGGGGTGAGGGTTGGGTGGGGAGGAGGGGTGGGGTGGGGTGGTGGTGGGGGGGTGGGGAGGAGGGGGGTGGGGGGGGTGGGGTTGGGGGGGTGAGGGGGGTGTTGGTGGAGGGGTGGGGGGGGTTGGGGAGGAGGGGGGTTGGGGTGGGATTGGGGTGGGGGTAGGGTGGGTGGGGGTGGGTGGGGGTGGGGTTTGGGGGGGGAGGAGGGGGGAGGGGTGGGGGGGGTAGGTGGGGGGGGGTTGGGGTGGTGGGAGGGTTGGGTAGTGGTGGGGGTAGGGGGTTGGGGGTGGGTAGGGTGGGGTTGGGGTTGGAGTGGGGTAGGTGTGGGGTTGGGTGGGTGTTGGTGGGTTGGGGTTGGGAGTGGGGTTGGGGGGTTGGTTGGGTGTGGGGTGGGGGGGGCAGGGTTGGGTGGTGTGGGGGTGGGTTGTGGGGTTGGGGGATGGGTTGGTGTGGTGGAGGGTATGGTATGGGAGGTGGGATGGGGTAGGGGGGTTGGGGCTGGGTGGGGTAGGTGTGGGATTGGGTGAGGGTTGGGAGGGGTGAGTTGCGTCGGGGTTGGGGGTGGGGGTGGGGTAGGGTGAGGGTTGGGTGTGTGGGTGGGGGTGGGTGGTGGGGTTGGGGTGCGGGTTGGGTTGGTGATTGGGGTGTGGTGGTGTGGAATGGGGGTGGGATGGGAAGGTGGTTTGGTGGATGGTGTGGGATGGGGTAGGGTGGGGTGGGTGGGGGAGGGTTGGGAGTGGAGTTGGGGGGGTGGTGGTGGGGTGGGTGTGGGAGTGGGGTGGGTGAGGTGGGGTGGGGTGGGATGGGGTTGGGGCTGGGTTGTGGTTGTTATTTTATGTTGTGTTCTGTTGTATTCTGTTGTTTGGTATTGCAATTTACTGTATTTCGCTGTGTTGTGTTGTATAGTGTTACAATGTCAAAGTCCTTTGGATGAGACTATAAACCGAGGCCCCATGTGCGAACGCATGCAGAAC
>CM054147.1:11993939-11999919 GCA_028751875.1 Rapana venosa
CTTTCCAACGTGTGTGTAGGTATTAATTTTGTCAGCATCTTTTAGCGTGTGCGTGTTTCTTTGTGCATACATGATTATGTGCCTCTCTGTTTCTCTGCCTGTCTGTCCGTCAGTGCATAACTACGCATGTGTATCTGTCTGTCCGCTTGTCTGTCTATGCATGTTATGTCTGTGTGTCTGTGGGTGGGTGCAGGTGGGGGTGGCTGGCGTTCAACTGCGGCAGCACATTCGGCATCTCTGGTGGCAAGTGGAAACTAGCATCCAAGTGAGTCCTCCTGTCTCTTTGGTGTGTGTGTGTGTGTGTGTTGTGTGTGTGTGTGTGTGTGTGTGTGTGTGTGTGTGTGTGTGTGTGTGTGTGTGTGTGTGTGTGTGTGTGTGTGTGTGTGTGTGTGTGTGTGTGTGTGTGTGTGTGTGTGTGTGTGTGTCCTGCCTACATATCTCTTCAGTCTATCTCTACATCTGTCTAGCCAGCATTGCTGGTAGAGATTGGGACCCAGGTATAATTATAAGAGTCAAATATGTACCGGCGTTACCATGTAGTGTACTTTGCATTAGCACAACCATTTGATGAGGATGAGGATAATGATACACCTGTGTGTCTATATAGAAACTGATGATTTTACACATCGCACCCATGCGCGCATGTGCGCTGACTGCCAACGTGTGCATACACACATACACACACACGCGCGCGCGCATGCACACACACACACACATACACAAGCCCGCGCGCACGCACACACACATTGTTGTTGAAATAAAAGTACAGTCACATGAAGTCTGACAGAAAGATGGGGAAGTGAGGTGGTGGTGCTGGGGGGGGGGGGGGGGGTGAGCATAGGTACGTATAATTATTATTGATGGCGTGTATCGTGCTTGTACGTATGCATGTGTGTCAGTATGTGTGTGTGTGTGTGTGTGTGTGTGTGTGTGTGTGTGTGTGTTGTGTGTGTGTGTGTGTGTGTGTGTTGATGTGTGTGGTTGCGTGCGTGTTGTGTGTGTGTTGTGTGTGTGTGTGTGTGTGCGTACGTGAGTGCGTGCGTGCGTGCGTGCGTTTGCGTTCGTCCGTTTGCGATACATGCCTCTGTGTGCCCATCTCTTTTCAGGGCCGCTTTTACCACACTCATTGCCTCCATGTCAGGGGGAGTCACCGGTGTTGTGGCCAGGTAAGACAACTCTTTATCCTGAACTGACCTTCACCTTTTCTCGTGTCGGTGTCCTTCACGAGGTCAGACAGCAGCATGCTAAGTACAAACACCTCGATACTTCTGTGCCCTTCCCCCCCTACGTGGCAAATTATGGTGATGTTATTTTCCAAAGTGTCTGGAAAATCCCATTTTCCTGGGGGGTTTTGGTCTTCTTCTTCGTTGTCGAACGCTCAGACTGCAACTATTGTTGTCTGTCTTATTTAGCTGTAAATGGGTACCTGCCCTCTTTAGGGTCAGGGAAGGTAAAGCAGCGAGGGAGAGGAGATGGGCGCCGCCCTCAATATGCTGGCCCTAGAGAAGTGAAGTCTCTGACGCCTCGCTCCCCTACAACCTTATAGGTTATGGGACTCCTTTACCTTTACCTTTTACCTTATTTAGCGAAAATGTGTCGATGGTTGCCAAATCTTCAGTGGTGTCCCCACGGTCTACTAGACTGCGGGATAGGTGAAGATAAATACAAAGTGTAATGACTCTATGATTAACTTATATTATCGCCAGTACCGTAATGTGCATACATTCGTAGCATGTTGGTTTGACGCCGACACATCCCATGTAGCTAGCTACGTGTGCATAATTATTGTGCCTGTGTTCATTGAAAAAATGTCCTATTCGTTTTTGATTGTAAACATTGTCACATTGTAGAAATGCAGTCACCTGCAGACTGAATGCAACCATTCATCCTTTCTAACGCTAAAGCAGATAGCGAATGCAAAGATATTTATTTATTTTATTGATTTCTTCTTTTATTTCGAAGATAATGGTATAAGCACCCATGTGCTTTTTTTATCCAGTCCCCGTGTGTATGTAGTTTTGTAAATTTTGTCGATAGATAGATAAATCTAGTTGGTTGGTGCGCAGACTGCAACATTTTCGACACATCCGCCATCAGCCAAGCAGAACAAAGATGGCGTCGTTCATGCAATGGCTGCCCCATGCAATTAGTTTCACGTGGAGTTTTCCTGAGATGTAAGGTCATTACCTTTAGCTCTAGGGCTATTATCATGTGCTGGTCCAGACCGTTTCTGACTAAAAATTTCTTCATAGTGATTGGTCAAGTTTTGTCGTAATTCTAGAAAGTTTATGAATGTTCTTGAAATAATCCCTTGTCTCTTTCTGTTATCATCACAGACTTTGATATGTCATCAAAACGTGCGCTTATATGATAAGAAGCTTTTTGTTTAGGAAACAGCAAGACTGGGACGAAGAATGATGAGGATAGCATTACAGATATAGAACATGACTGCAGAGCATTTGAGCACAGATCTATCTACTCTTGTATTGAAAGCAGACTTTCGAAGCCAGAAGTTAACGTATTTGTTTTGAAACCACTTGCATAAAGACTAAATTGTTGTGGTCAGATATGTCAGTAGAACTTCTATAGATATATTATACTAATAATTATATTATATATATATATATATAGAGGAGAGAGAGAGATGAGAGGAGAGAGAGAGAAGAGAGGAGAGAGGAGAGATGTAGAGAGAGAGAGAGAGATGATAAGTGAGTCAGCTTCTGGTCAGGATGATATTCACCGACAGGTAGGAATAAAACTTTGACATTTCAGTCACCGTGAAGTTTATTTTGTCAACAACTCCAACACCATTATTTGTTGTACTTATTCAATATAACGCTGACAAGTTTTCTATCTTAGGTAGAACACGTAGAAAGAAGGCGAAGGCAAATAGTACTACCATTCTGTTACTACTCTAAATAGAAGCAACGTTATCAACGGTGCATTCTTACATTTACCTACAAGAAAATAGTGTGTGATTTGGAAGCAGGTACAAGCCGTCAAGGGAAGTAAATAAGCCGTCAAGGGAAGTAAACAAGCTGTCAAGGGAAATGATTATCACTCAGCATCATAAAAGCACTGTAAGGTCCCTTTGACTGTAAACCCAAGAATGCGTGTACTGGGCTCTAACATCTATCAGACATACATTATCATAACTATTTGACCAGTAACTTTACTTCTCCTTTAACTCCTTGAGGAGTCGATGGGGCCACTGTTGTGAATTTTTTTACACAGTGTATTTTTTCCAAATTAAGCCTGGTGGAGCTCAGCCTTATGCAGGATGCATGCTAGGTATGTTCCTGTCCTTTGTATCACTGATGTTGAATGGTCAAGTCTTCTGCGAAAGGTGGACCGGCTTTGAACCTGTTCACAGTATGTTCTGCATGCGTTTACACTCAGGACCTCAGTTTATATTGTCATCCGAAAGACTTGCTTGCCATGGAGTCATCCTGCTATTAACAAACTGTTTAGACAGTGCGGCTACTTTCATATGGGCAAAAATGGTCGCATACGCAAAAATATTACCATTGATCAACCTCGGGGCTAGCCGAGAAACGAAAACAGAAAACAATCTACAGTCCGGCAGCAGGAGCAAGCAATCAAGGGAAGTAATTACCGCTGAGTGTCACAAAAGCAGTGTTTGCTCCCTTTGACTGAAAGTAACCCCCTGGATTGCTTGCATGGGAACCAGACCTCTCTCTGTCAGCATTCCATTTCGGACATGTTTGACAAGTGCTTCAGTTAGTGTGCTGTAAAGACTCGTCTCCTTCATCATCAAACGCTCAGGAAGCAATCAATGTCTTCTGTCATATGTTGTCCTCATTCTTCTGCCATTAAGCACCTGACAAGTCATGCCCAGCACATACGCTTTAAGTCTTTCTGGGGGGCAAAAAGGCAGGAGAATAAACCAAGAAGACAGACAATGACAATGACAAATTCTTTTATTTCGAGGATAATGAATAAGCACCCATGTGCTTTTTTACATCCAGTCCCCGCCCTTAAGGATATATATGATTATAAAATAAAATAAAGCCCATATCAATACACTTACACAGTATACGGGGAAAAAATATATACACAGAAATCCCCATAAAAATCACCAGAGAGAGAGAGAGATAGGGAGAGAGAGGGAGAGAGAAGTTAGCAACAAGTAAGAAAGAAAGCAAAACAGAAAACACAGAAACAACATAAATAATAGCAAGAACCAAGAGCAAAACAAAAGCGGCAACAACAACAAGGGAGAGGGGACAACGAATAGTCCCCCTCAACAAAAACAAAACAAAACAACCCAACAACAACCCCAAACCAAAACAGAACTAAACAAAGCAAAACCTCCATAAAATAAAGGAGAACAAACCACGTAAATAGTATAATTTTAGCTAACAGAAAGAAACGTCAACAAATTAATTGTGCTTTTATGGGAGGCAACAGCAATAGTAAACAGAAAACAAACAAGAAGGTGACAGGAAGAAAAGGAACAAGTCAAAAGCAAAGAGGGGGATAGAAAAGAGGGAATTCATAGCTCAGAATTTCCAGAAGGCAGGGATGCCATTTAAACTGACAGATCCCTGGCATCCCCACGGGGAACAGTGTAATTCAGTTTTGCGTGCCTAACGGCAATAAAGCTTATGATACACTTCATGATGCCGGTCGCCTTCTATAGTGATTGTTTCCTTGTTCTGTTTTATTACTTTTTCAACAAACTTAGTCAAACTGGTCCCAAATAACGAACATGGAGAGCACAAAGGTGCACAACACAGCGCTGAAAAGACTCTGTGTTGGGGACATTATCTTAAAGCAATAAGCGGACTAGACCTAATAAGTTGTTATGTATGTTGCACTCACTCAGTCACAAATTCAATAACAGCTTTGCTTCAGTCAGTACAGTATACTCAGCCTGCGCTAGGTTACGTTGCGTTTGTGATGGAGCCTTTACGTTCAAAAGCTGCTTTGTGTACTTGATAGTCGGTAGTTTGTTTCTGATGCCTGGTAGTTTGCCTATGAGTTTTACGTGCCTATTGGCGCTAAAGCCTTATGTACACTTCATGTTGCCCGTCAGCTCAGTGGTCAGAGCACTGGCTTTCCCCCAGCCAATGTTAAGCAGCATCGAGCGTGGTTACCAAGTGGATGAGGGACCGTTCGCGTGCCTTGGCTTCTGTACAGTCCCCCAGATCACCCAGCTGTAAATGGGTACCTGCCCTCTTTAGGGTCAGGGAAGGTAAAGCAGCGAGGGAGAGGAGATGGGCGCTGCCCTCAATATGCTGGCCCCTGGGGAAGCTGAGGTCTCTGACACCTCGCTCCCCTACGACCTTTAAGTTTGTGGTGTTTTGGAGTTTGTATTTATGCGGTAATGGTTCACACTAGTTTGCCCTTGTCCAGTCTGGCAGAACATTACGAGCTATGGACCAGAATGAAAACCCGCTTCCCTAAATCGTCCTGTGTCACTCCGACTGGTCAGCGTTGTGTATCTAGGTTGGTGTCAGCTTTGGCTGTGTGGCCTACCTCCTTCACTGTGTTGGGGTTTTTTGGTTTGTTTGTTTGTTTTTCTCTCAGTAGTTCTTTGTTTGCTTTGATGTGACTGATCTTCGCCCATGCTGTGCTTCCCTCACCACTTCTTTGCAGTTGCTTAAAAGTAGTTCTTGGTTGTTGGGTGTTTTTTTATAACTTTTTAACGTTTTCCAATGTTGTTGTTGTTGCACGTTCCCTAGCTTAACACCCTGGGGGTCCCCAGTGTGTGCACTCTTGACTCACTCATCCCACCTGGGAATCCTTGTGAGACTGTACTTGCACACTGGATGAGACGTTTGCGTGCATGACTGTTGTTAAGTAGATCCCCATATAGGCAGCCATACTCCGACTTCATGGTATTTTTTTCTCCTTTAGAAGACATTGCAGTTTGCTATGTTAAGAGCTTGGCACGGCTGAAGACAATCTCAACAGAACATTTTATAACATAGAGTGGCTTCATTTTGAAGTTGGT
>CM054147.1:12000419-12017919 GCA_028751875.1 Rapana venosa
ATAGTAGATAATAATAGATTAGTAAAAATAGAATAGATAGATTGATAGATAGATAGTAGTAAAATGACAGACAGACAGACAGCAGACAGAACACAGACAACGACAGCAGAAAACTACATAGGTAGACGACAGGTAGACAGAAAAGCGCAAAAGAAGAATCAAACAAACAAAATCAAAAACAAAAAAGATAAAAATTTCCCTGATACGAAGAAATGATAAATAATTGCAATAATGGAAAGAAAAAAAAGATCAACATATGGGTCAGTGCTTAAAATAGGATTGATTATCCATCAGAACATAGCCGTAAACAAGTAAAACTCTGCAACAGCTCCATGGTCAGCTTAATTGGGCGCACGCCATGGAATTGCTTTGCTGGGTTTTACTTTGAGGTGTGGGTTGATCGGTGAGAGTGGTTTTATGGGGTTGGGGAGTCCTGGGTGGTGGGGTGGGGGAGGGGGTGGCACAGGGTGGGAATGAACGATGAAACCAAATGAAACAAACGGAAAAAAAAGAACATCCCATGAGTTTTTGTGTTTTTTTTTTTTTGTGTTTTTGGGTTTGCTTGGGGATTTATTTTTATTTTACTCTGCACTTCAATTTTGTCAGACAGACTGACTGCTTACTGACTGACTGACTGACTGCTCTGACTGACTGTCTGTCTGTCTGTCTGTTGTCTCTCTCTCTCTCTCTCTCTCTCTCTCTGTTTTTCTGTCTCTCTACTCTCTCTCTCTCTCTCCCCTTCTTCTTAGTTTGATAAACGCATATGATAAAATGTGTTATCTCTCTGTCTTTTACTTTCGAGTTCTGTCTAGCTTACTTATTTGAATTGTTGCTCAAATTCATGATAGTTTACAGATAAAATGATTAAATATATCTATTTTTTGTATTCCATGATGCGGTATCCATGCCATATCCACATTTTTTAAATGCGTAACAAAATCAATGTGTTAGGGAATGTTTGTTTTTGTTCATTGTTTTCACCCCGCTGTCGCCATGTGAAGGGGCTTAAAAAGCCTATCACCGGAAATTTTGAGTTTGCATTTGAATCGCTCTCTCTTTCCCTCTCTCTCTCTCTCCCTCTCTTCTCTTTTCCTCTTCCCTCTCTCTCTCCTCTCTCTCTTTCTCACTCTCTTTCTCTCTTTTTCCCTCTCTCTTTCTCTCTCTCTCTCTTTTTCTCTCTCTCTCACTCGGAACTCCATAATGTTCAGAGTTCAGAGTTCTCTCTCTCTCTCGCTCTGAACTCGATAATGTTCAGAGTTCAGAGTTCTACCTCCCTCTCTCTCTCTTCTCTCTTCTTCTCTCTCTCTTCTCCCCTCTCCCCTCTCTCTTTCTCTCTCTCTCTCCTCCCCTCTCTCTCTCTCTCTCTCTCTATCTATCTATCTATCTATCTCTATCTCTGTGCACTTTTTGCTGATGCTGTTGTTGTTTTTAAACTTTCATCTAAAACCACAAAAGAAATAATAACAACAAAAATACTTCCAAACGCTTATACACAAACGGAATGAGGTGAATTGAAATGAATACCGCATCTCTGCATGAAATTTAGGCTGCTCTCCCTAGGGAGTGTGTGTCGCCATAAGAGCAGTGTCAAGTCATCCTTTTTTTTTAAATCCTGCTAGCAAGCGTAGGTCCCTATTTGATATTCTATGAGAGTGGCTTTTTTCGTACATAATTTATTTTTTCAGGGACAACTGTCGTGTTGCCACTGGGTTCTTTAACACGTGCTGACTGGTTGTTGCGCACGACACCTCGATTCATCCTAGAAAGACTAGCACCCAGACCACCACTATGAGGGAAAATTTTGGGGCACAAACAGGGATCAGGCAATGGCAAGTCTGCATGTAAAGTGGATTCTTTTTCTCTCCCTAGCTCCCTGAGAGTAACGGGGACTCTAAACTTCATTCTGCAGGCAACTGGCCGGGCGGAGCCCATCCCTCTCTATGTCCAAAAATGCATGCTGGGTACTTTGTAATTCTGTAACCCACCAAACACTGACATAATAAAGGACTGAATACTTAACGCATCTATCTTTAACCTTCTAACTACGTAGATAGATAGATGATAGATAGATAGATAGATAGATAGATAGATAGATAGATAGATAGATAGATTAGATAGATAGATAGATAGATTGATAGAAGATAGATAGATCGATAAAATATAGTGGGGAAAAAACCAGGTAACCAGTTACAATTTAATTCCCATCAAAAAAATTATTTCTGTCCCAGATTTGAGAGAGAGAAAAAAACATAAACGACAAGATAAAACTTACCCATGATTTACAAGATGCCCCCCTGCGATTTGATCATGAAATCGTTAAGACCCTACCCCTACCTTCACCCCCACCCCTTCCCCCTCCCCCCTCTGCCCATAATCTACAAGATGAAAGCCAATATCCGAAACAGCAACCTACAGCTTTAGGAACACAAGGCGTGACCTTATCCATCCGCTGTTCCCTCTGTCAGTGATCGTTGTAAACAACCGATATGAATTTTTTTTAATTGAAATTTCTTCCCCCCTTTCTATTTCCTGTTCCATTTTTCTCCCCCATACTGTGCCTCAGGTGGGCCTTCCGCATGACAATTTTTCTGATGGACAACAGGTTTCGGAGACGAACTAACAAGAAAGCAGCGTTTTAAGAGCAAGATAGGGTACAACTTGAGAGAGAAAGAGAGACAAACAGACAGACAGAAGACAGAGACAAAGATAACCGAAAGACAGACAGAATCAGACAGGATAGAGACAGACAGACAGAGACAAAGACAAGCCCAAAGAAAGACAGACACAGACCGACAGAGCAGAGACAAAGACAAAGACAGAGAGACAGGGCAAAAGAGAGGACGGGAGACAAAGACAAAACAGAACACAGAGATTTCAGCTTCAAGGGGAGAGGGGAAAGAGAAGAGAGGGGGGAAAGAGAGAGAGAGAGAGAGAGAGAGAGAAGAGAGAGGGAGGGAAAGAGAGAGAGGAGAGAAAAGAGAGAGAAGGAGGGAGAGAGAGAGAGAAGAGAGAGAGTGGAGGGAAAGAGAGAGAGAGAAAAGAGAGAAGGGAGGGAGGGAAAGAGAGAGAGAGAGAGAGAGAGAGGGAGGGAAAGAAGAGAGAGAGAGAGAGAGAGAGAGAGAGAGGGAGGGAAGAGGAGAGAGATTCGGATTCGGATTCGGATTCGGATGATTTATTCATAAAGGCCTTTTCCCCCTTAGAAGGGGTATATATACAAGGTAGAACACCCACTTTGTAGGTTTTCACAGATTAAGACATCTCATGTTGAAAACATACTGGTATTTTTAAATGCTTTGGTAGATATACAACAGCTTTTTTGCAATTGTTACGTTAGGAGTTGTCATCAGCATAATCAATTTGAACAAAACAGGCTCCCGAAAATATTTTAAAAGGAATAAAATTGTTCTCGTAGCTCTTTTAGCTTAGGAAGACAAAACAAAATGGAGTTCATTTTCAAGAGCATCATGACTTTAATGGACATATCAAAGTACGTAATTGACAGTTTTTATAACGATAGGAATGTAAATGTATATCAGAAATACCAAAACTAAATTGTCATTATTCGTTTCAGATGTTGTCTATGGGCATTTGATACATAGACTGGAACACAATGCAAAGGATTCAACATTCTATACATATCAAATCGATCACTCTCCTGAACTGTGAAGACCATGTCTGCCATCTGCAACCCACCAGTCGTTGCCGAAACGCATAAATAAACCCATTATGTCTCCTACACCTTGATTTTCCCAACGAAACCAAAAACCATATTCATATAATTTTTGTCTTAACTCGATACCAGTTTTTTTACTTCTGGCATCTAAATTCATTAACATTTTATAAGCTTTATGAGGAAATCTATGTGTTTCCCATTTGTGTGAGGTTTAGCCAATAACGAACACACTTGACCATGGAAATTAAAACAAATTTGGGATCCCTGTTTAGTTTCCCCGTAAACTAAGTCATTAGGTGTTTGGAATTGATATGCCTAGAAATTTCTTCAAGGCAAACAAATGAATCTTTCATTTCCACAACACCTGCATCTAAGCCCATAACTCAGCACCTATTGCACCATTAGGTTGAATTTGGGGCATCAAAAAACTTCAGAAATAACGTAAGAGAGTCATTATTTAATTGCATTAGTTTTCTCAGAATACACAATAAAGGATTACTTTGCTCTACTTTACCCAAATCTTACAGGCAAATGAAAAACTTAGTCGTGTTGAAAAATATTTTTCCTAGATACTTAATAGACATTCAAAAACTGGCATAACGCTTCCATTATAAGCCCATTTTTCCGCTCTGCAAGATACCCCCCTTTTCTAAATACTAATGTTACTTTTTGACATATTAACCTTTAAACTGTAGTAAACCCTGACGCTTTTTCTAAATTTATTTAATTGTCTTTGCGCCCAACAACTTTTTCTGAAATTAACACTACATCATCAGCCAAAAAGGGTAAAAATATTTCTAAAGTGTCATCTATGAACGTGCACAATGTCTTTCCATTATGAATTACTTCCAGAGTCAACTCATTGATAAATAAAGAAAACAAAATAGGACACATCTCCCTGTTTTAACACCAGCTGTACAGTTTATATAATCCGTCAATGAGCACCACTCTAACTTAGCATTCACAAATTTTACATGCTCATTTTACATTTAACAATTTCCCCGAATTCCTTCTTAAACAAAATAGGGCCCAATATGCTTCTATTAACGAATCAAAAGCTTTTTTTAAAATCAATGAAAGCCACATATAATTTCCGATTCAAACAGAACTGTTTTTTTAACAAAGGCCATTAAAGTAAACATATGATTCAGTGGAGTAAATTTTGTTTAAACCCAGCTTGAAATTCGCCCGTTTATGTTATCTCCCTACCCATTCCTGTAGTCTTTGTTAATAACTGGCATATATAATTTACTACTAATATTTACACAAAGAAATTCCCCTATAGTTATTTGTATTGTTAACATCGCCCTTTTTGTATAAGGTAGAACAATTTACTCAGTCCAACTATCTGGGTATATACCCTTATCAATAAAAAGATTGAAAAATTGTACAAGAAAGTTCATTATCGACTCTACCTTACAAGCACTTTTTATCATCTCTCCAATAATACCATCTGGCCAGCGGCTTTTCGATTTTTTTAATTTCCTTAAAGCTAAATTATTTCTTCTTTGAAATTGGCCCATTAAAGTCATCATCGCAATAATCCACCATTATCAATTCCTTCTTCCCTATCTGTATCATTAGAATACTATCATTTGTTTCAAGCAATTTCTTAAAATGTTGAAACCAATCATCTAGACTAACATTATTTAAGGGTTTTGATTTCTTTTACTCTGTACACTACCATTACATTCCAAAACTCTTTTTGGTTATCAACAGAAGCAATCAATTTATCCAGCATGCATTATTGAACAGTTTACGTTTTGTCTTTAAAAGCCCGTTTATAGTCACGCCTAGCTGTACGGTATAAAATCCAATCAAACAGAGATAAAGAGCGACGATATTTGTTTAATAATCTACGAACATTTCTTTTACATAAACGACATTCCCTATCATACCAATCACTGTACCCCTATTTTTTATTCACACTTTCTCCTTTTCATCAATCAGCACAATCTGTTATACAACTGTTAAAGATATCAAGAGCTTTGGGTTTTAAAATAACATCAATCAGATCACTAGCCATACTTAATCGTGTTGCGTCTCATCTGAGTCCATTAAACTATCAAACACTTTCACAATATGTTTCATTCCAGACAATTTTTCAACAATACACGTATTTATGTTCCCCTTTTCATTCTCTATGTTTTCATTAGGAAAAACTGATATAAAGCACTAAGGCATGTGGTAGATTCACATCTTTTTCAAGAACATTCATCTCACAATCCTCAGAGAATTGTGCGAACATGTCTCGTGACATCACAAAATAGTCCCTTGACACTGCTTCCAGTCTCGATATGTATGTGTAGCAAACCCCGACGGTCGCCATGACACATTCCATTCAAAAATATATAAATCTAAAGCATGCACATATTCAAGAACAATTTTCCTTAATGATTTAACACATTATCTTGTGACTGTCCCGTTTTTATATGCAGAGGTCCACTTGAATGTTGATTTGTGAATGGTGTATGACTGTCCCCCAAAATCTAAAGAAACATTGGATATTCTGCTGTTAAAATCCCCTCCCAATACAACATAAACTTTACCACAAGAAAGCATACAGTCGCAAAGAAAATCTCTAGTACCATTATTCCATTTTCAATATCATACGTTCTGTAATATGGTGAATCAGATGGTGGTACATAAATGGCCACGTATAAGACATCTTTCATTGTACCAAACAACGATTTATTAATTTTAATGAATGCACAAAAAAAATCTGATTTAATATCCAGTTGCTTCACAAAGGGACATAGCTCCCGTCTAATAGACACAAAGACCACCTGATCGTCTCCCTTGGGCAGAAAGTTTAGTACAGGTTTACAAAAAAGTCTCATTTCCCAACAAAACACTGAAGAGTGAAAATCTTTCAACAAACGTTTCAACCAGACAAATAAAATCGAAGGAACAAACATATGACACAAAAACCATTATCCCCCAGTTTAGACAATAATCCATTAATTTTCCCGTGTAAAAAAGAAAAAAAACTTTGAAGTTTTACACAAAGGGAAAAATTCATATTATCATCATCAATAAGTATGAAAGAAGGAAGTACACACATCTTGCAACCCATCTTTTTCACAATAATTTGACACACATTCATTCATGCACACAGTATTTACACTTTCATCCTGCTTTTGGCTACACTCAGATCGAACACTCCATGTTGACATCTGTCCATGATAGCACGTGCTAACTTCGTGTTGTTGACACACACTGTGGCTGCAAAACCGGTGCTTTCCTAAAGTTTGTCCCCTCATCAAAAAAGTTCCCCAAATGTGGTTAAAAAATGACCTGGGGCGGCCAACACCCTATTTTACTTCAACTAAGTGATTGTCCTGATCAACAGTAAATTTTTCTGATCAATGACAGATGATCAAAGATCATTTATGTCCCCCTTTCCCTCACTTTTTAGCTTTTTTTAGGTGTGGAGCAGCCTTTTCCTTATCTCCCTAACACGACTGGATAATCTTCACCGAATAAACACACCAGATCCCCGAAGGTTTTGCCTTAGCTTTCAGTTCAGTCATTTTTGTTTTTATAAAAAACACATTAGCAATTCACGGGAGAATCGGCCTAGAGTTTTAGCGATGAACTCTGTCGAACTCAATGGTCTTTGAGAGTTCAGCGTGTCTGTAAGGAGGTCCTTTACCCTTTCTTCACATCAGCAGGGTTTCGCCATCAGTCCTCGGCAGACCCGAGAAGGAGAAGTTGTTGCGTTTTGGACCGTCCTCCAGGTCGTCTGTCTTCCTCTCCAGTTCCTTTCCCCCCTCTTGGTCAGGTCCTCGTTCCTCCTCTGCAGCTCCTCGTTTCCTGGCGTAACCCGTGGATGACCCCCGCCAGTCCCTTCAGTCGTCCTGCAAGGCCTTGTTGTCTTCCCCGCAGAACCTCCTTCCTGCTTTCCCCTCCTCGAACAACCGGTGTCCATACTGGGGCGCATGGAATGCAGCATGACCACCATTCAGACAAGGTGGGCTCTTTCCCCTCTGTCCCCTGGAAACACTACCAGGAGAGTGACATGTTGCTCCGTACTGGCCCTGGTGCTGGAAGACCTGGCGCTGGAAAGCCTCGTCTCTTCATGTCTTTGCTTGGTTGGGGCCCGGGTTGCTCTCGATGTCGCCACAACGTTAAAGTAGATGCCCCAAAATACATAGGAGAGGAGCAAACCCCAACACGACAAAAGTCTACTTTCCCTCTTGCTTTTTAACATGGCTTTTGTGTGAAGCTTTCTTCATCTTAGCTCTCCTCGACATGAAGTTGATGTAGACTGCACAAAAGCAGCCACCTGCCGACCTAAAAGTCAGTGGAGCCGATGCATGGTCACTTAACTGGTCTGTTGCTCGCAATATGAGTATATAAGCCCCTCTGTAGTCGCTGTAGTTGCTATTGAAATGGAGAGAAACCCAAAAAACCCAAAACCCAGTGTGAGCATTCACATTTCATGCCCCCGAAGAGAGAAAAGAGAGAGAGAGAGAGAGGGAGGGAAAGGAGAGAGAGAGAGAGGGGGAGAAGAGAGAGAGAGAGAGAGAGAGGGGGGGGAAAGAAGAGAGAGAGAGGAGGAGGAAAGAGAGAGAGAGAGAGAGAGAGAGAGAGAGAGAGAGGAGATGTACAGCTGAATTTTTACAAAGAAGAAGTTTTCTCTGACATAATTTTGCACAAAGTGCAATATCATAAGCTTTATTACCAGTGAAGAACACACTTTAGACTACCTGTCATTAGGCACACTTTATAAACTTTGACGTCCATCACACATAACCATATTTCTTTCTGTTTGATTTATAAGGGGAGTAATTTTTTTAAAAAAGGGCCAAATTTTCTAAACTCTCTATTTGATTTTTGATTGGAAATATTTAAAATAAGCCTGAATTTTGTAAACCTTCCTTCTCTGGGGGGAATGCATCCTTTATCAAAGGGGGAAAGAGCATCTCCTCCCTCCTCTCTCTCTATCTCGTCTCTCTCTCTCTGTCTTCTCTCTTTCCCCTTCTTCTGTCTTCTCTCTTCTCTCTCTCTCTCCCCCATCTCTCCTCTCTCCCTCTCTCCTCTCTCTCTCTTCCTCCCCCTCCCCCTCCTATGCTACACTACAATGACGACTGGAGCAAAGAAGGTGACCTCCCGGGCTTTTCGGGGGGCAAAAAGCCTTCGTTTACCTTATCAAAGAAGACTCCCCGGGCCAAACCACGTCCCTGAAAATCCACAAGGCGGGGACATGAAAAATGAACAATGAACACATTTTTA
The DNA here is from genome assembly GCA_028751875.1 of Rapana venosa. Taxonomy (NCBI): domain Eukaryota; kingdom Metazoa; phylum Mollusca; class Gastropoda; order Neogastropoda; family Muricidae; genus Rapana; species Rapana venosa. The sequence goes on from CM054147.1 coordinate 12,009,331, forward strand.
TTTATATAGGGTATAGAAAACATAACAATACTTTTTTTACATCCAATATAGCCGGGGGAGTTCTCCCGGCACATTAAAAAAACGCTCCCCCCCCAACAAAAAAAAAAAAAAAGTCGCATTGCACTTGAGGAAAAAAAAAAAATTATTGACATTTTATTTATCCAAATTTTTAAAAAAATTAAACTTTTCAGGCAAAAGAAATTTGAAAACGCACACTTCAAAAAGTTATTACATATTGATATATAAACTGCAGGAAAAACAAAAAAAATTACCACGTAATAGTGGCAGAATGGGGGTTTGGGTTTTTTTAAAACACGTTTTTAAAAAAAAAAAACAAATTTTAGCCTCGATATTCATGCAAGGTAAAAGGCGCCAAGTTTAATAATCAATAAAAATCCCAAAATCTAAACCCTTTTACACACACCCCAAAAACCCTCTGACACACACCACACACACCACACACCTTCCCTAAAAAGCCCTACGCAAAGTGGTCATGAAAAACGACCTTTCGTGGTGGTGTCACGTCACAAAAAAACCGGGGCCCAATAAATTACAAAGGCTGGTATACTGATCATCCTCTTCAGGCCGTCATTCTGCTCCTCCACCTAGTGTAAAACAGGCCCGGTCGGGGTGAAGCACAAACATACAAAAGGGTCTTAGAAAAACCCGGGTGTTACATCTTTGATTTTTTTTTTTAAACAAGTTTCACGCAAAAAAAAAATTCCATAATTTTATTATTAATATATTATATTATTTTTATCATCATCATCACACTCATCATATAAAATAAGTATAGTATAGTAGTATAGTAAAGTATTATTAATTGGTCGAACGAATACAAAATTTTTTAAACGAAGAAAACCTTCTTCAATTCAAAATTAAGTTTTTCAAGAAATCTATACCCTTCCCGACCCTTTAGCTAGTAAAACTAGGGGCACCGCTGGTTTTTTGCAACCACTCCTCCACCCTCGCAGATTTCACTTACCCCACAAAAAAGGGTTTAACTCTAGAAAACAACCACATTTGGGGTTTTTGTTTATAACCTTAACTGGGTTTTTTTAAAGTCGGGGAAACATCAATCCCCGCAAACCCCACGACACCAAAAGGTCAATTCGTCCTACTTATGGCGGATACCTTACCGACTGAGACCACAAGCACCAGATGAGGGGGGGGGGGTACTTGATCCCCCCACCCACACCTCCTCATTTTCATTAGGGAGACTGAGGGAGGGAGCCAAATATAGAACCAAAAACGCCATAAGTACCACAATACTGACTACCACACAGACAGTGTGCCAAAATACTTTAACCCCTGGCACTTTGGGCCTGCCCCTCTTGTGACCTGTCATCTCACACTTCTCCTCCCCTCTCATTTTCGCGCAAAGTTTCATGCACCACAGATGGGGTAGGAAAAAGGGGGGGGTGGGGGGGGGGGGGGGTTATCTCAAGAACAGGAAAGATAAAAGGGAAAAAGGGTGCAGAAAAGGGGAAAAAAAGGGGAAACCCAAAATAATAAAAAAGAGTAATCCGAATGGCAGGGGGAAAAGCATAAAAGATTTGGGGGGAAAAAGTGATTGGGGGTTTTTTTTTCTTTCTTTTTCCCCCATTTTATCTATCATTTTTTCCCTTTTTGGGGAACTTTTTTTGGGAAAACTTTTGTGAATATTTGTCACTGCTTTTTTCCCTAAAAACGAAAACAAAATTTTCATACATATAACAAAATACAACATGATAAAACTGAATAAAAATGGTTTAAAAAAAAAAAAAGATTTTGAGAGAGGGAAACCAAAAAGTGGGGAAAAGGGGGGGGGAGAGGGGGAAAGGATAACGCTGACCACACGGAGTAAGGACATTACATTCTTACACCCCCCTCCCACTCCATCTTTCTTTACCAAGGTTTAAAAAGGGCGCAAAACGCGAGTCCGTGACAAAACAATCAAATCTTTTTTCCCCCGTAAAAACCTATTGGGGACATAAATCATAATAAAAACTCCATCCAAATCATCACAATTACCTAGCAACGTGACTTAAAACAATGGACCTACAATACTTGACCATTACAGTGTGACCTAGAATAATGTGAATCAATGACAATTGACCAGACTAGTTTGTGATAAGGACCCACAACACTTTTTAACAATGACAGATGTGACCCACAATGAAATAAAGCAAAGACAAAAGGGCCCAAATATTGTGACCATGACAGAGTACCAAACATGTAATCAATACAGATGGACCAAATATGTGGGCCAGTACAGATGTGACCTAAAAAAGCAAACTAATACAGATGTGACCTGAAAAGTAAACAAAAACAATTACCTAAATAATTTTTAAAGAATATGTACCCACAACACTGTGAATAAAACAGATTACTTACAATATAATGAAGCACGAAAATTTAAGTGACCCAGAAAATTGTGAGCCTTGACAGTTTACCTAAATAAAGTAATCAACATACATGGACCTACAAAATTTTAAAGAAAAACGACAAATTTTCCCAAATAAAGAGCCATGACAGATTGACCTAAATCCTTTAGGCAATGACGGAGGGGCCTAGACAACCAACACGTCGGGCCCCTCTCTCGGAACTCTGAAATGTTTAAATTCTTATCACCTTGTGCCACAATACAATGCAACTTTATTTGGGAAAGCTCACGATACACGCAGTACATAACACACAAATCAACATTCAATACAAATTATGCGTTTCAGTAACTAAAAAACTTGAAAGAGAGAGAGAAAGAGAGAGAGAGAGAAGAGAGAGAGAAAAGAAGAGAGAGAAGAGGAGAAGAGAAGAGAAGATATTGCACACCCAAAATTTTTTTCTGAAATTTAAAACGGGGGGGGCACAAAAGGATATCCTTTTTTTTTTGATTTTCCCTTAAATTTTTTTGTTCGAGGGTAATAGATAAGCATTCATGTCTTTTTTTAAACAACCCCATTGCGGCATTTTTTTTAAAATGTCTGATCGTTTTTACCAGCATCAGTGGGTACTCTTTTTCCCAAAAGGGGGAACAGGTACCAAAGTTCCATGGTTTTCACACGGGACCCTTTAGTTCATAGGTCATCCCAAGGACTTTCGGAAATCTAGCATGTCACGTTCTCCACACAGGGGCGGATAGCCAGGTTAAACACGGCCTCGCAATCTGAAACCCGGTTCGATTCCCTTCAAGGGGGGTATTTTCCCCTGGATTAACCATCAGTGCAGACTCCGCTTCCCCCCAAAAAAACTTCGGGTGAACATAAAACCGAGGCCCCGTGTGCAACCACGCAGAAAAATCTTGCCACACTTAAATCCGTTCGCTTTTTGAAAGAGGGCCCTTGTGTCCGGGGGAACAATGAAGAAAACACAAAACCCCATAACACGGGGGGCTGGATTTTTTTTTTAAACACATTTGTGCCTTTTCCATTATTCCAGAAAAAAAATAAAAAATTTTTAAACTTAAAAAATAACTCCAGGGGGAAAAACCCTCGAACCAGCACCATGGTGGAGGCTCGAACCCGGGCGGACAGATCACGAGCGCAACGCTCTAACCACTAAGCTATCCTGCCTCCCCCCCCCCCCCCCACCCACCACACCACACACACACACTCCCCCTATCCCCCCTCCCACCCAAGTCCTCATGATAACGGCCACAAGAGAGAACTGACGTGGTATAGTCATGATTATCACAAGCTTCCACAGCCTTTCAGAGAGTTCTCTGGCAAGGAACAGACTGGAGAGGCAGAAGATAAGGCAGACATAGACAGAAATTGGGGTGGAGAGGGGGGGGACAACATCACTGAGAGTTCTAAACCCATCAAAGCTTTCACGGAGACCAAGGCATTGGCACAGAACTAAAACAAATAGAAAGAGAGAGAGAGGGGGGGTGGGGTGTCAATACAGCGTCTTTGCAAGTACTCTCTCTCGCTCTCACTATCGCTATCTCTCTCTCTCTTCTCTCTCTCCTCTCTCTCCTCTCTCTCTCTCTCTCTCTCTCTCTCTCTCTCTCTCTCTCTCTCCACACACACACACACACACACACACACACACGCACACACCACACACACACCACACACACACACACACACACACACACACACACACATCCGTCACTCCATGTCCCACACACAAACTCTTCAACCCCTACTCCTTCCAGTCCACATACACACTAACTCACAATTAATACATTTTATTCTTTTATATCGAGGATAATGGAATAAGCGCTTATGTGCTTTTTTACATCCAGTCCCCGTGTGTATGCGGTTTTGTAAATTCTGTCATCTGTTCCCACCGGCACACAATGGCCTACTCTTACGAAAAACGTGGACAGGATTTAACGTGTGCACAAGATGTTCTGCGTGCGTTCGCACACAGGACCTCGGTTTATAGTCTCATCCGAAGGACTTTTTGGGGAGAGTGGAGTCTGCAACCGATGTTAACTCCAGGGGAAAATATCCCCCTTGAACGGGAATCAAACCCGGGTCGTCAGATTGCGAGCGCAATGTTCTAACCACTAGGCTATCCCGTCCCACCACCACCATCACCACCACCAACACCACCCTCCCCCACCCCCATCAGTACCCGTCACCACCACCACCACCCTCCCACCCACTGACCACCCTCCCCACCCCCCACCTCCACCCATACAGCCCTATGGGGGATAATCATCCTTTCTCAGCGGGACAAATCAGCAGCTTGTTAGACTGACCAATAATCGATGGGGCACCAAACAGCGGACACTGCCAGGCAACAACGCCAACAGCCTCCTAGCTAGGAGTGTGTGTGAGGGGGGGAGGGGGTTAGAAAGGTGAGCACGAGGAGAAGGAAGAGGAGGAGGAGGGAGAGGATGAGGAGAGAGGGAGATGAGGAGAGGTGGGAGGGGAAGGAGGAAGAGAGGAGGGAGGGGAGAGAGGAGGGAGGGGAAAGGAGGAAAGGAAGGAGGAGGAGAAGGGAGGAGGAGGGAGAGGAGAAGAGGAAGGGGAGGAGGAGGAGAGGAAAGGAGGGGAGAGGAGAGGAGAGGGAGAGGAAGAGGGAGGAGGAGGGAGGAGAGGAGGAAGGAAATGGGGGAGAGGAGAAGGAGGAGGGAGAGGAAGAGGGAGGAGGGGAGAAAGGAGAAGGGAGGGAAGGAGGGAGATGGGAAGGGAGAGGAGGAGGAGGGAGAGGAGGAGGAGGGAGAGGAGGAGGGAGAGAGGAGAGGGAGAGGAACAGAAGAAGGAGGGAGATGAGGAAGAGGAGGAGGGAGAGGAAGAGGAAGATGAAAAGGAGGAAGAGGGAGATGAGGAGGAGGAGGGAGAGTAGGAGCGAGATAAGGAGGGAAAGGAGAAGGAGGGATAGGAGAAAAAGGGAGAGGAGAATGAGATGAAAGAGGAGGAAGAGGGAGAGGAGGAGGAAGAGGGAGATGAGGAGAAAGGAGGAGGAGGGGGTCAAGAGTCATCAGCGTCCATCTTGATCAGGTCCTGCTGGATGGACCAGACTGGACATCCCTTGTCTTCTCTGGGAACGATGCTAGGTGTGGCCAGCATGAGTGGAATACCCTCAGGGCCTGTTGCTTGTTTCTTCTTCTTCTTTAGCGCACGTGAAAGAACCCCAGGCAATAAGAGAGTTGTTTCTCAGCACACACAAACAGTTCTGTCACAGAAAAAGATCCCCCATTTTCAGAAGCAAAAGAAATGATATATTGTATGCAGTCAGAAACAGGAAAGCGTTGCATTGAACAAACCAACATCTATATAGAAACCATGCAGAGAGAATTCGGAAAGAGTGGTGTCGAGGCGTGGTGATGTATACTTCTTTGGAGAGAGCAAACACGTCACCATACAGACAGATCAGCTGGAACTATAAATGCAGTGCAATGAAAAGAATATATAAAATGTGAATAAGAAGACATCTATCCTTAATAAATCAGTCGCTAGTACATCGTCATCGTCTTCATCGTCGTCATCACCACCACCATCATCATTATCATCATCGCCATCATCTTCATCATCACTATCATCTCACCATCATCATCATCGTTGTCATCGTCATCGTCGACATCATCATCATCACTATCATTTCACAATCATTAGCATTGTCATTGTAATCGCCATCATCATCATCGTCGTCGTCGTCGTCGCCATCGTCATCGTCGTCGTCATCATCATCTTCTTTAACCTCTTATTCTTTATCATCATCTATCCAGTGACCCATTAATGGTGGTCTGGAGACACGAGGGACGCGTTGGTGGACAGTGTTCTCTAGGCTGGTCAGTCTGTCTGTCTTCAGCCTTTAGCAGCAGCAACACAGCACAGCCATGTCATTACAAGGCCGGTCCTGTCTGTGATGTTCTGCATCATCCAGTTCTTCATCTGTGTGTACCTGCATCTTCCTCCTGTGCAACAACACTCCTTGGACCTTTCACTTGAAAGAAAGAACTCCAAAGAAAATGTTGACTTTTCCATTCATAAACTCATTGAAGAGTCGCAGGAGTGTTGCACTGAATGTTTTGAGGCAGTGTGTGATGGACAGGTTGGCCCTGACAGAGCCCATCCCTCTCTGGAGGTTGCTGGGTGTGTGCAAGATGTTCTGCATGCACTCAGGACTCAGGTTCATTGTCTCATCTGAAGGACATTTGGTTCAGTGGAGGTAGTACTAGTGTTAACTCCAGGGAACAACCTTCTAGAGCAGACTCAAACTCATTTCTCAGCTGTCAGATAACACATGGGACTCTCTAATCATTGATCTATTTCACCCTGTACACATCTGTCATTACTTTATCGGGGGAGGGGGGGGGACGAGGAGGGGAGAAGGAGATAAAACTGTAAGAGTGACGATGTCCATTTGTGTATCTGACAGTATTGCTAAGGATGCTGCATGTTACACTTTATCAAATATTTAGATCTTCTCACTTTAGTCTTCTTGATATTTAGGAAAAGATGGCACAGATCTTGCTGGTGTTAGAAATATTATACAGAGAATGAAATTATAAAGGAGAGTGTACTTGCATCTATTGTTGGTAAATACATGTGATGGCTGGTTAATGGTGCATACCCTAATCGAATCGCTGCACTGGGACTTTAATACAATCAAACCAAGATGTTGTTTTGTGTTTCCCAGCTTAACAACTTTGGGAGTCAGGTGAGTGCATGCTCTCTGCCTCACTCATCATGCCTGGGAATCGCTCTGAGACAGTAAGTACACACTCTGACTTCAAATGACTATATTCTCCTGTAAATGAGAGTGCATGTTGTTTTGCTAAGAGCATGTCATAGATGAGGACAATCTCAACACAGCATTTCAAGGTATAACAACATGTTGAGGTAGGCCTCAGCACTTACCTGACATCACATCAAAGACCACCACAGCTGTTTGTCTGGGCCACGTCTTCCTTTTCTGCCTTTTCCGTTTTGTTTCTGGGCTAGATCTCCAAGATTCAGCACTAGCGAAATTTTGCAACCGTTTATCCACAACTTAAGGTAGCCACATATCGACTCCAGAGATGGTGTTTAAACACGACAGCAGTGTGCATGCGTTTTCTAAATTTTGTCCTCCGTTCCTACCGGCACGCAATGGCCTACACTTCCGAAAGGCGGAACGGGTTTCAACGTGTGCCCAAGATGCGTGTAGGTTCCTAACACGTGCCCTAAGTTTATCGTCTCCTCCCAGTGACTCGTATTCCTATTTGCCTGTGCCTGTTTGTGTTCGTGTGCGGGCACATACACCACCCCTACATCTAAGTCTGGGGGCCGGTTTGCTCAGGTGTGTATTACCACAGATCAGTCTGGTGTTACCAGTGTAAACAGATACAGCGCAGAGCACACTCACCATTTCTCTCTATTCCTGGCATCTTTACACACTCGCTGATCCCCGCTTTCTTGTCTGGTTTAGCACAGAGATTCTGATGATGGAGATAGATTGTGTGGTGTTGCTTTTTTCCTTCGTCTTCCTATATTTTCACTTTCTTCATACTTTCATCATCATTAGTCTTGGTTGTGGGGTGCGATTTCTTAAGAGGAGGAGGAGGAGGAAGAGGAGGAGAAGGGTGGTGGTGGTGGTGGTGGTGGTGGTGGTGGTGGTGGTGGTGATGATGATGATGATGATGATGATGATGATGATGATGATGATGATGATGATGATGATGATGAGTGTGATGACAGGGGGTGTTGTTTAATGGAAGTGTGCCACACTAGCATTTGTCCTTATGAGATTGATGATGAGAATGATGATGATGATGCTGTTAAAGTTCACTTAGTAATTTGCTACAACCGAGTCATGTCAGAGAACAGTCAACATATAGAAACGAACAATCAACGTTTTTACTCTTAACCTGGTGACGAGGAGTCAGCTTCACCTGCAACACAAATAAAATGGCTGTTTCCATTTTAACATCAGAAAATCAGTTCCAATCAAAATAGCAAATCTTTCATCCAACTAACCTGCTGAAACCAGCATCCAAAAAAAAAACCCTCAACGTCAATCTCCCATTCACCCAAGGGATGACCACCAGTGACCTATCTGCCTAGCTTTGACCACGAATGATCTGCCTTTGACGTTTCTCGCTTCAAAAGTTCAACCTCACTTCCGGCTTTTTGCAACACTCCATAACTGTAAAAATAACCCAAAGCGACT
>CM054147.1:12030591-12038091 GCA_028751875.1 Rapana venosa
AAGAGAGAGAGAGAGAGAGAGAGAGAGAGAGAGGGAGAGAGAGAGAGAGAGAGAGAGGGAGGGAAAGAGAAAAGAGAGAGAGAGAGAGGGAGGAGGGAAAGAGAGAGAGAGAGAGAGAGAGAGGAGGGAAAGAGAGAGAGAAGAGAGAGAGAGAGAGGGAGGGAAAGAGAGAGAGATTCGGATTCGGATTCGGAAATTCGGATGATTTATTCATAAAGCCATTGCCCTTAGAAGGGTATATATACAAGGTAGAACACACACTTTGTAGGTTTTCACAGATTAAGACATCTCATGTTGACAACATACTGCGTACTTTAAATGCTTTGTGTAGATAACAACAAGCTTTTTGCATTGTTACTTAGAGATTGTCATCAGCAAAAATCAATTGAACAAAAAAAGGGTGCCGAAAATACTTTAAAGGAATCAATTGTTCTCGTACCCCCCCCAAATTTTTAAAAAAAAAAAAAAAAACCCCAACCCCCCCCCTTTGCCCCAAAAAATTTTTAAAAACAAATAAAAAAAATTTTTTTTTAAAAAATTTTCCCCCCTTTAAAAATTTTTTTCCCCCTTTTTTGGCCCCCTTTGAAAAAAAAAGGGAAATTTTTTTAAAATTTTTTTTAAAAGAAAAAAAAAAAAATTTTTTTCCAAATTTTCCCCCCCCCAAAAAGGGGAAAAAAAAAACCCCCCGGCCGGCAAAAAAACAAAAAACCCTTTAAAAAAAAAAAAAAAGGGGAAAACCGGGGAAAAAAAAGGGGGCCAAAAAAAAAAAACCCCCCCAAAAAAAAAAAAAAAAAACCCCCAAACCCCTTTTAAAAAAGGGGGGGAAAAAAGGGGAAAAAAAAAAAGGAAAAAATTAAGGGGGGTTTTTTTTTTAAAGGTTTAAAAGGGGAAAAAAAAACGGGGTTTTTTTGGGGGGGGGAAAAAATTTTTTTTTTTGGGGGGGGGGGGGGAAAAAAAAAAAAAAGGGAAAAGGGGGGGGGGGAAAAAAAAAGGGGGGGAAAAGGGGGGTTTTTTAGGGGGGGGGGGGTTTTTTTAAAAAAGGGGGGGGGAAAAAAATTTTGGGGAAAAAAAATTTTTTTTTTTTTTCCCCCCCGGGGGGTTTTCTTCCCCCCCCCCCCCCGGGGCCCTTTTCCCGGCCCCCGGGGGGCCCCCTTTTTTTTTTTCCCCCCTTTTTCCCCCCCGGTTTGGGGGGGGAAAAAAAAAAAAAAATTTTTTAAAAAAAAAACCCCCCCAAAATTTTTTTTTAAAAAAATTTTTAAAAGGGGGGGTTTTTTTCCCCCAAAATTTTTTTTTGGGGACCCCTTTTTGGGGGGGCCCCCCCTTTTTTTTCCCCCCTTTTTCCTTTTTTCCCCCTTTTTTTCCCCTTTCCCCCCCCTTTTTTCCCCCCCGGGGGGTTTTTTCCCCCCCCCCCTTTTTTCCTCTTTTTTTCCCCCCTTTTTTTTTTTTTCCCCCCTTTTTTTTTTTCCCCTTTTTTTTTTTTTCCCCCCCCCCTTTTCCCCTTTTCTTTTTCCCCCCGGTCCTTTTTTCCCTTCTTTTGGTTATTTTTTTTTTTCCCCCTTTTTTTTTGGGGGAAACCCCAAAAAAAATGGGAAAAAATTTTCCCCCCCCGGGGGGAAAAGGGGGGGGGGAAAAAGGGGGGAAAAAGGGGGGAAGGGGGAAAAGGGGGTGGGGGAAAAAAAAAAAAAAAGGGGGGGGGAAAAGGGGGAAAATTTTTAAAAAACCCCAAAAAAAGGGAAAAAAAACCCCCCCCCCTTTTTAAAAAATTTTTAAAAAAATTCCCAAAAAAACCCAAAATTTTTTTATTTTTTTTTTTTTTTTAAAAAAAAAAAAAAAAAAATTTTTCTTTTTAAAAAAAAAGGGGTTAAAAATTTTAAAAAAAAATTTTTAAACATTTTAAAATTTTTTTTTCCCAAAAAAAAAAAGTTTTTTTTTTCCCTTTTTTTGGGGGGTTTTTTTTCCCCAAAAAAAAAAACCCCCCCCCCCCTTTTTTTTTTTTTTCCCCTTTTTTTTCCCCCCCCTTTCTTTCCCCCCCCCCCCCCCCCCCTTTTCCTCCCCCCCCCCCCCCCCCCCAAAAAAAAAAAAAAAAAAAAAAATGGGGGGGGGGGTTCCTTTTGGTTTTTTTGGGGGGGGGCCCCCCCCCCCCCCCCCGGGGGGTTTTTAAAAAGGGGTTTTTTTTTTCCCCAAAAAAACCTTAAATTTTTTTTTTTTCCCCGGGGGGGGAAAAAAATTTCCCAAGCCTTTAAAAAATTCCCCCCCAAAAAAAAAATTTTTTTTTTAAAAAAAAAAAAAATTTTATTTTTTTTTTTTAAAAATTTTTTTTTATTTTTTTTAAAAATAAATTTTTTTTTTTTAATTAAAAAAAAATTTTTAAAAAAAAAAAATTTTTTTTTAAAATTAAAATGGGGGGAAATTTTGGATTTTTTTTTAAAGGGGAAAAAAATTTTTTTTTTAAAAGGGTTTTTTTTAAAATTTTTAAATTTTCAAAAAAAAAAAAAAATTTTTTTAAAAAACCCAAAAAAAAAACCCCCCCCCAAATTTTTTAAAAATTCCCCCCTTGGTTTTTTTAAAAAAAAAAGGGGGGGGTTTCCCAAAAAAAAATTTTTGGGTTTTTTTTAAACCGGGGGTTTTTTAAAAACCCCCCCCCCCCCCCCCAAAAATTTAATTTTAAAAAAGGGGTTTTTTGGGGAAACAAAAAAAAGGCCGGGGGGGGGGGGGGGGGGTTTTTTTTTTTTTTTTAAATTTCCCTTTTTTTTAAAAATTTTTTTTTTTTTAACCCAAAAAAAATTTTTTAAAAAATTTTTTTTGGGTTAAAAAAAAAAATTTTGGGAAAAAAGGGGGAAAAAATTTTTTTCCCCTTTTTAAAATTTTTTTTTTTTTTCCCCCCCCTTTTTTTTTTTTAAAGTTTTCCCGGGGGGGGGGGGGTTTTTTTTTTGGGGGGGGGGGGGTTTTTGGGTTTTAAAGGGGAAAAAAAAGGGCCCGGGGGGGGAAAAAAAAAAAAGGAAAAAAAAAAGGGAAAAAAAAAAAAATTTTTTTAAAAAAAGGGGGGGGGAAAAAAAAAAAGGAAAACCCCCAAAATTTAAAAATTTTTTTTTTTAAAAAAAATTTTTTTTTTTCTTTTTTTTTTTTTCCCCTTTTTTTTAAAAAAATTTTTAAAAAAAATTTTTTTTTTTTTTCCCCCCAAAGGGCCCCTTTTTTTAACCCCCCCCCCTTTGGGTTTTTTTAAAATTTTTCCCAAAAAAAAGGGGGGGGAAAAAAAGGGGGGGGGGGGAAAAAAGGGGGGGGGGAAAAGGGGGGGGGGGGGAAAAAAGGGGGGGGGGGAAAAAAAAAGGGAAAAAGGGAAAAAAAAAAAAGGAATTTTTTTTAAAAAAAAAGGGGGGGTAAAAGGTTTTTTTTTTTTCCCCCCCCAAAAATTTTTTTTAAATTTTTTTTAAAAAATTTTTAAAAAAATTTTTTTTTTTTTTTTTAAAAACAAAATTTAAAAAACCCCAAAAAAAAAAAAAAGAAAAAATTTTTTTTTAAAAAAAAAAGGCCAGAAAAAAAAAATTTTTTAAAAAAGGGGGGAAAGGGGGTGAAAAAGGGAAAAAAACCCCCCCGGAAAATTTTTTTTAAAAAAAACCCCCCCGGGGGGGTTTTTTCCTTTTCCCCAAAAAGAAACCAAACCCTGGAAAAAAAATTTTTTTTGATTTTTAAAAAAAAAAAGGGGTTTTGAAAAAAAAATTAAACCCAAACAAAAAAAAAGGGGAAAAAAAAAAAAATTTTTTACAAATTTGGGGGCCAAAGGGGAAAAAAAAAAAAAGGGGTTTTTGAAGGGGGTTTTTTGGCCCAAAAATTTTTTAAAATAAAAAAATTTTTTTAAAAAGAAAAAAAGGGAAAGGGGAAAAAAACCGGGAAAAATTTTTTTGGTTTCCCAAAAAAAAAAAAAAGGGAAAGGGGGTTTGAAAAAAGGGGGGGGCCCTAAAAAAAAAAAAAAGGGGGGAAAAAAAAAAACCTTTTCCCCCCCTTTTTTTAAAAAATTGGGGGTTTTTGGGGTTTTTTGGGGGGGGGAAAAAAAACCCAATTAATTTTTTCCCAAAAAAGGGGGGGGGGGGAAAAAAAAAAGGGGGGGTTTTAAAAAAGGGGGGCCCTAAAAAAAAAAGGAAAAAAGGGGGGGGGGGAAAAAAAAAAAAAAAAAAAGGGGGGGGGGGGTTTTTTAAAAAAAAAAATTTTTTTTTTTTAAAATTTAAAAGGGCCCCCCAAAAAAAAAAAAATTCCAGTATAAAAAAAAAAAAAAAAGGGGGGGGGAAAAAAAAGGGGGGGGGGGGGGAAAAAAAGGGGAGGGGGGAAAAAAAAGGGAGGGGGGGAAAAAAAAAGGGGGGAAAAAAGGGGGGGAAAAAAGGGGGGGTTTTTTTTGGGGCCCCAAAAGGGGGGGGGAAAAAAAAAAAAAAAAAAAACCCCCCCCAAAAATTTTTTTGGAAAAAATTGGGGGGCCCCCAAAACGGGGCCCTTTCAAAAAATTTTTTGGGGGGGGGAAAAAGGGTTTTCCCCTTTTTTTTTTTTTTGGGGGGGGGGAAAAATTTTTTTTGGGCTTTTTTTCCCCAAAAAATTGGCCTATTTTAAAATTTGGGGGGGGGGTTTTTTGTTTTTTTGGGGGTTTTTTTTCCCAAAAAAACCGGGGTTTGGGGCCCCGGGGGGTTTTTAAAAAACCCTTTCCCGGGGGGAAAAACCCCCTTTTTTAATTAAACCCGGGTTCCCCCCCCGGGGGGGCCCCCCAAAAAAAAAAAAAAACCCCCCCCCCCCCAAAAGGGGGATTTTTTTCCCCCCTTTTTTAAAAAAAAAAAAAAAAATTTTTTTCCTTTTTTAAAAAAAAATTTGGGGGAAAGGGGCCAAAACCCCGGGGGGGAAAAGGGGCGGAATTTTTAAAAAAAAAAAACCCCCCTTTTCCCCCCCCCCAAAAAAAAAAAAAAAAAAAAATCCCCCCCCAAAACCCCGGAAAACCCCCCAAAAAAGGGGGGGAAGGGGGGGTTTACCCAAATTTTTGGTTTTGGGGAAGGAAAAAGGGGGGTTGGGGCCTTGGGCAAAAAATTTAAAAAAGGGGGGGGGGGGCGGGAAAATGGGGGGGGGGGGAGGGGGACGGGGGAAAGGGGGGGGGGGGGGGCCGGGGGGGGGGGGGAAAAGGGGGCGGGGGGGGGGGGGGGGCCGGGGGGGGGGGGAAAAGGGGGGGGGGGGGGGGCCCGGGGGGGGGGAAAAAAGGGGGGGGGAAAAGGGGGGCCCCCCCCCCCCCCCCCCGGGGGGGGGGGGGGCCCCCCCCCCCCCCAAAAAAGGGGGGGGGAGGGGGGGGGGGTTTTTTTTTTTCCCCCCAAATTTTAAAGGGAAAAGGGGAAAAAAAAAAAAAGGGAAGAAAGGGGGGGGGGGTTTTTGGGGGGGGGGGAAAAAATTTTTTCCCCCCCCTTTTTTTCCCCCCCCTTTTTTTTTTTTTTTTTTTTTCCCCCCCAAAAAACCCCCCCCCAAAAAATTTCCCCCCCTTTTTTTTCCCCCCCCCCCCCCCCCTTTCCCCCTTTCCCCCCCCCCCCCCCCCCCCAAAAACCACCCCCCAAAACACAAAACAAAAAAAAAAAAAACCCCCCCCCCCTTTTTTTACCCCTCCCCCCCTTTTTTTTTTTCCCCCCACCCCCCAAAAAATTTTTTTTTTTTTGGGACGGTTTTTTTTTTTTTTTTGGGGCCCGGGTTTTTTTTTTTCCCCCCCTTTTTTTGGGGGGGGCCTCCCTTTAAAAAGGGGAAAAAAGGGGGGGAAAAAAAATTTTTTTTTTGGGGGGGCCCAAAAAAAAAACCCCCCCCCCCCCCCAAAAAAAAAACCCCCCCCCCAAAAACCCCCCAACCCCCCCCCCCCCCCCCCCAAAAAAAAAAACCCCCTTTTCCCCCCCCCCCCTTTTCCCCCCCCCCCCCCCCCCCAAACCCCCCCCCCCCCAAACCCCCACCCCCCCCCCCCCCCCCCAAAAAAAGGGGGGGGGGGGGGTTTTTTGGGGGAAAAAAAGGGGTTTGGGGGGGGAAAAAAAGGGGGGGGGGAAAAAGGGGGGGGGGGGGAAAAAAAAGGAGGGGGGGGGGGGGGGGGGGGGGGAAAAGGGGGGGGGGAGGAGGGGAGGGGGGGGAAAAGGGGAGGGGGAAGGGGGGGGAAGAGGGGGGGGGGGGGGAAAAAGGGAAGGAGGGGGGGGAAAGGAGGGGGGGGGGGGGGGGAAAATTTGGGGGGGGGTTTGGAAAGGGGGGGGGAAAAAAAGGGGGGAAAAAGGGGGAAAAAGTGAGAGGGGAGGGGGGGAAAAAAGGGGGGGGAAAAAAAAGGGGGGGGGGGGGGGGGGGGGGGGGGGAAAAAAAAGGGGAAGGGGGGAAGGAGGGGGGGGGGCAAGGGGGGAGGGAGGGGGAAAAGGAGAAGAAGGAGGGGGGGAAAAAAAAGGGGGGGAAAAAGGGTGGGGGGGGGGAAAAGGGAGGGGGGAAAAGGGAAAAAAAAGGGGGGGGGAAAAGGGGGGGGGGGGGAAAGGAGGAGGGGGGGGAAAAAGGGGGGGAAAAAAAGGGGGGGGGAAAAAGGAAAAAAAGGGGGGGGGGGGAAAGGAAAAAAAAGGGGGGGAAAAGGGGGAAAAGGGGGAAAAGGAGGGGGGGAAAGGGGGGGGGAAAAAAAGGAAGGGAAAAAAGGGGGAAGGAAAAGGGGAAAAAGGGGGGGAAAAAAAAAATTTTTTGGGGAAAGGAGGGGGGGGGGGGCCCCCCCTTTTTTGGGGGGGGCCCCCCCTTTTTTTTCCCCTTTGGGCCCCCGGGGGGGGGGGGAAAAACCCCTTTTTTTTTTTTTCCCCCCCCTTTTTTTTTAAAAAAAAAAAATTTAAAATTTTTAAAAAAAAACCCAAAAGCAAAAAAAAAAAAATTTTTTTCAAAAAAAATTTTAAATTTTGGGGGGAAAAAAAATTTTTTTTTGGGAAAAAAAAACCAAAAAAAGGGGGGTTTTTAAAAAGGGGGGGGGCTTTTAAAAATTTTTTTTAAAAAAAAACCCCTTTAAAAAAAAAATTTTTTTAAAAATGGGGAATTTAAAAAAAAATTTTTTTAAAAAAAAAACCCTTTTAATTCACCTTTTTTTTTTTTTTTTTTTTAAAAACCCCTTCATCATATCCCCCCCCCCTTTTTTTTTTTTCCCCCAAAACCCCTTTTTCCCCTTTTTTTAAAAATTTTTTTTCCCTTTTTTTCATTTTTCCCCCCCCCCCCCCCCCCTTTTTTTTTTTTTTTTTCCCCCCTTTTTTTCTTCTTCTTTTTTTTTTTTTTCCCCCAAGGGGGGGGGGCCCCGGGGGGGTGTTTTTTTTTTTTTTTTTTCCCCCCTTAAAAAACCCCCTTGTTTTTTGGGGCCTTTTTTTTTTTCCCCTTTTTTCCTTTTTTGGGCCGAATTTCCCGGGAACCCATTTTAAAAAATTTTTAAAAAGTTTTTTGGGTTTTTTTTTTCCTTAAAAGGGGGGCCCCCCGGGTTTTTGTTTTTTTTTGGGGGGGGTTGGC
>CM054147.1:12045591-12050821 GCA_028751875.1 Rapana venosa
TTTAAAAAAAAAACCCCCCTTTTTTTTTTGGGCCAACCCCTTTTTTTTCCCCCCCCCCCCTTTTTTTTTGAAATTTTCAAAATTTTTTTTGCAATTTTTTTTTTTTCCCCCTTTTTTTTTTTTTTTTTCCCCCTTTTTTTTTTTTTTTTCCCCCCCCCCCCCCAAAAAAAAAAAAACCCCCAAAAAAAAAAAAAAAAAATTTTTTTTTTTTTTCCCCCCCGGGGGGGGGGGGGGGGGGGGGGGGGGGGGGGGGGGGGGGGGGGGGTGGGGGGGGGGGGGGGGGGGGGGGGAGGGGGGGGGGGGCGGGGGGTTTTTTTTTGGGGGGGGGGGGGTTTTGGGGGGGGGGGGGGTGGGGGGGGGGGGGTTTTGGGGGGGGTTTTGGGGGGGGGGGGGGGGGTTTTGGGGGGGGGGGGGTGTTGTTTTTTTTTTTGGGGGTTTTGGGGGGGGGGTTTTGGGGGGGGGGGGGGGGGGGGGGCTTTTAAAAAAGTTAAAAATTTTTGTACGATTTAACTAAAGTTTAGGACAAGTACGTAAAAAGATGAAAACTGATTTGGGGGGAGAAGAAAACCAATATCTTTATTTTTATGTGGACTTTTAAAGCTTTTTTTCCCTGCTATCCCAATTTGTCACTGGATGTTTTTTTCTAAACCACGTTCTTTTGGGACTTGTGTTAGGATTGAAAGAAGCCCGATAATTCGTTTTTTGTTGTTAAAGTTTTTTTTAAGTACTGTTATTTGCCTTTATTATTGTTTGCTTTCTCTTGTTTATTTCTTTTTTCCGTCAAAAAATCACTAAAGGGAATAGACTTAAATGAAGTCATACACACACACTCACACACACAAAAACCCCCCAAAACCCACACACACCCACACACACACCAAACACACACACACACGAAGCACGCTCTGTCTTTTCCCCAACCCAACCAAACCGGAAAAAAACCAAATTGGAGAAGAATCCACGATCACAGTTGGGAGAAAAAGCACAAAAGGAAAGGACGCACCACAGCTCAGGGGAACGTGAATCGCATCACCCCTCACCCCCAATTTTCGCACAGAGGTCTGTCTAGCCACCTTGCATTTCCCGAAGAAAAAATTACCTTCACCTTTTTTCCCCAAAGCCCCGGGATCGTGGGGGCGCCAATGAAGATTTTGCAACCCAGTTCCTCCACCCCGGGGGACTCTGTTTTCCCGTAGCATCTGCCCCACTCAAGGCCACCCATTCTTGATGTTGTTTCCCATGTTTTCTCTGTTGTTTGTCTCCCTTCCTTGTGTTTTCCCCTGTAGAAAGAAAGTTTGGCCAGTCCGATGTTCGTTGACATCCCCGGACCTCTTCATTTGCGTCTTTTCGCTGAAGTCAAGGCTTTGTAGGGCCCGATGGTGCTTTTTAATTCGGGCCTTACTTCCTCATTGTGATTGCCTTAAAGGGAAAAAACTTCTTTCTGCATAACGTTTCGGGGGGGGAGGGGTGGGGGTGTTTCCCAAGAATACGATCACGTTGAAATAGTTCATGCACACTGTATTCCCTTGACTTGACAACTTGACGGGACTTGACTTCCCCCAAACCTGAATTGTTAGGACTCTGCGCTAAATTTTTCGGGCCCCTGGTGTGTATTGGTTTTTTAAGTGAATTGGTGGAGCCCTTTTTCTCCGGGTAGTAGGGTTTATGCGGTAGGTCGATGTTTATCTTAAAAATCACATGAAAAAGGGGAAAAAATTTTTTTTAAAAAAAAAAAAAAAAAACAAGATAATGGGGGGTGTGCTTTGGGCGCGCGCTTTCCCCGGGGGGCAGTTGTTTTTCTGTCAGAGAATCTGCCTGCTTAAGTGTTACAAATGATAAAATACAATGAAATGCAATACAATAAATACATAAAATTTACAACGCAATCCAATGGAAAAAATAAACACATAAAGCAATAAAATAATTGAAATACAGTACTTTGCAATAGAAAAAAATAATCCAACCCAAACCAAACGTCAACCCTATCCAAAAAAGCAATAAAAACAACCCACAAACAACAAAACCAACACAGAAAAAAAACCCCTAAACCCTCGGCGGCCCTCTTTCTATTGGAAAGTGGATGCGTTTTTACCGTGTGTGAAAAATGTTCTGATTTTTGTGTTGCACACAAAGCTTCGATTTATGACCAAACCCAAAAAGACTTTAAAGGAAAGGGGGGCCCGTATCAAGGGTTAACCCCAGGGGGGTAAAACCCTGCAGCATCTTACGGAGACTAAAACCCTGCCCCTTTACATACAAGCAAACGCTTAACCAAGGCTTCCCCCCCCCCCCCCCCCCCCCCCCCCCCCCCCCCCCCCCCCAAAATGCTGTGCCACAATTGCATAAAAATCCTATTATAGCAGATTCCTGGATTGTCCAGCAAGCTTACTAAGTCTTTTGTTTCAGTATCCTTTTTTTTTTTTTTTTCATTATTTATTTTCCAGCGTTTTCTCGAGATGTACTGGATAAATCAAGTTTAAAAATGATAAACCCTAAAATCTCAATTATAGTTGGTTTTTGCTTTCGGGGGGGGGGGGGGGGGGGGGGGGGGGATGGGGGGGGGGGGAGGGGTTTGTGTTTTGTTTGGGTTTTTTGTCTGGGTTTCTTGGGGGAGGGGTTCGTTGTGGGGCGGTGGGGGGTGTTTGTTGGGATTTTTTTGGTGTTTTTGGGGGTGGGGGGGTTGCTTGTTGTTTGGGTTTTTTGTCTTGCTTTCTTGGGGGAGGGGTTGGTTGTGGGGGGGGGGGGGGGGTGTTGGGATTTTTTTTGGGGTTTTTTTTTTTTTTGGTTTGGTTTTGGTTTTTTGTTGTTGTGCGTCTCCTCTGCCAGTTTTTTTTTTTTACTCTTGCTCCCCTTGCGTTGGAAATTTACGGTATCATCGTCTGACTGCAGCTGGGAAAACTAGCTAGGCTGTTTAGTTTTGTTTGTTTTCTTTGGGTTTTTTAAATTAAGAATCCAAACACTTTGATACAAGCGGTTTCCTTGCTGTCAGTCTCCGACAGTCCTTCTTTTTTTCCCTTCTACCTGATGTACAAATGGTTTTCTTTTTGTTTATCGGGTTTCCAAACTAAAAATCACACATCATACAACAAACAAGATTCCTGTAGGCATGCTTTTTTGAATCCGTCAAATAAGCTCGTTTCCAGCATACTAAATAAGGGAAGCAGCTAAACTTTAGTGCTATTTTTAGCTGGTTGATCATTGTAACTAGCTCAGTGGTCGGGGCACTCGCTTTCCCAGGCCAATGTAGCAGGGATCGAGGTTGGTTTTCACTTGCTGGGTTTACTGCGGCCGGGGCTTCGTACAGTTCCCAGTTCACCCAATTTCATTGGCACTGCCCTTTGGGTCAGGGAAGGAAGCAGCGGGGAGATGAGATGGCGCCCCCCCTCCATATGCTGGCCCTGAAAATCGAGGTTCTGCACTTGCTCCCTAAGCACATTGTTTATGGACACCTTACTTTCCCATAGAAGAGCCAAAATATCCTAGTGCTTCTTTCAGGGGCTGTATCATTGTACCCACATGGGACACTAAACGACGGCTCAAACTCTTCCAGCTACTCTATTTCAGACACTAAAGCAGGCGAACACGAGGCCGGACAGTACGGCAGCAAGTCAGGGCCAAGAGACCGGACGGGCCGGCCTCATGTAAGGGGGGGTATCAAACGGCTGGGGGCGTTGGTTTGACTGGCCGTGGAATGTGTCGTGCGCCTCAGAGGAGATGACATCTTCCAACGAATCACACTAGCTTGGAGTATACGTTTATTGTTGACATGCCGACTGAGTGAGTGTGTGTTGTGTGTGTGGTGTGGTGTGGTGTGTGTGGGGTGTGGTGTGTGTGGTGTGTGTGGTGTGGGGGGTGTGTGCGTGTGCGCGCGCTTGCATGCGTGCGAGGTGCGTGGTGCGTGCGTGTGTGTGTATGTGTGTGTTTTGTTTGTGTGTGTGTGTGTGTGTGTGTGTTGTGTGTGTGTGTGTGTTGGTGTGTGTGTGTGTGTGTGTGTGTGTGTGTGTGTGTGTGTGTGTGTGTGCTGTTTGTGTGTGTGTGGTGTGTGTGTGTGTGTGTGTTGTGTGTGTGGGTGGGTGGGTGTAAGTGTGTGGTGTTGGGTGTGGGTGTGGGTGTGATTAAATCCTGGAACTCACAGCGGTCTTCAACTTTTCATTCCTTCCAAACGCTTTGTATGGCAGTTTGTCCTTTTCATACTAATAGGTGCAAGCTACAAGGCTCAAACGGTCCGTCTGGATCACAAAGTCAAAAACGATAATGTGTCACCAGCTTTAACTCACAAAACCCTTCTACTTCTTCCCTAACTCTGTTGGGAGTCATTGGGGCACCTCACTGAAGAGTTTTTCACCGAATCCCTTCATTTATTCTAGTTGTGTGTCAAAACCTAGATCTCTGCACATGTTGCCTCCCATTCTGCGATATTTTTACCGCCCTCCGTTTTCTTTTATAACATGTGTCTACCCTTTCAGCGAGCCCCGCCTTCAGTTCCCTACAGAGCAGCTTTAGCCAGACCGTTGGACCTGGTAACGTGGCCATAGCACTGTAGTTTTCCTGTTCTAACCTGATCTGACAGTCTGGCGCGCTTGTCTCTCTCTGGCTGCTGTGTTCAGCGTGTCTCATTTTCCACAGCCCTTAAACAACAGCATTGTCCTCCTCTCCTCTGAGAACCGCACTGGCTTCCTGTGGAACAATGAAGTCATTACAATCTGTTTCCTTATTTATCCGTGATTATAGTATTACAGTCCCAGCGGAGTTATCCGATTTAGGGACTGTATTTAACCAAACAACCACCTCCATGACCAGGAAGCTTTCTGAGAGACCAGAAAGGAGGGTTGTCTTGGAGTGTATGCCGTCCTGATGCCTGTGTCCTGTACAGCATGTCTGAAGGGAGACCCCAGCCTTGGAGATGTTTACTCCCTGTCCCCATTTCTTGGCTTATTTTCTGATGACGATTCGTATAGTTGTCATCCCCGAAGTCGGAATGCGGCTACCTTCATGGTGGGGGGAAAAAACGGTCGCATACGCAAAATGTCACCATTGGTGAACCTCGGAGCTCTAGCCTATATATATATAATTATGTGATTATGATGGTGATTATGCTGATTATGATGATGATGATAATTATCATTGTTGTTGTAGTAGTAGTAGTAGTAGTAGTAGTAGTAGTAGTAGTAGTAGTAGTAGTAGTAGTAGTAGTAGTAGTAGTAGTAGTAGTGTAGTTGGGTGGTGGGGT
>CM054147.1:12051321-12053821 GCA_028751875.1 Rapana venosa
TCTAAATGCATAATACCAACACCGTCTCTCCATCCCCATTACACATCACACCTCTTACCCACTTCCCCGTGTAAGGTTAATTTGACTTCTCCCTTAACTCTTTGAGAAGTCTTCGGGAGCATTGCACTAAATCTTATTCGTCTTTTTCTTTCTTCTTCCGACTCGAAAAAATGTGTAATATCAACATGCAAGAATAATTATGTGATTCCAAAGTTGTCACAAGTGGACAGACAGTAGGTCATCAAAAGGTCTTTGACTATAATAAGACTTGTTCCAGAAAGAATGTTTTGTTGTGATGATGATATGGAGATTGTTTGGCTCCGAAATAGCACATTTCGTTTTTATTTGATGATGAAGTACACTATAAACTATCAGCTTGTTGCTACTTCAAATGGATTTGTGTGTAGTGTTGGATTGGGTTTTTTTCTTTTTTGAATACACTGCACTTAATTGTGGAAGTATTGTATAAATTGTATACCACTTTATGGTACGGTAGAGCTCTCTGCGCTAAATCCTATTTGCTCTCCCGGGGAAGAGCGCATCGCTACAAGAGCAGCGCCACCCATTATTGATATTTTTTCTCCTTTCTTTTCTGCACATGTATTTGTTTCCCTATCAGGGTGGCTTGTTTTACAGAACTTTGCCAAGGTTAACTCTCTTGTTTTCACATGTTACTTTAAGTGCGCTAAATACGTCTTACAACACATGGGACTTCAATTTTATCGTATCATCCAAAAGACTAGCACCCAGACCACCACGACTCACGGTCTAGTGGAAGGGGAGAAAGTTTATGGCACAAACGGGGATCAATGTTAACCACCACAGTCTTGAAACCCGGAGTTTTCCGCTTTCTAGGCAAGTGCATTACCTCTAGGCCACCGATCCCCATAGCGTAGTGAGTGCGTTAACCCTGGCAGACTCCATCCCCACCTCCTCTGTTTATAGTTACATCCACAACAGATATTTCTGTTTTAAAAATCAATCGATGATAAAGAAATATAGAAATGACAATGGAACGGCATCCTAGTTTCTCCCCTCCCCCCCCCCTCCCTACCCCACTGCCCCTCTTCTTTGTGTGATGTCCTCTGTGACCCGGTCTCGTCTTTTGTGCTGTATTTGTGCGTTCTGATTGTTATTATTATTGTTATTGTTGTTATTATCTTCGCGGAGGGTTACATCATCTATTTTGATTTGATTTTCTTTGTCTGTCAGTCAGTCTGTGTGTGTGTGTGTCTGTGTGTGTGTGTGTGTGTGTGTATGTGTGTGTGTGTGTGTGTGTGTGTGTGTGTGTGTGTGTGTGTGTGTGTGTGTGTGTGTGTGTGTGTGTGTGTGTGTGTGTGTGTGTGTGTGTGTCTGTCTGCTCTCTCTCTCTCTCTCTCTCTCTCTCTCTCTCTCTCTCTCTCTCTCTCTCTCTCTCTCTCTCTCTCTCTCCCTCTCTCTTTCTCTGATGAGACTATAACCCGAGGCCTCGTGTGCGAACGCATGCAGAACATCTTGCGCACACGTTAAATCCTGTTCCGCTGTTCGAAAGAGTAGGCCATTGTGTGCCGGTGGAAACAGATGACAAAATTTAAAAAACCGCATACACACGCATATTTTTTTTTAAGCGCTTTGATTTGTTGCTTTACAAGATTCAGCGCTATATAAATTCCATACATTATTATTATTATTATTATTATTATCATCATCATCATTGTTATTATTATTAAACCGAAGTCCCGTGTGTGAACGCACACAGAACATATTGCGCACACGTTAAAATCCGTTCCGCTTTTAGGAGGAGTAGGCCATTGTGTGCCGGTGGAAACGGATGACAAAATTTACAAAACTGCATACACACGGGGACTAGATGAAAAAAGCACATGAGTGCTTATCCCATTTTCCTCGAAATTAAAGAATAAAATAAAATAGATAATCAAATAAATCTCTCTCTCTGTGTATGTATGTAGATATAGATAGATAGATAGATAGATAGATAGATAGATAGATAGATAGATAGATAGATAGATAGATAGATAGATAGATAGATAGATAGATAGATCTTTCTCTGAGACTGTTTCTGACTCTGTCTCTGCGTCTGTTTCTCTGCCTCTGTCTCTCTGTGTCTGTATATATCTCTTTGTGTCTCTGTCACTCCCTCTCTCTCTCGCTCTCTCTCTCCTCTCTCTCTCTCTCTCTCTCTCTCTCTCTCTCTCTCTCTCTTCTCTCTTTTCTTTGGTTTTTACTGTGTGAGTGTATGAGTATTGGGTTTAATATTAAGATGTATCCCTACGGGCGGGGACTGGATGTAAAAAAAAAGGACATGACTGCTTATTCATTATCCTCGAAATAAAAGAATATGTCATTGTCATTGTCATTGTCCTCTCTCTCTCTCTCTCTCTCTCTCTCTCTCTCTCTCTCTCTCCTCTCTCTCTCTCTCTCTCTCTCTCTCTCTCTCCTCTCTCTCTCTCTCTCTCTCTCGCTCTCCTCTCTCTCTCTCTCTCTCTCTCTCTCTCTCTCT
>CM054147.1:12058821-12072986 GCA_028751875.1 Rapana venosa
TGTGTGGTATGTGTGTGGGTGTGTGTATGTGTTGTGGTAAATGTGGTGTGTGGTGTTGTGTGTGTGTTGTGTGTGTGTGTGTGTGTTGTGTGGTGTTTTGTAGTGGTGTGTGGATTGGAGAGAGAGGGGTGTGTTGTGTTGTGTGTGAGAGAGAGGGGAGTGGTTTTTGTGTGTGTGTTTGTGTGTGTGTGTGTTGTGGGGTTTTGTTGTGTGTGTTGTGTGTGTGTGTGTGTGTGTGTGTGTGGTTGTGTTTTGTTTGGTTTAAGAGAAGGGTGTGTGTGTGGAAAAGAGAGAGGAGGGGGTGTGTGTGTGTGTGTGTGTGGTGTGTGTGTGTGTGGTGGTGTGTGTGGTGTGGTGTTGTGTGTGGGGGGTGTGTGTGTTGTGTGGTTGTGTGGTGGAGTCAATCAAGTCAAGTCAAGCAATCAAAAAATTTAAATTTTCCCGAGGTACATTGAATAACAATGCATTTGTTTTTTTTTTATCAACCCTCCAAATGTGTGTGTGTGTGGGAGAGGAGAGAGGGGAGAGAGAGTGTGGTGTTGGGTGTTGTGTGTGTGTGTGTGGTGTGGTTGTGTATTTGGTTTTGTGTGTGTGGTGTGTTGTGTGGGTATGTGTGTGTGTGAGAGAAAAGAGGTGTTGTGTGTGTGGGGTGTGTTTTGTGTTGTGTGTGTGTGTTGTGTGGGTGTGGTGTTTGGTGTGTGGTGTTATGTGTGTGTGTGTGTGTGTGGAAGAGAAAAGGAGTGTGGGGGTTGTGTGTGTTTGGTGTGTGTGTGTATGTGTGAGAGAGAGAGAGAAGAGTGTGTGTGTGTTGTGTTTGGGGTGTGTTTTGTGTTGTTGTGTGTGTGTGGTGTTGTGTTGTGTGTGTGTGTGTGTAGTGTGTGTGGGTGTGTGGAGAGAAAGAGGTGTGTGTGTTTTGTGTGTGGGGTTTGGGGTTTTGGGGTGTGTGTGTGTGGTGTGTGTGTGTGTGTGTGTTGTGTGTGTGTGTAAATGTGGTGTGTGTGTGTTTTGTTTGTTGTTTGTTTGTGTTGGGTTTATTTTCATATAAATTTCTTGAGCTGTCACCAACATCATTGTCGGGGTCAATCACGTATGTAATTTGGGGAGTTCTTCCCCGGTGAAATAGCAAAAAATGACATTTTGATCAATGGACATTCGCTCAATGTGACATTCTGTACAATGTGACATTCTGCACAAAGTGACATTCGTCAAAGTGACATTCTGCAACAAGGGGACATTTTGCTAAATTGACATTCTGCTCAAAGTGCATTCTGCAACAAGGGGACATTCTGCATCAATGTGACATCTGCAACAAGGTGAATTCTCATCAATGTGACATCTGCAACAAGGTGCATTCTGCAAGGGTGACATTTTACAACAGGGGACATCTGCCTGGTGACTTTTTCCTCATGGGGACATCTGCAACAGGTGACATTCTACAACAAGGTGACATTTTGCAAAAAGTGACTTCTACAACAAGGTCATTCGCAACAAGTGACAATTCTGCAACAGAGTGACATTTTACAACAGGGGGACATTCTGCAACGGGTGAATTCTACCACAAGGTTTAAACAACCCCAACATCAAAAAAAAGCTGACAAACCCAAGACGGAAGCATTCAAAACCTTAGCCAGATCAGGAAGAAGACAGGGATGCTTCCTCACAAGGCAGCTGCTTCCCCCTCTAAGAAGCAAGCTCAGTGTCCAAGTCCTCTACAGAAGCACTGGGTTCACACACTGCAGTGTCATCCTCCTCGTGAATGCAAGTTTTAAACAATACTGATCCACTTGCTTCTGCCCAACTTTTGTAGCAGTTTGCACTTAGCTTCTTTTTTATTAGCTGATTGTGATATAATATACGAAAGTTTCATCGTTATAAACTTCTCGACAAAGTTATTTCGATAGTGGACAAAAATGGTAGCATACGCAAAAATCTCATCATTGGTGAACACCGGAGCTCCAAGCTGAGGATTGAAACAAGAACAAGAAAAACTTCACTTCACCCTACTTAACTTGACCTGGCTTCACTTGGCAACACAGGGTGCTGACATCGCCCAGCTGACTGCTGAGTGTTACAATGACGAACAAAACTTGGGGTCAGGAAGAACCGAACCACCAACCCAGCTTATGCAGCCACCCTTCCCTGTCCTGCCCTCACTGCTACAGCCTCTTTGGGATGGAGAGAGGTGGTCTGACAAGTCATCTTGGTACCTTGGGTACCCATCTGTTCCGTTCTCTGGACTTTTCTTCTTCTTTCGTCGTCGTCTTCTTCTTCTTCTTCGTCTTCTTCTTCTCCCGCATTTTCTTCTTCGCATTTCTTCTTAATTCTTCGTCTTCTTCTTCTTGTCTTCTTGTTCTTGTTCTTCTTTTTCTTTTTCTTCTGCTTCTTCTTCTACTACTACTACTACTACTACTACTACTACTACTACTACTACTACTACTACTACTACTACTACTACTACTACTTACTACTACTTCTTTTTCTTTTTCTTTTTCTTCTATGTCTTCTTCTTCTTCTTCTTCTTTGCATTCTTCTTCTTCTACTTCTTCCCTTTCTTATTCCCTTCCCTTTCTTCTTCTTCTTTTTTGCAAGATTTTTTTTGGCATTCTTCTTCTTCTATGCTTTTCTACTTCTTCGCAATTCTTTTTTTCTTCGTTGTCTTTGGGTCATCGTCATCGTCGAACACTCAGACGGGGAAAACTATATTTGGTCGTAATATAAAGGGAAAAAAATCCCTTTGCCTCCCGGTAAATTTAAAGCCCCTGAAAAATGGGGGCCCAAGCACATCCGGTTCGGCATGGGAGAGAATTAATAGTTGTTTTTTTAAGTTGTTTTGGGACAGAAAAGCCCGAAAAATTTTTTTGGACAAAAAGGCGGGAAAAAAAAGACAAGAAGGGGGTGGCGAAAAAAAAGAAACAAGGCAAAAAAAAAAGAGGGGGGATAGAAAAGGGGAAATCCTTGCACGCTTTTCCCTGAAGGAAAGGATGTTTTCTTTATGACGGGGCCCCCGGCTTTCGCCGTGGGGGGGGGGGGGGGGGACATCCTCTGGATGAAAAGGGACTCTCCCCCCGGAAAATCAGTAGACAGGGATTACGACAGGGGGCCCCAAAGTGCCGTGGTACATTTACTTGGCACTAGCAGTGTACGGGTGGGAGTTGTTGCTTGGTTCTTTTAAAAAAAGGCAAAAACCAAGAAAAACAAAGAAGAAACGGTGGGTTTTAAAAAAAAAATTTGAATAAAATTTTTAAAAAGGAAAAGATTTAAAAAAGGAAGAAATGCCCGAATGAAAAAAGAAAAAAGGGAAGAAAAAAAAAAAGGTAATGGAAAAGGGTGTTCCCATAAACCTGTTGTTCGTAGGGGAAGCGGGGCATAGAAAACCTCACTTTCTAGGGGCCAGAAATGGGGCGGGCCCCTTTCTCCTTCCTCGCTGTTTCCCCCTTCCGGCCCTAAAGGGGGCAGGGAAACCCTTTTTATTACTGCGGGTGAAGGGGGGAAATCTACTAAATCCAAGGCCACGAAAAACGGACACCCATCCACTTGGTAACCACGCTCGAGGGCTGCCCAACATTGGCTTGGGGAAAAGTGAGTGCTCTGACCTTTGAGCGGTTTAAGGGAAAGGGAAAGAATTTATGAAGCAAAGAAAAAAACGGGCCCAAAAAGCAAACGAACAAAAAAGGGAAAGGAAGGAAAGAATAAAGAAAGAAAGAAAAAAAAAGAAGGAACGAAAGAAGGGAATGAGCGAACAAAAAGACAAGAAAAAAAAACCCTGGGGGAGACAGACATACAGAGATAGAAAAACCCAGAGACAGAAAGGGGGACAGAACAAAAGAAGACGGAAGAAGAGAGAAAAAAAGAAACAAAAACAAACAAAAAAAAAAAACAAACAAAAAAACAAAAAAAAGGGAATAAAGAAAGAAAGCAAGAAAGCCCATTTTTAAAAAGGGCCCTAAAAACAAAAATTAAATGAGGGGAAAAAAAACAAACCAGAAAAAACAAAAAGAAAGAAACGTACGAAAGAAAAAGTAAAAAAATTTTTTGGGTTTGCACGGGGAAATGGTTTGTGGTGTGTTGGTGTTTTGTGTGTGTGTGTGTGGGGTGTGTGTGTGTGTGTGGTGTGTGTGTGTGTGGTGTGTGTGTTTTTGGTGGGTGTGTGTTTTCCCTGCTTTTTCCCTCGTGTTTGCGTCCTTTGCATGTATGTACTTTGCGTTCCTACACACACTCACACAACAACTTCACACACACTAACAAAACACTCACAAACATTTAACCCTTTACACCACTCACTCACTCATACACACAAAAACACAAAATTCCCCCAACCCACACAACAAAACCCCAAAACAAAACAACACACACACCAACACACAACACACAAAACAGGGATAGGGGAAAAGACGTGTTGTGGGAATACAAAAGAAGCAATCCCCTGGGTGTCGTCTTTTTCAGCATCGTTGTAGCCCCCCATTTCCCAAAGGCCAAGGGGCAGGGGGTTAGAAACACAGGCAGGGGGATATAGCCCCACAGGCAGGGGGATATTAGCACCCCCCCCAGGAAAAAGGGGAAAAAAAATAGCACACGGGCCCAGAGAGATATAGCACCAGGCGGGGGAGACTAGCAAAAGGGCAGGGGGATATAGACAAAGGAGGGAGACATAGCACAAAAGGCGGAAAAAATAGCCCCGGCAGGGGACATAGCACAAGGCGGGGGGAAATAGCACCCCAGGCGGGGGGATATGCCACGGCGGGGGGAATTAGCACACAGGCGGGGGGATATAGCACCCCAGGCAGGGGGATATGGGCACACAGGCGGGGGTATAGCCACGGGCCCAGGGGGACTTAGCACAAAGGCAGGGGGACTTTAGAACCCCGGCAGGGGGACATAGCACAAGGCGAGGGGACATAGCCCACAGGCAGAGAGGGCAGTAACAAGGCAGGGGGACAAAAGGCCACAGGAGGGGGATATACACACGGCGGGGGGATTTAGCACACAGGCGGGGGGGATATAGCACCAGGCGGGGGAGGGCATTTACACCAAAGATGGTGGGGGTGGGGGTTTGGGGGGTGGTGATGATGATGTGTGATGAGGGTTGTTGATGGGGTTTGGGGGTGGGGGTGGTGGTGGTGGGGGTTTTGGGGTGGTGGTGGTGGGTGGTGGGGGGTTGGTGGTGGTTTTTAATTGTTGTTGTTTTTCGCATCTTTGAGGTCAAAACATTTCAAGCTTCTGTGAACGGGGCCACTAAAATGCCCAAGGTGGTCGGTGCTGAAAGGGAAAGAGATGAGGGCAAGAAACGGCAAAACAAACTTCCACCACTCTTTTCCCCAAACCCCCGTATTGTTTTTTTTAAATCGTGTTTTAGAACATCATAGCCCCTGTTTTTCCGGGCCCCGGATTTTTGTCTAAGGGGAGGGGGAGAGAAGGGGGGGGGTGGGGGGGGAGAGAAAAAAGGCCGCACCCCCAATTTTTTAGCTTCCGGGTGAAGTAGGGTCTTTAACAGAGGGACACTAAAGAAAAAAAAAAGTATGCTTATTTCAAAACTTTTTTTCAAAAAATTTAAAAAATCCCACTTGTGATGGTGTCGGGGGGGTTGGTGACACAAAATTCTGTCAGGGAGTCTGATACATTTGGGGAAAAGGATCGTGTTTGGGGGATTTGTTGAGACCTTCGGCGAGGGCCCTGCAAGTGTGTGTTGGGGTTGGGGAATTAAAGCGGCAGACGAAAAAGGGACAAAGGGGGTTTTAAGGGTTCGCTGAAAATTTTTTAAAAAATATTAAAACTTAAATTTTGTGCAAAGACTTTGAGTTGTGGGGGGGGAAATTTTTTCTGTTTTTGTGGATAGGGAAGTATTTAAATTAAATTGAATTTGGGCCTAGTTTTTCCCACATTTAAAAGGTCCTTTTTTTTTTGGGGGGGGGGGGGGGGGGGGGCAATGGTAAGGTTTGTATGTTTATTTGAGTTTTTTCAAAAAACACAGAAAGAAATAGGGCAAAAAAAAATCAGGGGGGAGTGCACCCAAAAACCCAAAAAGTATTGGAAAAAGAAAGGGGGGGGGGGGGGGGGGGGGGGGGCCTAAAATAGGGAAATTTTTGGGCTGCCTGAAAACTCGGGAAACCCAGTTCTCGTGCACTGCATGCGTATTTGCCCCCCTTTTTCGGGAAAAACATGACGGCGCATTGTTGATAAAAAATCAGCCACTATCATACCCTATGAGGGACAAAAACCCTTGCTGGGTGGAGATTTATGGGGCCCATTCGCTGAAAAAAGGTTGGATGTTTTGATTGGGGACGTGGGGTTCTACGGGGGAATGGGGGAGAAGATTTGGGTTTAGAGCCTGAGAAACGTGAGGGCCTCTCCGTCCTTCCCCCCCTTTGGGTGGGTCCGGTTACACGGGGAGGATATGTGTACACTGTGTTTTTTCCTGTGACGCCGTGTGGCCCCCTTTTACCAATGGTGACCCCCCCAAAAACCCAATTTTGACCTAAAAACATGCGGGACGCACAGAGGAGAGGGAAAAAAAAGGGGAGAGAGGTGGGGGATTGTGATGGGGGAAGGGAAAGTTATGACTCCTCTCTAGTTGTTTTTTGACATGCTCTTCCCCTCTCTCTTCTCTCTCTCCCCTCTTCTCTCTCTTCTCTCTCTCTTTTCTCTCTTCTCACTCTCTTCTCCCCCAATCCAATCTTTTTTTTAGGGGGCCCCACTGAGAAAAAAGGCAATTATTTGGGGGGTTTTGTCCCCTTTGCCACGGGTAGAGTTTGTTCATGGGAGAAACATTGCCCGGGACTGCAGAGGTTTATTTTTGCGTTATGACGTACAATACCATTACATTGCAAAAACCAATACATTACAATACAATAAAATACATTTGGGACAAGAATAATACTAAAAAAATACAAGGGCAGTGCTATGTCATCCCGGGTAAATTATACTACAAAAAAAGGTAAAGGAAAGGGGGAAAGCCCCTTAACCCCTAAAAGGGTTTTTGGGGGGTAGGGGAGCGAGGTGTCAGAGACCCCCTTTCTTAGGGCGAACTAGGGAACTTTTACGGGAACCCAAGGCGCGCAAACGGTCACCCCGTCCAAGTGGAAACCACGCTCGAGCTGCTTAATTGGGGTGGGGGAAAGCGGTGTCCGACCATGAGTATCCTGCCCCCAATACAATAAAAATTAATAAAAATGATAAAAAATTTAATAAAAATTAATAAAAATTTTTTAATAATAAAAATTTAAAAATTTTTTTAATTTTAATTTAAAAACTAATAATAATAATAATAATAATAATAATAATTTGATAATAATAATAAAAATTTAATAATTTTAATTTAAAAATTAATAATAAAAAAAAAATAATGGTTTTAATAACCCGTTGTATCTTGCACAGAAAAATTAAAAAGCGCTTGCACCCCAACTCATTCTTACTAGTCATGCAAAAAATTTAGCATTTTAATAGTTCAAACCCAAGCCAAACACACCACACACACACAACACACCCAACCCACAACACCACGTGTTATTCCCATTTTTGGCAGGGTGAGGGTTTTTTTGGCTGTTGAAAAACAGGGATAGCTATAAAAAATTAAAAAAAAAGAGGAAAATTTTGGGGTTTTTAAAACAAAAGTCTTGGGGGGCCGGATTGAAAAGTGTCACAAGAAGGCCTTTGGCGAAGAGAGTTAGGGGGCCCAATTCCAAATCGATGGCCCAAAAAAACAGGAAAGGGGGGGGGAACGGCAAACAGTGGCCCTGGCTGAATCAGGTTTTCGAAAAGCACAAGGAATCGCAGCAAAACAAGGGGGAAACAAAAAAAAAGGGGCTACAGGTGGAGACATTCACAGGGTTTTTTTAGGGGGGGCTTTTTTTGTGGGACTTTGTAACAGAGGTACTGTCTTTAGTTTATTCTTTGGGGCACGGGGCACCCAGTGGGGGATCGAAAGGAGGGGGGTTTTAATTGCTCAGTTTTTTTTTCCTTTCTGGGATAGTCGAGCTGCAGGGTTTTTTGAATACGTTGAAGGGGGGTTAGTTGATGCTGGCAGACCACCCAAAAGAGAATTGAATTTAAACCCAGAGGGTTAAAAGGAATGAGAGTTTGGCCAGGGTTTGGTTTTGGGAGTTTTGTGGACAGGTACTTTCAAAATTGCTTTTAATAGCCTTTAATTGTTAGTTAGCACGCTGGCAGGTTGGGTGATGAATTTTTCCCAAAAGGAGGTTTTGGTTGTAATTTATTTTAAAACCCTAATACTTCAAAATTCAATAAACTTGTTTTACGACACACAAATACAAAAATTATAATAAAACCCCAACTTTCTTACAGTACAGAAAAATTTTCAATGCAATGAAAACACAAAAAACATTACCATAAAAAATCAATTCAATGCAAATAAAAATTTCGGGAGTTTGGGGTTTTTCAAAAACTTGCCCACAACCAGCAAACGTTCCTTTTACACTGCATTACCCCCACCCCAAAAACAGATGCTGTTAAACCCTGAAAAACACCCAAATTTGGCTAGGAGAGCCTCTAAACACTGGGTTTCCTTTTTAGACCCAATCCCAAACAGGCCTTCAGGGGCCTACTTTCCCTTGCAGACAGATGGTTTTTAAACCTGGTGCTAGCTTTTATGCTTGAAATCCACCCCAAAGGGCCCTTTGGGTTTATGTGTTGCTAAAGGAAGTAGTATTTAATGCCCTGGATGTTTTTTCTGCCTTTTTTAAAAACAAGAGATCGGGTGTTTAAAATATAATCCCCCCTCTTTGGGGATCCCAAGGGGCCCCCTGCCAGTATTTTTGATTCGGGAAAATTTGTGCTGGGAAATTTTCTCTTTTTTTCTATTCTCTGTTTCTGTTTTTTCTTTTTTTTCCCCTTGCCCACCCCCTTTTCCTGTCAAATTTTCTGCCTTTTTGGCCCATTTTGTTCCGGGAAAAAGACTTACAAGATAACATTTCTCTCCAATCCCGAAGTCGGATGCGCTGGTTTGGGACTTGTCGAGTGCTTATTTTTAAAACTATTTTCTGGTGGGGAAAGGGACATGGGGAAAAAGGAATTTGGGGGAGAAATGGGTGGGCTGCGCTGTGAGAAAATTTGGCCCTTTTGGGGGGACAGCAATCTGATTCAATTGGTTTTTAAAAAGGGGGTGTTTTGGGGGGGAAGGGGGGGGGGAAATTTTTTGGGAGCTTTGGATAAAAATTTGGAACATTGAAAGGGGCACTTCAATCCAAACCGTTGGGCTTAACTGCCAGGCTTTTCGTTTTTTTGGGCCCCGGGATGGGTTTTCCTTTCCGAGTTTGAGTTTCAGCTTTTTGGGTTTTCGACTGGCGGGGGTTGAGGGGGCCTGACTGTCCCCCGTCTAAAGTCGGGCCCCGTTGGTTTTTTTATTGGTGTTTTGGGGTTGTTGTTGCTGTGTTGTTTTTTCAATGTGTTATTGCGGTTTGGTTTTGTTGCTGTTTAATTTCCATTTTTTTGTTAAACCTGCTGCGTTTGACGCCCAAATTTTTTTGTTGGATTATAAACCCCAGACAAATGTGATAAAAGATAGTTTTTCCCATGTAAAAGGGTTAGGGCTTAAGGAAAAAAAAAACAAAAACAAAACCATACGTATTGTACCAAAAGGGCCCACATTAAAAGTCGTTGGAAGGTTTGATTTTGTAAAAATTTTTTTTCATTCTTCACCCAAATTTTCCCAGCAAAAAAATATGCCCTTCGTACAGGGAAGAATTTAAAAAAATTTCCCCTGAAAATCAGAATATGGTGCCTATAAAGGTAAATGTAAAAAGGTTCCATAAAATATAAGGGGCGTAGGGGAGCGAGGCGTCAGAGACCTCACTTCTTTAGGGGCCGATATTGAGGCCCGGGCCCCCTCTCCTCCCCTCGCTGCTTTAATTCCCCGCCTTAAAAAGGGGAAGGTACCCCTTTACAGCTGGGGAATGGAGGAAAATGTATGAAGCCAAAGGGGGCAAAAAGGGGGAAACCCCTCCAACAGGTTAACCCCGTCGACGCTGCTTAACTTGGGGTGGGGGAAAACCAGTGCTTTTTGACCCCTGAGCTATCCTGTCCCCCCGTGTCCTTTCCTATGGGGCGAAATTTCTTTTTTCCAAAAAAAAAAAGTTTTTAAACGCCCAAAATTTTCATCCCGTGTGTGCGTATTACAAATCTCACGTGTTTTCCCCGGTGAGATTTAGGGAGAAGGGTGTTTTTTGTTCTGGGTGACTCCCCGAGGTTAAAAATGGGGGAAAAAAGCAGCAGCAGTTGTGCAGCTTTCAGCAGCAAAAAACAACAACAACAGCATGAAAAAGTAGTCGGGAGTTGGAGGGGGGGTTTTTTGGTTTTGTTTTTTAGGCTTTTTTTCCCAAACTTAATGTGTTGCGTGGGGTGTCTGTTTTGTTTTTATTTTTTTTTTTGGGGGGGGATGAATATTCTTTTTTTTTATTCAAAAAAGGGGGGGGACAGTGCATTTTGGATTTGGGTTTGTTTTGTTTTTGGGGGGTTTTTCGGGTTTTTTTCTTTTTCTTTATTGTTTTTGTTGTTGTGCTTGTGGGTTTTTTGGGAGTTTTTGTAGGGTTTTTTTTCCCTTTTAGGGTTTTATTGGTTTTTGTGGGGGTATATTTGTTTTTGTGGGGGTTTTTTTGAAAAAAAAAGAGAGGGTTTGGGGGAAAAAAGGAGTGGGGGACTTTTGGGCCTTTTGCATTTGTTTGCTTTTGTTTCTTTTTTTTGGGTTGTTTCCTTTCATTAAATTTTTATATCTTTTTTTCTTTCTCGTTTCCCAAGTGTGTTTTGTGTATTTTAAAATATTTTTTATATATAGATAAAATTTATTTAAAAATATATATATATATATTTATTATATATAAAATATTTTTTTTAATATATTTATAATTAATATATCTTGTGTGTGTTTTGTGTGGCCTTGGTTTTATTTTGGGGTTTTTTTGTTTTTTGGGGTTTGTATTTTTTTTGTTTTCCCTTCCAATGTCTTGTTCTTTCCGTCATTACAAATAGGCTCTCTCCCCTCTCTTCTCTCTTCTCTCTTCTCTTTATAAATTTGTATTTCTGTTGCGTGTAGAAAAAAGTTAATTAAAAATTTTTAACTTTCCGTGAGAGTAAAAAACCCAATGAAACCCTTTTTTTTCTTAAATGCCAGACAGGGCCCAAACTAGAATACACATTTTGTTTTGGGAAACAAAAAATAAATGTAAAATCCTTGAAATGGGTATCTTCAGTGCATGCTGCTGCTGTATTTCTACTTTGTTGTTGCTGCTGCGCTGCTGCTGCTGTTGTTGTTTTTTTGTTGTTTCATTGGGGTTTACTCAGTTACCCCTCGTGGGGTACTGTCGGGTCACGCCTGTTTTTTTGCTGTTTTTGTTGGGTTTTTTGTTGTTCTTGTTGTTCTTTTTGTTTCTTGTTGCCCGTAGTCCCTCGTCTTATCATTACAGAGGTTATTGTAGTTTTCTTTTGTTTTGGGGGTTGTGCTATTGGTTTTTGCTGCTGCTGCTGCTGGGTGCTGCTGGTTTTGCTTTAAAATGTTGTTATTTGTTATTGCCCCTTTTTTTTATTCCCCCTCTCTCCTCGTTTCTTTTTTGCTGTGGGGTTTTTTTTTGTTGTTGTTTTGTCTTCAT
Source organism: Rapana venosa (assembly GCA_028751875.1). Lineage (NCBI taxonomy): Eukaryota > Metazoa > Mollusca > Gastropoda > Neogastropoda > Muricidae > Rapana > Rapana venosa. Next base: position 12,070,416 of record CM054147.1, read on the forward strand.
CTTCGTCGTTTTGTTTTTTTGTCGCTTTCATTGTTGTTTCTGTGAATATTGTTCTAGGTTGTTTTTTGTGTTTGGTTTTAAGCTAATGTTTTTTCTTTTTTCGTTCCTCGGTAGGGCTCCGAGGTTCACCCGTGGTGAGGTTTTTTTTTGCATTTCGACGGTTTGTTCCCTCCCCCCCCCCCCCCCCCACCCCATATAGTAGATAGTTGATAGATGATAGATTGATAGATTGATTTGATAAAATAGATTGATGAGGGGAGGAGAGAGAGGGGAAAATTGATAGATAGATAGATAGATAGGAAAAGTTTTGATAGATTTGATAGATTGATAGATAGTTTGATAGATAGATAAAATTTGATAGATAGTAGATAGATGTAGATAGATAGATAGATTTGATAGATGATAGATAGTAGATTTAGATAGACGGGCGGACGGACGGACGTACGGAGAGATGGATGGATGGATGGATGGATGGTTGGGGGGGATGGGGTGGATGGGTGGTGGATGGATGGATGGGGTGGATGGTGGTGGATGGTTGGGGTGGGTGGTGGATAGTGGATGGATGGATGGGTGGATTTTTTAGATATCTAGATATATTTTATATTTTCCGTTTGGTAGTACATTCCCACATGGGGGGTTCACGTGTTTAACTAAAAGCAAGCTTTTCTTTTCTTTCTCCCCCTTTCCCATCCATTCATCTATCCATCTAAAAACCCAAACAATCCTTCCCATCCTTTTATCCCTCCCTTCACTCTCCATCCATTCATTTTATCCATCTATCTATCCATCAATCCATCCCCCCTTTATCCCTCCCTCCATCCATCTATCGATCGATCAAACCATCCATCCATCCCTTATCCATCCAAATTTTTCCCTCCCTTCCATTAAAACCATCCACCATCTATCTATCAATTTCTATCCATCCATCTATCCCTCCACCCTCTTCCATCCAAACTATCTATCCATCTATTCCATCTACTCATCCCTCCATCCCCATCCTTTCCCTCCATTATCCATCCATCCATCCATCCATCTTAAACAATCCATCTATCCAAACCAAACCATCTATCCAAACCATCCATCCAAACCATCCCTCCATCCTTTTATCAAACCCTCCATCCATCTACCCCAAACCCTCTTTCCCTCATCCATCCATCCCTCCATCTTCCCATCCATACCTATCCATCCAACCCTCCATTTTATTCATCCCTCCCCCCATCCCTCCCTTTTACCAATCCAATTTAATCCATCCTCAATCCCCCATCTATCCATCCCCTCATCCTCCATCCTTTTATCCATCCATCCAAATATCCATTTCCCCCTTTTTTCACCATCTATCCCTTTCCCTCCATCCAAACCATCTATCCATTTCCCAAACCCTCCATCCCTCTATCTATCCATCCATCCCCTCCCCTCCATCTATCCATCCCCTTCCCTCCACTCATCCATCCTTTCCCTTTCCCCTATCCTTCTTTTCCCTTTTTACCCGGGTTTGGGAGGCCACAAGTGGTTTCAAAAAGGCCCGATATCGGGGCCCTTTCCTTTAGGTTTTGGGGTGGATGTGTTGGACAGACAGGTCTGGAGGAAAGTGTTGGTTCCACTGCCCCCTTTTGGGGGAAACGCCACAGAGGCACGCCTAGAATCACCAAAATGGAACTTGGTTTCTTCCAGACTAGATGGTTTAGGCAGGAATGAATTGCCCATGGAGGCTGGTGTGGAAATAGACCACTGAGGGAGAGGGTTTGAGGGGTGGTTTGGGGGAGGGAATAGGCAGGAAAGGGGGGAAGGGTACATGGAAGGAGGGGGAGGTAAGGGAAGAGCAGGGGAAATGGGGGGGGGGGGGGCAGGGGGGGGTGGAGGGGGGAAGAGGGGGACGGAGGACAAAGGGAGGGGAGGGGGAGGGGCCCCCCAAAAAAAAAAAAAAGAACCCCAAAGGGGGGGACTTTTTACAAATCCCCCCCGGCCTTCCCCCAAAAACCCCCCCCTTTTAAATTTTTTTAAAAAAAAAAAAAGGGGGAAAGGGGGGGAATAAAAAATTTGGGGAAAAGAAATAAAACTTTGTTTTTTAAAAAAAAAGAAAAAAAAAAAATGTAAAAAATTTTTCTTTGAAAAATTTTAAAACCTGTCCTATTTTTTTTTGTTGAATTGTTCCGGAGTTTTTTTTTTGTTTTCCTGTTCTTCCAGATTTTTGGCCAAATTTTTATGCCTTTTAAATGTGCTCTCCCTTTTTTTTTTTTTCTTTCTTGGTTTCTTTGGTCTATATTATTTGTGTGGTTTTTGTGTATCTGTCGCGCTGTCTCGTGTCTGGGTTTTCTGTCTGTTTGTCGTCTGTGTTTTTGTTTGTTTTGTCTGTCTGTCTCTCTGGGTTTTTCTGTTTGTCCCGTCCCTTGTTTCTTTTGTCTGTCTGTTGCCTGCATTTCCTGTTTGTTTTTACCAAACTTGCTGTCTTCGTTTCGTTTCTCTGTCTTCGTCTTTTTCTCTCTCTTTTCTCTCTCTCCCCTTCCCCTCTCTGTCTCTCTCTATGTCTCTCTGTTCCCCTCTCTTCTCTTTTGTCTTCTCTATGTCTCTCTG
>CM054147.1:12073486-12078486 GCA_028751875.1 Rapana venosa
GGGTGGTGGTTGGAGCGGAGGCGGAGGGCGGTGGCGGCAGCAGCAGCAGTGGTTGTTATTGTTCGTTGTTGTTGTATCAACAGCAGCAGCATTGTTTGACGTATTGTCTAAATAGAGATATAAACCCACAAAAATTACAAGAAGAGAAAAAGTAACGGTGGTTTACTAGTTTCTTCGAAATGTTTTAATGAAACCAAGTTCTTCACCTAACCCATTTAGCGGACAAGGCAAATTGTGTAACCATCTTCTTCTTCTTCTTCTTTTTCTTCTTCTTCTTCTTCTTCTTTTTCTTAATGAAATAAAGTGATTAACCTGCTTTGCTACAACTCTTTGTGACAGTGACCAGACAACGCAATGAGACACTTTCAAAAAGTTTCACAAGTTAACACAGAGAGAGGGGGAGGGAGGGAAAGAGAGAGACAGAGACAGACAGACAGACAGACAGACAGACAGGCAGACACAGACACAGACAGATAGAAAGACACAAAGATATAGAGACAGAGAAACGGAGAGACAGACAGACAGACAGACAGACAGTCGGAGACGGAGACTAAGAGAGTGCATGCATGTAGTTTGTGTCTTTGCACATGTGAGTATGTGTTTGCACAGTTGCACGTGATGTGTGTGCGTGCATGTATGTGCGTGCGCGCATGTGTGTGTCTGTGTATCTGTATGCATCTGTTTGTGTGTGTATGGGTGTGTGCGTATGTGTGTGTGTGTGTGTGTGTGTCTATGCATATGCATGTATATGTGTACGTGCATACATGCACGTAAGTGTGATTTTGACTTGCACATGCATCATGCTTGTTTGCGTGTGTGCACGCGCATAATGCACCCATTAATTGCTCTTCTCTCTGTGTGTGTGTGTGTGTGTTGTGTGTGTGGTGTGTGTGTGTGTGTGTGTGTGGTGTGTGTGTGTGGTGTGTGTGTGTGTTGTGTGTGTGGGTGTTTGTGTGTGTGTGTGTGTGTGTTGTGTGTGTTGTGTGTGTATAGGGTGTGTTTGTGCATGTCTCGCGTTGTGTGCGTTCGTGCGCGCGTTTGTATTGTGCGTGCGCGCGCGCGTGTGTGTTGTGTGTGTGTGTTTGTGCGCGCACGCGCGTGACACACACACACACACCCCACACACACACACACACTCAGGGTTAAAGTACTCTCAGATCAGCCAACAAAGCCAAACCATCACTGTCCGTAACACCCCCACCCACCCCCCCTAGAGTGCAAAGGCTCTCTCCCTCCCTACCCCCCCCCACCCCCACCCCACCTCCCTCTTTCCTCTCCACTCTCCACTCCCCAAATGGAGGAAGTAGGACCCATCAGCCAGCGATGCTGTTAGCTAGCTACCTAGCTACCTTCCTTTTATTTTACACAACCAAAGGCCGCATCCACTTCGGAAATGTAAAGTCGGTTTCTGCAAGCAAGTCTCTTTCCCTTTTTCCCTTTCTCTCTGGAGTTGACACACGTGCATCACTGTTGGTGCCCAACTTGGGTGCAGCTGTTTCTGAGCCGATCTGTCAGGAGACTGCACTGGATCAGGAGCTTTTTATCTGGAGAGCACAGTGAGTGAGTGAGTGAGTGAGTTGGTTAGTTGGTTGGTTGGTTAGTTGGTTAGTTAGTTAGTTGGATAGTTAGTTAGTTAGTTGGTTAGTTGGCTAGTTGGTTAGTTAGTTAGTTAGTTAGTGGTTAGTTAGTTAGTTAGTTAGTAGTTAGTTAGTTAGTTAGTTAGTTAGTTAGTTAGTTGGTTAGTTAGTTGGTTGGTTAGTTGTTAGTTAGTTAGTTGTTAGTTAGTTTAGTTAGTTAGTTAGTTAGTTGGTTGGTTGGTTGGTTGGTTGGTTGGTTTGGTTGGTTGGTTGGTTGGTTGGTTAGGTTGGTTGGTTGGTTGGTTGGTTGGTTGGTTTGGTTGGTTGGTTGGTTGGTTGGTTGTTAGTTAGCTTGTAGCTACTAGTTAGTTAGTTAGTAATTAGTTTAGTTCGTTGTTGTTGGTCATTCGTTCAGCATGTTTTATTGATGTTTCTGTCAAGTTCATCAGTTTTGACTTGTTGCTAAGTTATTGACTTTCAAATAGTCACCGTTGTTGTTTATTGGGGTTTGGTTTTTGGTTTCTTCATTTAGTTGGATTTGTTTGTGTGTTGTGGTTTACTGTTAGGTTGCTCTCTAGTCTCTGTCTACTGTCTCTGTCTCTGTCTTGTCTCTGTCCTCTGTCTCCTCTCTCTTATATCTCTTCTCACTCTCTTTCTCTTCAATTAATACTCTCATCTCTCTGGTTTAGTGAAAAAAGCATTAGTACTTATTCTGTGTCTTTGGTAAATATAATGATTCTCTCTTCTCTTCTCTTCCTCTCTTGTCTCTCTCTCCTTTCTCCTCTCCTCTCTCTCTCTCTCTCTCTCTCTCTCTCTCTCTCTCTCTCTCTCTCTCTCTCTTCTATCTACTTCTAGATGAAAAAAGGTCTGTAGTACTAGCTTACTGTTTTACACTTATCAAATAGAATCAATCTCTCTCTTCTCTCTCCTCTCTTTCTCATTCTCTCTCATCCCTCTCTCTCTCTCTCTCTCTCTCTCTCTCTTTCCTCTCTCTTTCTCTCCTCCCTCTCTCTCTCTTCTCTCTCTCTCTCTCTCTCTCTCTCTCTCTCTCTCAAAGACTATCCAAAGCCTGTACTACTGACAGCTAAGCTGGTAAGTCAGAACAAGAACAACACCTAGTTCATACACGCCCCTGTCTCTTCAGCTTTCAAGCCAACTGACACTAAAAGTTCGACACGTCCGAGTCCACTTCAAGTAGGACACTGAAATGGAAGGAGTTATAGGGAGGCGGAGAGGGGGGGGGGGGGGGGGGGGGAGCAGTATTGACGTCTCTTCCTTTTTATTTCCTCTATAAAGAGGACGGGGATAGCCTAGTGGTTAGAGCGTTGAGCTTGTGATCTGACGGTCTGAGTGTCAGCCACCATCGAAGCATTCGTTCGAGAGGATTTTTTTTCCCCGTGGAGTTTACATCAATACCGACTCCACTCCCCCGAAAATCCTTTGGTTGAGACTATTAGCCGAGGTTCCATTTTACGCAGAATATCTTCCGTCATCGTCACCGATCCCTCAGATTCCGAATCCTTTAGGGACGCCTTCGAAGCTTTGTCAACCAACCACCTTTCTCCAGTCCTCCTCTCGTCTCTCAGCCGCCCTCAGGGTGTCTCTCAGCTCCATGTCTGTCCACTCTCGATTTAAACAAAATTGCAGTAGTTCAGGATACCGTAGCACTAATACATGAAATGAGTACAACAAGCGATGTTACATGAGTTGAATCCTGTTGAGCCTTTTGGAAGAGTAGGCCTTTGCGTGCCGTTAGGAACAGACGACAACATATAGAAATGCACGCACACACCAGTGTGGTGTTTAGACGTCATCCCCGAAATCGGAATGTGGGTGCCTTACTGGTGAGCAAAAACGGTTGTATACGCAAACATCTGACCCTTAGTAAACCCCGGAGTTGTAGCGCGGAAGGAAACCAATCTTGCCTCGGTGGTCGAGAGGTAACGCGCCTGTCTAGAAAGCGAAAAGTCCGGGTCGGAAGTGTGCGGTGGTTCGAATCCCGTTTGGGCCCAAAACTGTTCCCCCCATCCATTAGACCATGAGTGGTGGTCTGGGCGCTAGTCTTTCGGGTGAGACGATAAACCGAGGTCCCGCGTGTTGCAAATAATTATTCAGCGCACGTAAAAGAACGCACGGTAGCAAGAGAGTTGTCCCTGGCAAAATTCTTAGAAAAAAGCCACTCTGGTAGGGTAGCAAATACACTTGCAAACCAAAAAAAAAAAAAAAGAGTGGGGTGGCGCTGCTCTTGTGGCGACGCGACCTCCCCTGGGAGAACAGCCCGAATTTCACGCAGAGAAATCTCGTGACTTAAAGTGGTATAAATAAATAAATAAATAAATGGATATTTGTGTCGTCACTGCAGGGCTTGAGAGGAAAACAGAAAATGGTCGAACCAAGCAAACAAGGTCTTCACCACTGACGGGTCTTGTGAAACAGAAGCAGCTTAAGACAAATTCAATGACTTAACTTGTTCTGTAATGTCCGCATTCTGTTCCTCAAGTGCACAGGCCTAACTTATTTTACAGAAGCATGTCCATCATCATCGAGGTGTTGGGGTTTTGTTGTTGTTGTTGTTGTTGTTGTCGTTGTTGTTGTTGTTGCTGCTGCTGCTGTTGTTGTTGCTGTTGCTGCTGCTGCTGCTGCTGCTGCTGCTGCTGCTGCTGCTGCTGCTGCTGCTGCTGCTGCTGCTGCTGCTGCTGCTGCTGCTGCTGCTGCTGCTGCTGCTGCTGCTGCTGCTGCTGGTGTTGCAGCCCACGTCTTAGTTAAGACACAATTAACGTAAAAACTAGATGAATTGTAAAATTGATGTTTGTTTTCGTGAGAATGTTTCATGACCTTCAGCCACATAAATATGAATCATTGTGAAAGGGTTACTTTGATCTTAAATGTTATCATGTTGTTATTGCGTATTTTGTTAAAACTGTAGCTTTAATTGTTTACATTACTCTGGTCATAATGTGCATGAATTGCATTTGAAAGGATGAAACTATATCTGAACATTGCATTTTCCCAGTTCTCTGTATTTCACGAATTGGATACAAGAATGGAAAGCGTAGCGTCCTTAAAATGTCTTTTATTAAGGAAACTTTTCACCTAAACCACAACCCCCTTTTTGTAAAGTAGTTGAACAAATTCCACAGCCTTAAAATACTAAATGCACACTTTTCTATGATCAAAATTAATACAAGAATGAAAACATTCTAGAAAACAATCGCCATATAATGGAGAGAGAGAGAAAAAATCAGGCTAAAAATAGACATGAACTCTCTTTGATAGTTATATTAACGACGTTTGATCATAAACTGTTACCCTGTTTTTACTGTGTATTTTTTAAATTGTGCTTTTAATTAATTACATTGCTCTGGACATAATGTGTACAAATTGCATTCAAAGGATGAAAATAGATCTGAACATTGCATTTTC
>CM054147.1:12088486-12095986 GCA_028751875.1 Rapana venosa
CTCTCTCTCTCCTCGATATAAAAGAATAAATAAATAAATATCTCTCTATCTCTTCTATTTTTGACTAATGGCTAGGTTTTTTTTTTAATTAAAAAGAAAAGCCCGCCATTGTGCTTATTCTTTCCCCTCAATAAAAACAGTTCCTTCGTCCTCTTTCATAGAAAATAAAGAGAAAGCTGTCTAACAATTGGCTTTGTTCTTGCCTTATTTATGACTTCTTTTCGAAACTTGGTTAAGATATTAGAAAGAAAAACAAAGAAAAACAGACAAATAGAGAGAAACAGACAGACATATATTTCACAAGGGCAAGACTCAGCTAGTTCTGTAAGCATTGCAAAACGTGCTTTGCAATTTTTTCTTGTCTTCATTCTAACAATTAACAAAATAAAAGTCTGTCTTTCTCAAAAACTGATCTAAAAAAAGGAGGGTCACTGAGTAGGTTTCCTTAGGCGTAGACATGAAACTGTGTTGAATAATTCAGCCAATGGAAAGCCGATTTTTATGCAAACTTGACATTTTGTTTTCATTTCAACCAATGGAAAGGCAACACTCATGTAAACTCAACAATTATTTAGCAATTTAGCTAAATGAAACATGATTGTGCCACTCAACAACTTATTAAACAATTTGATGATGATGTTCATGCAGATTGAACAATTATTTGATAATTCAACCAACAGGAAGACAAAGTTTATGCAAATTGAAGTGTATTTATTAATTCCACCAACAAGAACACAATCTTTATGCAAATTGAATAATTATTTGATATTTCAACCAACAGGAAGGTGATGTTTATGCAAATTGAACATTTATTTGATAATTCAACCAATAGAAATACGATATTAATGCAAATTAAACAATTATATGATTATTCAACCAACAGGGAGAACGATGTTTAAATGCAATTTGAACAATTACTTATTCATTCCACCAATAGGAAGATGATGTTTATGCAAACGCAGCATATGGCAGAAGTCTCCTGAACTGAGTTGATTCATTTCATCTCACGATGCTTACAGTCCTGCCGACCACGAAGGCCATGTCCAGGCTGCTCAGGCTTTAGCTCACGAGATACAGTCATGGAGAAGACAGACGCAAGTGGCCATTTTGATATATTTGAAGGGATAACACACTACATTACAAAGGAAAGCCTCGTTTTGTTTTGTTTTGTTTTTGCTTCTCTGTAAATTAAGTATAGATCTAGTCTGTCATGTAGGTTGTTCTAAAGAAAGTCAAGGAGATAATAAAGGTGTTGTGTTTGGATGATTAAACAGAATTCATGCCAGTAAGCCACATTACAGTCGCAAATGGTAAAAGGACAAGCCATTGAGCAATCCTATACAGAGTCATGTCTCAGGACTCAGACAGAACTTGTGATAGATTTCTCCACAGCGTTAAGTCAATATTGGCTGCATCTCATATCACATTACTTGTGACACATTCTTCACACGGGTTAAGTTCATATTGGCTTCATGTCATATGGTGTAAGTTATCCTAACCCTGCAAAAACAAAGTGAATAGATGACCTGAAAAAAGTATTGATTTTAAAAAGATGAACAAGACATGCTGGGAAAACAAAGGGTCTGAGAAAGGGAGTAAAAGGAGGGTCATGTCATCCCAGGCAGACAACAATGCAGAAGACAGACATGGCGTTTTCTTTTCATCAACAACATGTTCAAAAAAAAGCAAAGCATACAGTGAGTGCCACATAAGATAAAGACAACAGGTGAACAATGAATTTTTATCTAAAGCTGGTGGGGTGCGGTTTTTTTAAATAACGAAAATTAATGATTCCGATCTTTGGCAAGACATGGAGAGAAACATACCCTGTGAAGGCTAGTTGTCCAAAACTGCACAACAAGATAAAACAACACTACAACTCACCTCAAAACAACAGCCAAACACTGTCAAACTTGATGAATTAAACCCTGATCACAAAAAAGCTACAAGACAGAGCAGAAAGACGAGACAATGCCAACAGACAGTTGTTTGTTGTTGTTGTTGTTGTTTTTACTCCGGATCGTGTTCTGAAATGCTCCGTCGTAAAAGAGGCACACCCGTTCTCTCTTTACGCTGACTGCTGCTTCTGAAGTCTGGTGATTAATTAAAGCTGTGTCTGGTGTTTCTGCTCTGTTTTATGTCCAGTCTCCAGACACAGACATTGATGAGACTGAGAGACGTCGGTTGGGGGGGGGGGGGAGGTTAGACAAGACAGAAAAAAAAGGAATGAAAGATTGGGGCTGCTGGCAGACAGAGCTACGCCATAAGACAGTCAGTCAGACCTCCCAGTGCAGTGTTGTACAGACACTCTTGTATTTACTGATCGGGTGTTAGGTAGGGAAGATTATGTTGTTGAGTATGGCATGGTATGGTATGGTATGGTATGGTATGGTATGGTATGGTATGGTATGGTATGGTAAGGTATGGCATGGCATGGTATGGTATGGTATAGTATGGTATGGTATGGTATGGTATGGTATGGCATGGTATGGTATGGCATGGTATGGCATGGCATGGTATGGTATGGTATGGCATGGTATGGCATGGTATGGTATGGTATGGTATGGCATGGCATGGCATGGCATGGCATGCCATGCCATGCCATGCATGGCATGGCATGGCATGGCATGGTATGGTAAGGCATGGTATGGTATGGCTCTCGTAGCTCTACGTGTATTGCACATCAGTGTGTGTCTGATTCACTATGTTTGGGGTTGTTGGATGGTTTTCGTTCCTCGGCTAGAGCTCCGAGGTTTACCAATGGTGAAATTTATGCGTATGTGACCAGTCCCCCCCCCCACCCCCACCCACCCACCCAGCATTTAGATAGCCGCATTCCGACTTCGGGAATGGTGTCTAAACACAACACCTGCGTGCATGCTGGGGTTTTGTCTGTCATCCGTTCCTCCTGGCGGCACACAAAGGCCTCACTCTTCCTAAAGGGGGAACAGAGTTTTTAACATGTGTGCAAAATGTTCTGCGTGCGTTCGTACACGTGTGCCCCCGGTGTATAGTCTCATCTGAAGGATTTTGACATTCACTTCGATTTTATTGTCAACCTAGGAAGAAAGGGCGAGGCTGAGAATCGAACCTAGAACCAGTGTCCTTGTTGGCAAGACGAACGTCTTAACCATCCTGCCACCCTCCTTCTTCATATGTATTCAAGCTAAACTGACTTCTCCCATGTCTCCCTGATGACTCATATCGGGGCAGAGCACTGAATTTGCCATGCAGTGCATCTAGGAAGGTTGAGTATGGCGGAGCCCATTCATCATCATCATCAATGCCTTTGTGCGTTATTGGCACGTAGGGCAGCAACAAATGTTCTCCACTCCTGTCTGTCCTGGGCCAGCTTCTGAAGGAGCCCATTCAACTCAGGGTGTATACGCATGCTGGGCATGTTCGTGTCTTCCATGCCGCTGGCTATAGCTGGTCTCTACCAAAGAAGGATGGGAGGCGTTCACCTGTGCGCAAAATGTGATGTGTACCTATGCACACAAAGCCGCAGACGATATTTTATCCGTGAACAGTCAATTGGATAAGACTATAATCTGAGCTCCCGTGTGCAAACGCACACAGAACATCTTGCGCACACGATAAAACCTGTTCCGCTTTTCGGAAGAGTAGGCCATTGTGTGCCGGTGGGAACGGATGACAACATTTACAAAACTGCATACGCACAGGGACTGGATGTATAAAAGCACATGAGCGCTTACCAAAAAAAAATGTTTATTCCAAATTACCTGCAGGCGCATTGAGCCCAAACCAATGTCAACTCCAGGGCTAAAAGGAAAAAAATCGCCACCCACCCACCCCACTTGACAAAGGGACACCTCTGTGGAGACGCGAACCGGCAGCCTCTGTTGCTGTCAGACAGATCACAGGCTGGGAGGTCTAACCACTCGGCCACGAACTATCCGGTGAATAAAAGCTGACTGGACTGATTGTTGGGTTTGGGGTGAGAAAAGAAAGTTAGAGTGAAAGGGAAGGGTGTGTGTGTGTGTGTGTGTGTGTGTGTGTGTGTGTGTGTGTGTGTGTTTGTGTGTGAGTGTGTATGTGTGTGTGTGTGTTGTGTGTTAGTGTGTGTGTTAGTGTGTGTGTGTGTGAGTGTGTGTGTGTGTGTGTTGTGTGTGTGTGTTTGTGTGTGTGTGTGTGTGTTTGTGTGTGTCAGTGTGTGTTTGTGTGTGTGTGTTGTGTGTGTATGTGTGTGTGTGTGCCAACGGGGCGTTGTCTGTGGCTTTCTTTCTTTTCTTTTTTTCCTTCTGTTTCTGTCTTTTTTCGTAAAGGGAGAGGGGGGTGGGGGCCTCTGTCTTGCTTTTGTTTTCTTCTCTTTTTTTCATTCTCGGTATGTTTGTGCTCTTATTTTCCTGTGTACTTAAGTTTTATTCTGTTTTCTTTTTGTTGTAAGGTTTTTTATATAGGAGGTTTTTTTTGTTTGGGTTGGGTTTGTTTTGGGTTAGGGGATTTTTTGTTTTTGGAGGGGGAGGGGGGTGTTTTGAGGAGGGTATTGTTGTTGGAGGGTGAGGGGAAGGAAGAGTCCTTGTTGTGGGGTTTTCTTTTGGCTGTGCTTTGTTTTGATGTCCATTGATTGCTTTCTTCAGGGAATGTCAATCGAGTTCGTTTGGACACCTTTGCTCCCTTTGTTTGCTATTGGTTTCTCTCGTTCCCTTCTTCTTTGCTTTGATTAACATTTCGCTTCTTTGCTGTTCCTTTGTTCTAAGTTGGGGTTTTCTCCCTTTCTTTGTTTTATTTTGGGGAAGCAGGACTGAATGATTATTGTTGTATCAACTTATTTTTCATTTCTTTGTGTCGGTGTAACTAGTTTTCTTGTATGTTTTTCGTTTGCTTTTTTAATTAATGTATTGTTTAGATTTGTTTATTTGTTTCGTATTTCTTTATTATTGTTTTAAGGTGGTGTTATTTTTGTATGCCTATGTACTTTTGTTTCTCTGGATTTTTCAGAATTTATTTTACTCCCTTTTTTCATTGCTTTGAATGTGTTGTATTGCTTTCATCACCAAGTTTGCCTCTTATGGTTTCCTTATTGGAACAAAAACTAACTTTATCACAGAAATATTAGCTTGTCTATTTACTTTTTATTTGGTGTCGTCTTTGCTTACTGTTTAGTGTGTGTGTGTGTGTGTGTGTGTGTGTGTGTGTGTGTGTGTGTGTGTGTGTGTGTGTGTGTGTGTGTGTGTGTGTGTGTGTGTGTGTGTGTGTGTGTGTGTGTGTGTGTGTGTGTGTGTGTGTGTGTGTGTGTGTGTGGTGTGTGTGCACAGACAGACGGACAGATAGACGTAAACATATATATGTATGAATGAACAGAGGTCCAGACTGACTGTCTGAAATATGTATAAATGTGTCTTTGGCTTATCTTCTGTTTTTTCTTCTGAATGTTTCTGTCTTAATCTTTTCGTTTCTTTCTCCGTCTCACTTGCATTCTATCTTACTTTCTTTCTTTGCATATAATTATGTTTTCTCCTTTGTATGTTTGCTGAATTGTGCTATGTTGTTTTTCTTGTTCTGTGATGTCCATGCTTTTGCATTTTTTTCTCTTGGTTCTTTCGCCATGCTTTGTTTTGGTTTCCAATGATTGCTTTCTTCAAGAAATGTCAACGGGGTTGGTTTGAACAGCTTTGTTTCCTTTGTTTATTCATCATCATTTTTTTTCTATATTTTTTTGTGTTTTTCTTTGATTTGCAGTTGTGAAATTGTTGTACTTTTTATTATTTTCTGTTTGTTTGTGTATGGAGGAGAAGAAACGAATCTTTATTGTGTAAGGTTAGTGTTCATTTCTTTGTTTCTGTCTTGCTTCTTATATGTTTTCCCATTGTTCGTTTAATTAATGTATGGCTTAGCTCTCTGAGTGGTTCGTAGAAGTAGGAGGAGGAGGAGTAGTAGGAGTAGCAGCAGCAATAGCAGTAGTAGTAATAGTAGTAGTAGTAGTAGCAGCAGCAGCAGCAGCAGCAGCAGTAGTAGTAGTAGCAGCATCAGCAACAGCAGCAGCAGCAGCAGCAGCAGTAGTAGTAGTAGTAGTAGCAGCAGCAGCAGCAGCAGCAGTAGTAGTAGTAGTAGCAGCAGCAGCAGCAGCAGCAGCAGCAGCAGCAGCAGCAGCCAGCAGCAGCAGCAGCAGCAGCCAGCAGCAGCAGCAGCAGCAGCAGCAGCAGCAGCAGCAGCAGCAGCAGTAGTAGTAGTAGTAGTAGTAGTAGTAGCAGTAGTAGCCTTCGAATGAGACTATAAACCGAGGCCCCGTGTGCGAACGCATGCAGAACATCTTGCGCGCACGTTAAATCCTGTTCCACTGTTCGAAAGAGTAGGCCATTGTGTGCCGGTGGGAACAGATGACAAAATTTTAAAAAGCGCATACACACGCCAAAAAAAAGTCATCTGAGCGCTTTGATTTGTTGCTTTACAAGATTCAGTGCTATATAAATTCCATACATTAGTAGTAGTAGTAGTAGTAGTAGTAGTAGTAGTAGTAGTAGTAGTAGTAGTAGTAGTAGTAGTAGTCCTATCATTATTGTTATTATCAAAAGAGTGCTTAGAATCTTTTCTTTGTTTTGTTCTGATTTGATTAATTGCCCACCTGTTCATTTTATGTTTATGTTTCTTTTCTTGTTTGTTTGTTTGTTGATTTCTGGGGAAGCAGATTAGCGCAGGTGTCATGTGTGCGTGCGTGAGTGCGTGCATGCGTAAATATAATAAGTTTATATGTCTTTTCAAGTCAGTGGTTGTTATAACATTGTATTCCTCAATTTATGTGAGAGAGAGAGAGAGTGTGTGTGGGGGGGGGGAGTGTGTCAGTGCGTGCGTGTGTGAGGGAGGGGGAGGGGGGTTGTGATTTTTTTTTAATTTGACGTTATCTTGGATTATTTGAACCAACATGAAATTAGCTTTCTTGTGTCTTTCGATATGTTGAATACGTATCAATGTGCCTGTCATGTCAGGGTTGTAATTGCCCTTCATGGGATGATTAAAGTGTTTTTGACTTGACTTTACCTGACTTGACTTTACCTGACTTGACTTTACCTGACTTGACCTGACTTGACCTGATCTGACCTGACTTGACTTGGTCTGATTTGATTTGACTTGACCTGACCTGACCCGGCATGATTTGACCTGACCTGGTTTGACTTGACCTGGTTTGACTTGACATGACATGACTTGACTTGGCTTGACCTTACCTGACTTGACTTGATTTGGCATTCTATCAGCTATTGCATACCTCTTCCTGAGCAGCTTTTTAATATAAAAAACCTAGTTTCCCCATTTGCTTGTTTAATCGATGTCTTGTTTAGCCTTCTGCTTGGCTTTGTACTTTTCGTTATCATTGCTTTTCAAAAACCATTTATTCTTTTCGTTTTTGTGTAGCTTGTTTAACCAATGCATTCTTTAACTTTCTGATGGGTTTTGCAATTATTTTATTATTATTTATTGTTATGGTGGGTGTTTTTTTAAATCTTTTTGTAGTTTGTTTGTTTGTTGACTTGTTACGTTATT
>CM054147.1:12110986-12133486 GCA_028751875.1 Rapana venosa
CAAGAACAAGAACAACAAGAAGAACAAGAAGAACATGAAGAACATGAACAAGAAGAACAAGAACAAGAAGAACAAGAACAAGAAGAACAAGAAGAAAGGAAGGAAGGAAGAAGAAGAAGAACAAGATGAAGAAGAACAAGAAGAAGAAGAACAAGAAGAAGAAGATTTTTAAAAACCTACAGGTACTGATGACTTGTCTGAGGCACTGCTGTATGGCTTGTAAAGCTTTAACAGCAATAAATTGTGTCCATTGTTCCATTTTCATTCGTTGCTCTCTGTCTCTGTCTCTGTCTGTCTGTCTGTCTGTCTGTCTGTCTGTCTCTCTCTCTCTCTCTCTCTCTCTCTCTCTCTCTCTCTCTCTCTCTCTCTCTCTCTCTCTCTCTCTCTCTCTCTCTCTCTCTCTCTCTCTGCTGCTGCTGCTGCTGCTGCTGCTGCTGCTGCTGCTGCTGCTTTTTTAGAAGACCACCTGAATCCAAAAAGTGTGTGTGTATTTATGTGTGTGTCTCTGTCTCTCTCTCCCTCTCTCTCTCTCTGTCTCTCTCTGTCTCTCACTCTCTCTCTCTCTCTCTCTCTCTCTCTCTCTCTCTCTCTCTCTCTCTCTCTCGAGGGGGAAATTTTGCTGTGTAAATTTTGTGTTTAAATTGCCAAATAAACCAGCACCATGCCAGTTGTCGGGTTACCAACAACGCTGGAAGTGACGCTAGGTGCCCTGCTGCAACAACACTGCATCACCTCATGGAAGGTCTGTGGAGAAGGCGAGCAAACGACTGTTGTGCTTCGACTGAAGGCTGGCTCAAGTGATGGGAACATGGCGGGTCAACAAACACCTGTGTACTTCCGCAGAAAGCCTCCCAGTCAGACCAACAGGGACCGACGAAGGACAGAGGAGAGGAGGCGGGCAGAGGAGAGGAGGCGGGCAGAGGAGAGGAGACAGACAGAGGAAAGGCAAGAAGACAAGGCAAGTGCATTGTTCCCATTCGAAACTTGCCAAGTTTGTTTATGCCAACACCCCCCATCACCCAGTCTGTCTCACACACCAACACCCCAGCCTCTCCAAACCACATGCCTTCGCAATCGTTGCTTCCCACACATGATTATCGCAGTGCGTCAGGTGCTGTCACAGTGTTGGAAGCTGACACAGTGGCTGAACAACAAGGTGGAATTGACCTGGTTGAGGTGCCTGTACCTGACATTACAATGGAGGGGGAGGACTGTGACGAATATCTAGATCAGATTCGGGATGCAGGCTACAGTGGAGATACTATAAGGAACTATGTGGGTGGGCTGAGAAACAGATCCCTGCAGAGAAATCTCAGGGACGTTTCTAGAAACAAGGACTTTCTTAATGTGTATACCTCTGATGAAATACCTGATACTATCATTTGTGAAAGTGAAGATATGATTTTTCAGTTTATCTGGACAGATGACACTCACAACCCTGCTGATTACTTTTGGTTTGCAAAAAAGAACACCAGGCAACTGACTCAGGAGGAAAAAGACATTTATTCCAAGCTGCAGCTGTGGACACCTGCCGATCGTGACAGAATCAAAGACAGAATTAGTGCTGGACTGGATGTTTTACATGTTATGATGGATGCTATCAGATTTTTTCTGGGTTAGAAGTGACTGTGGTTGCCTGTATATGTGCGTGTGTGAGTGTGTGTGTGTGTGTGTGCATGCGCACCCTCTTGTGCGTGCGTGCGCGCGTGTGTGTATGTGTGTGTTGTGTATGTTCGTGCGTGTGTGTGTGCGTGCGTGTGTTTGTGCGTGCGGATGTGCGTGTTCGTGCGTGTGTGTGTTCGTGCGTGTGTGTGTGCGTGTGTGCATGCATATGTGTGTGCATATGTGTGTGTGTGTGTGTGTGTGTGTGTGAGAGAGAGAGAGAGAGAGAGAGAGAGAGAGAGAGAGAGAGAGAAGAGAGAGAGAGAGAGAGAGAGAGAGAGAGAGAGAGAGAGAGCAAAACAGGAGGTTAGGCATATTGTGAGTTAGGTTTTTCACGTGTTGGAAAGAGCATGAGTTACCGGATCAGACGGAATGTAGGGACAGGAAGCCCTGTCACAGACTCGGTGTTTAAATGATGTTTGTGGTTGTTGTTACCCTCCCCCCTCCCTTTCCCCATTAGCAATGGGCGAAAGTGTTAGGCACCAATTCATCTGAATCGTAATGTAAAACACTTCACCATGTTGTGGAATCCATGCCATGTCGACCATTTGGGCTGTAGAAATGATACATCTGTATTTCTGAAAATACGTGTTTTGTGCCCAGTCCCCTTCCCACTGTCCCCTTGTAAATGGGCTTTAACAGCTTATTACAATAAAATATTGTCATTGTCAAATATTGTCATTGTCTCTCTCTCTCTCTCTCTTTTGTCCATTGTACATTATTCATTCATGGTGCTCTCTCTCTCTCTCTCTCTCTCTCTCCTCTCTCTCTCTCTCTCTCTCTCTCTCTCTCTCTCACTCTCTTGTCCATTGTACATTATTCATTCATGGTGCTCTCTCTTTCTCGCTCTCTCTCGCTCTCTCTCTCTCTCCCTCTCTCTTGTACATTATTCATTCATGATGCTCTCTCTCTCTCTCTCTCTCTCTCTCTCTCTCTCTCTCTCTCTCTCTCTCTCTCTCTCTCTCTCTCTCTCTCTCTCTCTCTTTCGTCCATTGTTCATTTTTTATTCATTGCTCTCTCTCACATACACACACACCACACACACACACTACACACACACTACACACACACAAACACACACACACACTACACACACACACACTACACACACACACTACAAACACACACTACACACACTATACACACACTAGTGACAGGAAAACTGAGATTCCATATGATATCACTCCTTCATAGCGTGTAGGTGACAGTTTCTGCTTGTCTGCTGACGCTATCAGGTCAGCCACGATGCAATGATGCCTGCCTCCTTTCTCACTCACTCCTAGCATCATCCAGACCCTTAGAAGCGGAAAGAAATCGATAAGTTGGCAAAAGAGACTTGGAGTGGTGGTGTGGGGCTGTGGTTTTTTGTTGTTATTTTATTGTGCCAATTTTGTTTTATCTGCTTCATTGCAATGTTAGTTTTCTGAGTGTGTGTGAGTCTGTATCCAAAGAGAGAGAGAGAGAGAGAGAGAGGGGGGGAGAGAGAGAGAGAGAGAGAGAGAGAGAGAGAGAGAGAGAGGGAATTAACTAATTAATTAATTAATTATTGCTTAAGTTGTTACTTAAGCGGCAAAAACTCATCCACACAGTATAATTAATTCATCTTTATTTTTCCAAGGGTAACAGAATATGTATTCACATCCTTTTTTTCACCCGGCTCTTGCCCTGGTTAGGGACTATCAACGAAACAAAAACCCAACTACAACAACACAAGTTCAACCTATGATTTAAAGAAAAGAGATAATAAATGTATATTCAGCACACACACATAAATACCAATTGACCTCAACATAACGTCAAAACAGATACATTGAGTTTTAGAATTTTGAGAGAGAGAAAAAAAATTTGATTAGTATCTTTCGATTGATTTATTTATTCATTTATTTCGAGGATAATGGAATAAGCACTCATGTGCTCTCTTTTTTTAATTCCTTTATATCGAGGGAAATGGAATAAGCACTTATGTGCTTTTTTACAACCAGTCCCCATGTGTATGCGGTTTTGTAAATTCTGTGATCTGTTCCTATGTGAGAGAGAGAGAGATTCTTTTATTTTGAGGATAATGGAATAAGCACTCAGTTCCTTTTTTTATCCAGTCCCCGTGTGTCCCTGTGTGAAAGAGAGAGAGAGACGGAGAGAGAGAGAGACGGAGAGACAGAGACAGACAGAGAGAGGCAGAGAGAGAGAGAGGGAGAGAGAGAGAGAGAGAGAACTCTGACCTCAAAACTCTGAACTCTGAAATTGTTTAATGCACATCGGCCTTTGGCCACAATTCATGTCAAGGAACAAGTGTAGAAAGAGAGATAGGGGATCTGGAGGGGGTTTGGGGGGACAAAACACAAATAAAACCTTTAATCATAACTTCTCACCAGCAACACAAAAATGTACACCCATACCTGCATATTAAATTTCATCAACACGAACAAAGTGCTGAATGAGACCAACAATGCGTACAAACTCAGTTGAGGTGTCTTCCTTCATTTACCCTGCTTCTTTAGAAGACCTCCTGAATCCAAAAAGTGTGTGTGTGTGTGTGTCTCTCTCTGTCTCTCTCTGTCTCTCTCTCTGTCTCTCTCTGTCTCTGTCTCTCTGTCTCTCTCTGTCTCTGTCTCTATGTCTCTCTGTCTCTCTCTCTCTGTCTCTCTCTCTCTCTCTCTCTCTCTCTCTCTCTCTCTCTCTCTCTCTCTCTCTCTCTCTCTCTCTCTCTCTCTCTCTCTCTCTCTCTCTCTCTCCTCTCTCTCCTCTGCTGCTGCTGCTGCTGCTTTTTAGAAGACCACCTGAATCCAAAAAGTGTGTGTATTTATGTGTGTGTCTCTGTCTCTCTCTCTCTCTCTCTCCCTTTCTCTCTCTGTCTCTCTCTGTCTCTCACTCTCTCTCCCTCTCTGTCTCTCTCTGTCTCTCACTCTCTCCTCTGTCTCTCTCTCTGTCTCTCTGTCTCTCTGTCTCTCTCTACTCACTCATTCTCTCTCTCTCTCTCTCTCTCTCTCTCTCTCTCTCCTCTCTCTCTCTCTCTCTTCTCTCTGTGATCCCGATAACCATGCAACTGACGGCAGCTTTTCAAGGTCTGCTTCTGACCTTGTGCATTATTATCACATCACAGTTGCTGTGACCTTGTGCATTATTATCACATCACAGTTGCTGTCCTGCTTGATTCATTGGCTGACTGACTGGCTGACGTCACGTCCTCTCAAGATACGCCATAACTAGGATTATGTAGAACAGAAGGCAGTGAAAATACCGTCTGCTGCAGTTCTGTTCCTACCCCTCGCATATAATCGCTTTGTTAGTCTTTTGGTGGTGGTGGTGGTGGTGGTGGTGGTGAGGAGGAGGAGGAGGATGTTGTTGTTGTTGTTAGTGCTGCTATTGATACTGATGATGATGAGGAGGAGGAGGAGGATGTTGCTAAAGTTGTTACTTTAGCGGCTAAAACTCATTCACACGGTAAATCAGATACACAAATACTTGCATATTCATGCATACACTTATGAATACACAGGCCTACACACACACACACACACACACACAACACACACACACACACACACACACACACACACACACACACATGCATATGTATGCACACACCATTGACAGAAAAGTTGAGATCTTTCCTCAGGAAAATATGGAGAGGAATACCAAGAGGAACTACGATGTGGAAGAAAGAAAGAAAGAAAGAAAGAAAGAAAGACAAGACAAGGTAGATAAGTCAAGACAAGACAAAACAAGGAAGGAATGAAGGGAGGGAGGGATGGAGGAATGAAGACAAGACAAGACAGGAAGGAAGGAAGAAAGGAAGAAAGAAAATGTCGACCAGACCAGACAAGACAAAAAAGACAAGAAGGAAGGAAGAAGAAAGAAAAGAAAAAAAAAAAAACAGCAAAGCAGGAAGGAGTGAGAGACATCATGAAAAAAGGGAGGAGAAAGGAAGGAAGGATGTAAGATAAAGAACAAGAACAAGAAAACCCTGAGCAAAATAAAAACCCAGAGAGAAGAAGAAAAGAGGAACTGAGAAAGGAACAAAGAAGACACGGAATCTGACAGGTCCTTTTCCCCAAGTAGCCACCACCCCTCGAGAACGTCCTATCACCCTGCTGGAGAGAGAGAGAGAGAGAGAGAGAGAGAGAGAGAGAGAGAGAGAGAGAGAGAGAGAGAGAGAGAGAGAGAGAGAGAGAGAAAGAGAGAGAGAGAGAGAGAAGAGAGAGAGAGAAGAAAGATAGAGAGAGAGAGAAGAGGAGAGAGAAGAAGAGAAGAAGAGAGAGAGAGAGAGAGAGAGAGAGAGAGAGAAGAGAGAGAGAGAGAGAGAGAGATAGCCCTCTGTCGTCTTCTTCTTCGTCGCCTTCGTCTTCGTCGTCTTCTTCTTCTTCTTCTTCTTCTTCTTCTTCTTCTTCTTCTTCTTCTTTCTTCTTCTTCTTCTTCTTCTTCTTCTGTGCATTCTTCTTCGCATTCTTCTTTTTATTATTATTTTTTCTTCTTTTGCATTTTTCTTATGTGCAGTCTTCTTCTTCTTCCATTCTTATTCTTTGAATTCTTATTTGTATTTCTTCTTCTTCTTTTCTTCTTCTTCTCTTCTCTTCTTCTTATTATTATTATTATTATTATTATTATTATATTATTCCTCGTCTTCTTTGCATTCTTCTTCTTCTCTTTGCATTCTTCTTTTCTTCTTCTTTGCATTCTTCTTCTTCTCTTCCTTCTTCTCCTTCATAATCCTCTTCTTCCTTCTTCTTCTTTTTCTTCTTCTCTTCTTTGCTTCTTCTTCTCATTCTTCTTCTTCTTGCATTCTTCTTCTTCCTTGCATTCTTTCTTCTTCTTCTTCTTTCTTCTTCTTCTTCCTTGCATTCTTCCCCTTCTTTCTTCTTCTTCTTCTTCTTCTTCTTCTTGCATTCTTCTTTCTTCTCCTTGCATTCTTCTTCTTCTTCTTCCTTGCATTCTTCTTCTTCTTCTTCTTTTATTTCTTTTTTCTTCTTTTTGCTTTCTTCTTCTTTGCTTCTTCTTCTTGTCTTTTTTGCATATTTTCTTTGTATTCTTCTTACCATTTTTTGTATTTCCTTTTTTTGCGTTCCTCTTCCTCGAATTCTTTGTCTTCTTCTTCTTCTTCTTCATCTTCTTTCTACCTCATCTTCTACTGAGTGCTCGCCCTTGACCAGGCGAAAATTGGAAAATTGACAATCTATTTTTTTATTTAAATGGTAATAATGAAATAAAGCGAGCTTTGGCGAGCTGCCAATAACAATGCTATTGTGCCCCCATCTCGCATCCTGATGAGTTGAAATTAGAAAGAGAGAGAGGGGGAAGAGAGGAGGAGAGAGGGGGGGAAGAGAAAGAGAGGGAGAGAGAGACAGGAAGAGAGGGAGAGAGGGAGAGAGAGAGGGGGAGGTAGATAGAGAGAGAAAGAGACAGAAACTGAGAGAAAGACAGACACAGGGAGACAGAGAAAAACAGATAGAGAAAGATAGTGAGACAGAGAAAGAGGGAGAGAGAATAGACAGACAGACAAAAAGAGACAGACAGACAAGACAGAGAAACAGACAGAGGGAGACAGACACAGACACAGAGAAACAGACAGAGACAGACAGAGATAAAGAGACGGTCAGAAAGAGATACAGAGACAGGCAGACAGACAGACAGAGAGAGAGAAAGAGAGAGATACACTCACAGTCATACAGACACAGACGCACAGACAGAGACAAGAGATCAACAGACAACAAAGCGACTTCACCACACTCATAGCCTAAAGATCACGGCGGTGTAGTACAGGCAGAGTGGCTTTCACTGCCTCAAGCCTACGTCCAGCCAGGCAAGGAGTCCACTTTGCGCCACTTCCCCCTTAACTCATTCAACCCCGATACGAGACCACACCCTGCTGGGGCAAGACAGTGTTTTGTCTTGCCGGGCTGAGCCTGGATAGGCACCCACTGTGTTGTTATTCTTGCAATTGTATTTTATATACCGCAACAAAAACAACAACAAAAACGACACAATAACGGGTATCTAGTCCAAGACTTTTACTGGGGTTCCAGCCAGCGTGATTTCCCAGCCTCGCCCAAGCAGTGCTCAGGTTCAGGGTTGAATAAGTTAATTCCCTGAAGAGTCCTTTGTTTTTGTATACCACAAACAGATCACATATGCACTAAAAGATCCTGTCACTCATTAATTACAGCCTTCGGTGGGTTACAGAACCAGCACATACCCAGTATACACCCGAAGTCTACAGAACGTACGCAATGTTGAAGGCGGCAGAGAAGAGGATCAAATCAAATCAAATCAATGCAGTGTTTACAAGTCAGGGCAGATTTCTCTGAGTGACATTCCGACTGCTCTCACCAGGAGGGGAGCATGTCGCCAAAAGATCAGCGCAATTTCCTTTTTTCATTTTTCTGTCTGCTTGTGTACTTGTTTTTCTTATCAGGGTGGCTTTGTTTTTCTACAAGTTTTGCCAGGGACAGCTCAAAGGTGAAGATTTTGTTGTGGAAGTGGTCACAATCCTAGTTGAGGCGGCAATAGTATTGCTGACAGCTATCTTGATGAGGGCATGGGGTGGTTTGTCTTCCGTTGTGTATGGCTTTTTTTTGTCGTTCCTCGACTAGATCTCGAGGTTCACCAATAGTGAAGTTTAGCCTATGCGACCATGTTTACCCACCTTCAAGGTACCCGTATTCCGACTTGGAGGGTGTTGTCTAAACACGACACCTGTGTGCATGCAGGTTTGCTTCCTTACTTTTGTCTTCTATTTCCACCATCACGAAATGGCCTACTCTTCCAGCAGGCAGAACGGGTTTTTAACGAGTGCGCAAAATGTTCTGCGTGCATTCGCACACGGGATCTCGGTTTATAGTCTCATTCATAGGACTTTCGAGGGAATGGAGTCAGTACTGATGTTAACTCCAGGGTAAAATCCCCTAAAACGGGTGTCTCCCTGGCAGGCTCGATCCCGGGCTGTCAGATCACGAGTGCAGCGCTCTAACCACTAGGCTACCACCTCCTCCCAGCCCCCACCCTAAATCTGTTCTGCGGTGAATTTAAAACGTAACTCCGGCGAGAGT
The DNA here is from genome assembly GCA_028751875.1 of Rapana venosa. Classification (NCBI taxonomy): domain Eukaryota; kingdom Metazoa; phylum Mollusca; class Gastropoda; order Neogastropoda; family Muricidae; genus Rapana; species Rapana venosa. Next base: position 12,119,692 of record CM054147.1, read on the forward strand.
ATGTAGACGCCATCAGTGACAAGAATAACCCGGATTGGGTGGGGGCTCGTGTCTCACAGTCACGTTAGTGCTACTATGGAGATCTTTGGTTTAAATGTCACGCCAAGAGTGTTGGTGGCGAAAGAATTGTGTGTGTGTGTGTGTGTGTGTGTGTGTGTGTGGTGTGTGTGTGTGTGTGTGGTGTGTGTGTGTGTGTGTGTTGTGTGTGTGTGTGTGTGTGTGTTTGTGTGTGGGGTGTGTGGTGTGTGGTTTGTGTGGTGCGTGTGTGTGTGTGTGTGTGTGTGTGTGTGTGTGTGTGTGTGTGTGTGTGTGTGTGTGTGTGTGTGTGTGTTTTACGGAAATCTACAGACGGAGAAAGGGAGAGAGAGTGAGAGGAGGAGGAGGAAGAACAAGAACAAGAAAAGGAAGTTTAGTAACAAACGTAACAGATAGACATTTACAGACTTTTGTTATCCTATGTCTTGATAAGTACAATGAATACGATGAAAAAACCGATAATTGTAGAGAAAAGAAAGACAAAACAACAAGAACAACAAAACATATACATATATCAGTTTCAGGGACGGGATAGCCTAGTGGTTAGAACATTGCGCTCGCAATCTGACGACCCGGGTTCGATTCCCGTTCAAAGGGATATTTTCCCCTGAGTTAACATCAGTGCAGACTCCACTCTCCCCAAAAGTCCTTCGGATGAGACAACCGAGGTCCCGTGGGCGAACGCACGCAGAACATCTTGCGCACACGTTAAAGCCTGTTCCGCTTTTCGTAAGAGTAGGCCATTGTGTGCCGGTGGGAACAGATGACAGAATTTACAAAACTGCATAAACACGGGGAATTGATGTAAAAAACCCCACTTAAGTGCCTTTTCCATTATCCTCGATATAAAAGAAGAAAAGAAAAGAAAAGAAAAAAGTAACTCTAAGATAAGACAATACAGACAGGCAGGCAGGCAGACAGACAGACACACAGACAGACAGACAGACGGACGGACAGATAAGGAGACACAGAGAGAGAGAGCATCAAAAGAAAAAGCGGTAACCTAGTTTGTCAGTCTGTCTCACACAACTTTAAACTTCCTGTTAAAAAAACAACCTGAAAACGTATAGCGTTTTAGTCTGAAAGCAATTAACCCTCATTGTATTTGTAAACAGAAAAAACCACAACCAGCCACAATCATGGTTAAAAAAAATGCAGACTGGAAACATCAGAAGAAACCTTTGGCTTTTTGTCAAATTTGCAAAAGTTCACAGATTTAACAATGTAAATGCCTAGTATGGTTTTGCTGTTGCTGCTGTTGTTGTTGCTGTTGTTGTTATTGTTGTAGATGGGGATTATTGGCTTTCTCCTTTCTTTCTTTTTTTTGACATTTGTGTGCATATAGTTTTTGTATCTGATCTGAAGAGCTGATTATGGCAACTTCCATACTGAAGTACACTCTCGATGTGCATGAATAGGAAAATAATACGTACCCCACCCCCCACCTCTCTCTCTCTCTCTCTCTCTCTCTCTCTCTCTCTCTCTCTCTGTGTTTGTACTTGTGTTTGTGTGTGATCCTTTCTCTGTCACTCTCATAGTATGTACAGAATTCATCGCTTATAGTCAGATTTCCTTCCGATGCACTGGTAAAAATCTATGATGCGTGCTAGGTACTTTCGTGCCATCCATACCAGCGACCATAACTGACCAAAACTTTCATGAAAATTTTTTTTTTTAATCTGTGCACAGGATATCAAACTTGTCTTCGCACACAGGGCCCACTTCTGTAACTTCACCCGAAAGATTTACAAGGTAGTGAAGTCATCTTCACCGTCACCTATCCCATAGTCCCGTGGACTGTGGGGGCACCACTGAAGATTTTGCTACCAGCGTCCTCCACTCCCCACGGTCCTCTGCTTTCCGTAGAAAAAGTGAAGTCATAACCAATGTTAAAGTGATGCAGGACAAAAGTCACAAGCAAGACAGACCAGCTGCAAATTAAACCCACACCCTGCACATCACTAAACCATTCTGTTCTTTGATTTGTAAACAGCATAAACCAAGCAACCTTGATGGACTCTTCAAAACTAATCAACTTTTTTTTTCGTGTTCTTTCTTCCTGTGAGATTGCATGCTCACACTGGATGAGAAATGTTGCGTGTCTAACTCTTTCCGTGTACCTGGCCATATAGGCAGCCATAATTCAACTTCAGATCATTGGTTTCTCCTTTAGAGGAGAGTGCTAGTTATTATGCTATGAGTTCGTTAGGCCGAAGACAATCTCAACATAGTAGTGTACAACATAACAATTTCATGTAGATCTCGACATTCAGCTTACATCAATAACTGACAAAGCATTAATTCTACGAAGTCGGAGTATGGCTGCCTATATTGCGAGGTACTCGAAGATAGTCATACACACAAACTTCTCATTCAGTGTGCAATTTCAGTCTGACAGTGATTCTCAGGTGGGATGAGTGAGTCAGAGTGCATATTCTGGGTGACCCCCAACAGTGTTAAGCTGGGGAACGCACAACAACAACAACAACAACAACAACAGCAGCAGCAGCAACAACGACAAAGCATTTGACCTGAGGTATTAAAATGACATTTCCTTTGTTGGTTTTGTCGAATCATTTCATAGACTGTTTTAAAGTATAAACCTGGATGTTTGTGAAAATGTTAGCTTGTTTTGCCATTTTTGTGCTTTTTTTGTTTTGGTTTGAGTGGCATTATCTCAGGCTTGTACACGATAATGTCAAATCAAATGTATGTATTCGTGACCAGTTGCTGAATGGATGGAAACGTTTAGCAGAAATAAAAATGTGTTTATCGTTCTCTCTCAATATCTCTGTCTTGTCTGTCTCTACTGTTTTGTGTGTTGTGTGTGGGTGTGTGTGTGTGTGTGTGTGTGTGTGTGTGTGTGTGTGTGTGTGTGTGTGTGTGTGTGTGTGTGTGTGTGTGTTGTGTGTGGTGTGGATCTCTATCTATCTATGTATCTCTCATGATGTTAACCCTGATAAGGATGGGGACTGGCTGTAAAATCATATAAAAAGGCGCTGAATGTTCATTGATCATCCTCAAATAAAAGATTTTGATTTGATTTTATTCATTCTCTCTCTCTCTCTCTCTCTCTCTTCTCTCTCTCCTCTCTCTCTCTCTCTCTCTCTCTCTCCCCCTCCACTCACACTCACACTTTCCCTCATCCTCCCTCTCTCATGTCTCGCTTTCTCATAATCTTTTTTCATCTCATACTTTCATCATTTCATTCTCTCTCTCTCTCTCTCTCTCTCTCTCTCTCTCCTCTCTCTCTCTCTCTCTCCTCTCTCTCTCTCTCTCTCGTCATGTGCTCAAGCTTTTTCTCATAAAGTGAGCTTTTAAGACTCGAGTGCCAATGACTTTTAAATGCATTTGCATGTACCTCTCTCTCTCTCTCTCTCTCTCTCTCTCTCTCTCTCTCTCTCTCTCTCTCTCTCTCTCCTCTCTCTCTCTCTCTCTCTCGGGACGGGATAGCCTGGTTGGTTAGAGCGTTGCGCATTGCGTTCGTGATCTGATGGCCTGGGTTCAAATCCCTTTCAAGGAGATGCTTCCCTCTGGAGTTAAACATCAGTGCCGACTCCACTCACCCCCAAAAATGTCCAGAAGAGACTATAAACCGAGGCCCCGTGCGTGAAAGCACGAAGAACGTCTTGCGCACATGTTAAAACCTGTCCCGCTTTTCAAAAGAGTAGGCCATTGTGTGCCGGTGGGAACGGATGACAACATTTGCAAAACTGCACACACACGGGGACTGAATGTAACAATTAAAAAAAATCACATGAGTGCTTATTCCATTATACTGGAAATAAAAAAATAAGTACATAAATAGATATAAATTTTTTTAAATATACGCACTCACGCGCGCGCACATTGTGTGTATCCTGCACTCACGCTTGTTTCTCAGTATAGCGAGCTTTTCAAGACACTTATGTAAATGGAAGAAAGATACGACCCCCCACCACCCCCCCACCCCACCCCCCACCCATCTCTCTCTCTCCTCTCTCTCTCTCTCTCTCTCTCTCTCTCTCTCTCTCTCTCTCTCTCTCTCTCTCTCTCTCTTTCTGCAGACGTGTCCTCCTCAGCGACTCGCATTATTTTTTCCAGTATTTTTAGCTTTTAAAGACACGGGTAAAACTAAATGGAAGGAGAACGTGATACGTTTGTCCTCTAATCACTACGGGCTGTTAACATTAATTACATTTCCATTGATTTGATCACAACAACATGGCGGAATCTCACCTAGGCACGGAACGAAGACGTGTATATGTTCCTGGGGGCTGGTTGGCCTTTGGAGAGCATCTCCAACGCTGACTGTCTATGCCCATTGGCCGAGAGAGTGGGGATGTGCTGTGGGCAAGGCATCTCCACTATAATCAAATTTCTGCCCAGTTTCCAAAACAGCAGTTGCCTCCTCTGCTGTTTTGGAGGTCATCGTCGGACACGACGTACAAACATACATATGTTCCGGGAGAGGAAGAATATCAGTAAACAGGTCAAAGCATTTTGCCCAAAACAGTTTTAGCTTTAATTTCTTCCCGGCTATGCGTGTGTGAGAATGTGGAGGGCAGTGAGTTGTTGGTTGTGTGTCTGTGTGTGTGTGTGTGCGTAGTGTGTGTGTGTGTGTGTGTTTGTGTGTGGTGTGTGTGTGTGGGGTTTGTGTGTGTGTGTGTGTGTGTGTGTGTGGTGTGTGTGTGTGTGTGTGTGTGTGTGTGTGTGTGTGTGTGTGTGTGTGTAGTGTGTGTGTGTTGTGCGAGTGTGTGTATGCGATGTGTGGTGTGTGTGTGTTGTGTGTTTGTTGTGTGTGTAGTTTGTGTGTGTTGTGTATTTGTGTACGTGCGTGCGTGCGTGTGTGTGTCTGTGTGTGTTTATGTGTGTGTTTGTGTTTTTATGTAGAAATATAATAATATATATATTTATATATTAATGTGTGTGTGTCCCTGTGTGTGCGTGCGCGCGCGCGCGCACGCGCGAGTGTGTGTGTGTGTGTGTGTGTATGTACAATAGAGGGTTGGGTTTCTTTTCAGATAAATACAAACCTTTCAATACAGATTCTATAAATATATTTTGTTTCGGGACGTTCTTCTGAACAATATTTCTAACTTTCGGAGACGATCGCTCTTTCGAGTTTGTATGCTTGTTTTCTTTTCTGTTTGTTTGTTTGTTTTCTTTTCTGTTTGTTTGCTTGTTTTCTTTTCTGTTTGTTTGTTTGTTTCCCTTTGATACGGGTTAACTTGTGGTAGTTCTTCTCCACAAACAAGGCTGTTTTTGTAAGGAGCCATGCTGGCCTTAACCTATTTTCAGGGTCGGGTATGGGCTCTTCTAACAACTTAATTCTTCTTTATCGTCGTCACTGAACGCTCAGACAGCAACTGTCTCTCATATGAGCGGAAAAGCGTTGCGCTGCCGTTAAGCGCCTGACAAGTCAGACCAAGCATATCCCTCTTTGGCATGAAGAGAGAATTGTTATCTTAAGAGGAAGGGGGGGAAAAGGCAGGAGAGTGGACCCCAAAAAAGGCAGAAAATAGACAAGAATGGGGGTGACAGGGAGAAAAGTAATGAAGAAGAAGAAAGAGAAGGACGGAAAAGAGGGAATCTTTACACAGAATTTCCCGCAGGAGGGGGTGCTATTTATACTGACAGACCCCTGGCCTTCCCACGGGGAAAGAAACCACGTAATGACTGCCCTCCGTTGACCCTTGTGGATAGCCTTGCGCGTTGAGACAAGGAACAACAGAAGAAGATTCTGTTTTAATCTCGCTTTAATCTATAATAAGGTCACCGCACAGTCTTGATCTGAGATTACACCTGGAACCAGATTGACTGCCTTGTGGCGGTGTCTTTAACCGGTAGAGGCTGTAACCAGTAATGACCGGACCTGGTTTGGAGGTCTGCGTCCAAAATATGTATTAGTTTTTGTTTGCTTTTTGTTGTTAATGCTGTTGTTGTTGTTCATTCCCCAGCTAGATCTCCAAGGTTTACCCCTGGTGAACATGTTGGCGTATGCGACCATTTTTGCTCCATCATTAAGGTAGCTGCTTATCGACTTCGGGAATGACGTCTCGACACGACACAGGATGCATGCAGGGTTGTTGGGTTTTTTTTAATTTTGTCATGCATTCTTACAGGCATGCCATGGCTTACTCTTTCGAAACGCAGAGCAGGTTTTAACTGTGTGTGTGTCCGCGCACGAAACCTGGGTTTATAGTCTCATCCGAAGGACTGTATTATTATGGTCATGAATAGGGCTGCTGAGAATGATTAATACTTCAAATACACGTGGGATAAAGTACATATGTAACAAACAAATACAAAACACACTCACAGCAAGAAACTAATAAAGGAAAAAGTATCACAGAAAAACAGAGAGAAAACAATGAAAAGCCTGGTGCATCCTGAGACAGACACAGGGGGGGGGGGGGGGGGGGGGAGAGAGAGAGATGTGGGGAGAGAGACAAACAGAGTGAGTGAGACAGATACAGAAACAGAGAGAGGGGCAGAGAGAGGGGGGAGAGACAGAGACAGACAGACAGACAGACAGACATACTGAGAGGCAGACAGAGAGAAAGACAGAGATATATATATATATAGATGGCTGGTTGATCAGAGTGAGAGACTGTGATAGAGACAGCAGCAGAGATTCAAAGACAGACAGATAGACAGAAAGACAGACAGACAAACACAGGAAACACATAGAGAGACACAGACAGACAGACAGGCAAAAACAGAAACAGAAAGAGATAACCACAAATGACCAACTAGCAGACGAAAAGCTATTACCAACACACATTCATTCTCTCTCTCTCTCTCTCTCTCTCTCTCTCTCTCATCTCTCTCTCTCTCTCTCTCTCTCTCTCTCTCTCTCTCTCTCCTCAGAGACACCACACACATCACACACACACACACACCACACACACACACACACACACACACACACACACACACACACACACACCACACACACACCACGTCGCCACTAGCCCCCATGTCAGGAGCTGTGGCGGCAGCAGTGACGGCAGGAGCCGACCAGACAAGACCGGCAGCAGCAGTGAACCAGCCTCTATAAAAGCCTGCCTCGCCTGCCACGCTGCTCCAAGACTGCAGGTTCTCATTCCCATCCCTCGTTCCTTCTTCATTTCTGTTGCCTCCCACAACACACGCTCTAACAACCCTGTCACTGTATTTGTGTGTGTGTGTGTGTGGGATTGCCTCCCCCTTGTTTAACGGTGAGTTTGAAAACAGAAGAAAAGAAAGAAGAAAAATAAACAAAGAAAAGAAAGGAAGAAATGAAAAGTAAGTAAAAAGTAAGAAAAGAGTAGTAAGAACGAAAGAAAAGTAAGGAAGAAAGAAGTAAACAAACAAATAAAGACGGAGGACTGGTTTATTTGAGGATTCTGGAATATCTTTGCGGTGATTTGCCTCTAACTTACAACACGAAGGATTGTATTATTTTAGAGAATTGTTAACGTTAATAAAAGAAAGAAAAGAGAAACGAAAAATTATCAAACTTTTCAGGGGGAACAAAATGAAGGATTCATCTTTATCATCACTCGACATGCATGGCGAATGAATAATATGTGAAGCTTGTAACTAAAAAAAAAAACAGATTTAAAAATCGTTCATGTCATTAAATTTTCCATTCCAAACCATTACTCCTGCCTCTTCTGGTCCGTTAATCGAGACTCACTGACGCTGGTACAAACAAAAGGACGGCGGCCATCTTGCCTCCTAGGTCAGCGACAATTTGTGACGGAGTCTGCGCGACAGGTCTCTTCCGGTTAGCGCGCTGCTTGACTGCACGCGTTGATTGCATGGGACAAGGCCTGCGGAGATTTCTTTCTGTGGCGGGTCTGGTCGTGTGTGCCCATTTTGCAGGGACACTTTTCTCCCCACTCGGCTTCGTTTTCTTCTTCTTCTTCTTCTGTGTGGTGTGAGGTGGTGTGTGGGGTTTTCTTTTTTTAAGTGTCTATGTGGACAACCTTTTTTTCTGGAGTGAGGGTTTTTTCCTTCTCTGTGTGCGTGTGGAATCGGGTAAGATATTTTTTTTTATCTTTGAAGATGTGAGAGAGGTTTGGTTTTTGTTGGTTAGTGTGTGTGAGAAAGTGTTTGATTGATTTCTATTTTTTTTATGTTGGTTGGTTGGTTGGTTGGTTGGTTGGTGTGGTTGGTTCGAGTGGTTGATTTTAGTTTGTTTGTTGTTGTTTGTTGGTTTGATTTTGTTTGTTTGTTTGTTTGTTTGTTTGTTTGTTTGTTGTTTGTTTTGCTGCTGATTGGTTGCTTGGTTTATTGGATAATTAAATTTTTGTGGCGTTTTGTTTGTTTGTTTTTATATTCTGTTCGTGATTTTGATTGCTACAATGGCTAATTTGTTTTTCACTTCAGTAAAATTCCTCGTTGGGATGCCGAGGACTGTTAGTATAAACAGCATTCCCACCTTCTGGAAAGTCTGTGCTAGGACTTTCCTCTTTTCTATCCCTCTCTTAGTTTCTGCTTTGTTCCTTTTCTTCCTGTCACCTCCTTTCTTGTCTTTTTTTAGCCTTCTTGGTCCATTTTTGGGGAGCGGGATAGCCTAGTGGTTAGAACATTGCGCTCGCAATCTGACGACCCGGGTTCGATTCCCGTTCAAGGGGATATTTTCCCCTGGAGTTAACATCAGTGCAGACTCCACTCTCCCCAAAAGTCCTTCGGATGAGACTATAAACCGAGGCCCCGTGTGCGAACGCACGCAGAACATCTTGCGCACACGTTAAATCCTGTTCCGCTTTTCGAAAGAGTAGGCCATTGTGTGCCGGTGGGAACAGATGACAAAATTTACAAAAACCGCATACAGGCGGGGACTGGATGTAAAAAAAAGCATGTAAGTCGATATAAAAGATTGTTTTTTTAATTCTCCTTTTTTTCCAGAAAGGCTTTTTTTAAAAACATAACAGTGTTCTCCCATGCCGAAGTTGTCCGCGCTGGGCCAGACTTGTCAGGCGCTTCACGGCAGCACAACGCATTTCCCACTCACATGACAGACAACCATAGTGGCAGTCAGAGCCTTCGACCAATAAAACTTGCAATACAAGTTTACACGGTAGCATTGGAAGAACATGAAACGCCACAGTGGATGACTATCATCTAGGAAACAAGTACAATGATCAGTTAATCCTCGGATTATCTCATGATCGATCGGTTCTTTCGCATATATGCGCTTAGACCTTCAGTCTGATCTGATCCGTTGTCCTCTTTCTTCCGACCCCCTGCAAGAGCTCCGAGGTTCACCAATGATGATATTTTGCGTATGCGACAGGATTTTTGCTGAACATGAAGGTAGCCGTTTTCCGACTGTAGGGATTTTTTTTATTTCCATGATACCAGTGATAATGAAGCACCCAGACAGTCCTCCCGGTTGAGATATCCTTTTGTCTATTACCTATTCTTTTTTTAACAAGTAAAGTGATACTTGACTCCACTTATTAGTGTTGATGTATTTTCTTTTATATACCGTAATAAGTCTCGGAAGTATGAATGCCGATGTCCTTATTGGTGGGCAACAACGGTCCCATACGCGAAATCTCACCATTAGTGAACCTGGGAACTCTAGCCACAGAAAGAATAAGCGTCATAACAGTGATAAACCATTCATGCTTCTGGTCAATACCGTAATAACAGTGATAAGCCATTCATCACTCCTCACTGCTACCGTAATAACAGTAATAAGCCATTCATCACTCCTCACAGCTACCGTACTAACAGTAATAAACCCTTCATCACTCCTCACTGCTACCGTAATAACGTGATAAACCATCCATCACTGCGTATCTATTCTCTTTTCATACATCATGATAACAGCGAGAAATCATCCAGTGATTTATCATTGTTTATCTGCTGTTCAACACGCTGTGTTATTGTTATGCGTGCCACGTCGGTTTTGCATGCTGTAATAACAATGACAGATGACCCAATGGGTGACCGACCCCTCCTCACCACTTTCTGCCCACTCTAAGGGCAGTGATAAATCATGCAGCCATCTTCACCTCAACGCCAGTCCATGCATATACACACCCTGAAGATGGATTGCCCCTGCCTTGCCTTGTCTTGCCAGGTTCAGCGGACCCAAGATATTCCGCCTGAAAGCTTTCGTGCAGCGTTCCAGAAACTCCTGGAGAAGTTAAAAGAAGAAAAAAAAAAGGGGGCGGGACAAGATAGCTTAGTGGTTAGAACGTTGCACTCGTGATCTGACGGCCTGGGATTGAACCACAATGTTGGCGCCCGTTTTAGGAGATTTTACCTGCAGTTAACATCGATACTGACTCCACTCCCCCAAAAGTCCTTTTGGTAAGATCATAAACCAAGACCCCGTGTGCAAACGCACACGGAACATCTTGCGCACACGTTAAAAACCCGTACCGCCTTTCCAAGAAGCCGGCCATTTCGTGCTGGTAGAAACGGAAGACCTTTTTTTTTAACCCACGCACAGAAGAGTCGTGTTTTAGACGCCATGCCCGAAGTGAGCATGCGGCTGACCTTAGGGTGGGTGAAGACAGTGGCATACGCAAAATGTCACCGTTAGTGAAGCTCAGAGCTCTAGCTCTGGAACAAAGAAAGGCCAAGTCAATAGAGCTGACAGAGGTGGCTGCTTACAGGGACTGTAGACAGGTAGGTACTGCATGGCATTGTCGAACCAACAGTGCAGAAATAGTCCCTGACTTGTCTCTGATTCCTTTTTTTGTTTGCGTCAAATTCGGGCGGCTCATCCCATGGACAGTTCGTCGCCAGAAATACAACACCGCCCTTTCTTTTCGAAACTTGTCTCTCGTATCTATACAGTTGTTCTATAAAAGTGGCTTTTTTCTATTTTTAATCTTTTTTTAAAAACTTTTGCTGAATGCAACTTGCTGCGCACAGGACCTCAGCTTTACTGTTTCAGTATCCAAAAGACTAGCACCCACACAGTATCAATCGCTTGTGTGGTGAATGGGAGGAAAGACCGGTTTAGAAAGGGGATCGAACCGTCAATCTCTCGTTTTCTAGATAGTTGCGTTACTGCAAGACCACAATCAATGCCTGTTTCCGTTTCTCCTCTTTTCGCCTTTTGCTCTTTCGTTCAACATTAAAGCTCATGCTGTGGCAATCTAACTTCGGTGAGGTTTTTGTCCTTAAACACAAAGAACAAGGTTTCTTTCTGTCAGCACGAAATATAAAATTTAACGAATCAATAACAGTGCCATATATATATATATATATATATATATATATATATATATAATATATATATATATATATATATATATATATATATATATATATTCTCTTTGTTTACCTTTCAACACTGGAAAGAAGAGAGAGAAGATAAAAACTAACTAAACAGACATTCATCATGCGATCATGTTTACAAACACACGCACTCACAAAAAAGACAGTAAAACCAGGCTGAAGCAATGCATCTCGCATGAATCCTGACTTTTACACAAATGACATTTTTGTGTCTTGGAGACAATCATGGTTGTGGCATTTAGCAGCTGACGTCAAGAATCAGTCAGGGATGCGCAATATTTCTGATGGTCGTATGTTTGTCACATGCTGCACTGCTTCAGGATACTGGTTGTGTGTGGGTTGTTACTTTTCTTATACATTTTGGGATGAGTTTAAAAGTGGGATGGAGAGGGGAGGGATCGAGTTGGGGTGAGGTTAGTGAGTAAAGGTGTCCCATAACCTATGTGGTCGTAGGTGAGCAAGGCATCAGAGACCTCAGCTTCTCCAGGAGCCAGCATATTGAGGGCGGCGCCCATCTCCTCTCCCTTGCTGCCTTACCTTCCCTGATCCTAAAGAGAGCAGGTACCCATTTACAGCTGGGGGACAATACTGAAGCCAAGGCGCGTAAACGGTCACCCATCCATTTTGGTAACCACGCTCGATGCTGCTTAACATTGACCTGGGGAAAGCGAGTCCTGTGACCACTGAGCTATCCAGTCCCCTTTCCCATTCCCCCCAGTTCACCCAGCTGTAAATGGGTACCTGCCCTCTCTAGGGGTCAGGGAAGGTAAAGCAGCGAGGGAGAGGAGATGGGCGCCGCCCTCAGTATGCTGGCCGCTGGAGAAGCTGAGGTCTCTGACGCCTCGCTCCCCCTAATACCGCATAGGTTGTAGAAACACTTTTCACTTTTACCATTAGGTTGGTTGGTTGGTTGGATTGCTTGACTTCGGTTTGCTGTGATTGGGTTGGATTAGGGTGGAATGTTTTATTTGGTCTGGTTTGGTCTGGTATGGTCTGGTCTGATCTGGTCTGGTCTGGTCTGGTCTGGTTCGGTTTGGGTTGGTTTGGGATGAAGTGAGGTGCGGCGGGGTATGTCGAATTGCTTGGTTTGGTTCGGGTTGGTTTGGTTTGGGTTAGGTTGGTTTGTTTGGTTTGGTGTTTTGGGTTGTGGTTTGGTGTTTGGTTTGGTTTGGTTTGGGTTGGTTGGTTTGGGTTGGGTTGGGTTGGTTTGGTTTGGGTTGGGTTGGGTTGGTTGGTTAATTTGGTTCAGTTCGGTTTGGGATTGTTTTCGTTCCTGGGCTTAGATCTCCGAGGTTCACCAATGGTGAGACCTTGCTAAAGCGACCATCTTTGTCCACCATGAAGGTAGCCGCATTCCGACTTCGGGGAACTTGGGTTTACTTGGCTGGGTTGGGTTGGAGGCAGTTTGGTTTAGTGTATTGGTTGGGTGTAGTTCTGCTTGGTTTGATTCGGCGAGGTGTAGTATGGTTGTGGTTTGGTTTGGGCTGTAAAGGCGAACTGTGCCGGTAGTCTCTGTTCTTTTCACTTCACAGTGTTTTCAGTTTTAGTGGTTGGTGTGTGTGTGTGTGTGTGTGTGTGTGTGTGTGTGTGCGTGCGTGGTGCGTGCGTGCGTGCGTGCGTGGTGCGTGCGTGTGTGTGTAGGGTGTGTGGTTGTGTGTGTGTGTGAGTGTCTGTCTGTCTGTCTGTCTATCTGTCTGTCTCTCAGTATGTCTGTTTGAGCTTGCGTGCCTGCTTGCCAGTGTCTCTGCACTTGCGTGCATCTATGTTTGCCAACACATGCAAAAACAATTATTGAAATGCCACTCACTATTCTAAAACCAGCTATGCTTCCCTCAAAGCATAGATAGATAGATAGATAGATAGATAGATAGATAGATAGATAGATAGATAGATAGATAGATAGATAGATAGATAGATAGATAGATAGATAGATAGATAGATAGATAGATAGATAGATAAGCCATAACAACCAAACAAAGAATAAAATGAAACCAATAGTAACAGCAAAGAAACTTCAACAAAGAAAGAAAGCCAGAGGAATATTTTTTTTGTGAAATGATGTAACAAAATACGTCATTACAGCCGAAAGTTAAACCCAAAGCAGAAATGGAAGCTACAGTTCAGTGCTGGAAGCCGTTGCTTCCTAAACAACATCGAAGAGAAAGAAGAAGAACAAAGAAAGATGCCGCGAGTAACACAAGTCGACAGAGAGAAAGACAGGAAGAAAAGAACTGAAAAGAATAAAGAGGAAAGAAGGAATATAGAGATAGAGAAATAAATAGATTGATAGGTTGATCTCAGTACATAAACAGACAGACTCGTTGACTGATTGATAGAGAGAGGAGGGGGGAGAGGAGGGAGAGAGAGAGAAGAGAAAGAAACAAAGAAAGAAAGAAAAGAAAAACAAACAAACAAGACAACACAAAACAAAAAAGAAAGAAAGAAAGAAAAGAGAAAGAAAGAAAAAAGAAAGAAACATACATACATACATACATACATACATACATACATATATACATATATA
>CM054147.1:12148486-12153486 GCA_028751875.1 Rapana venosa
CAGGTCCACCAATCTTGTACAAAAGGTGTTATCTTCAAATAATATGTCCGAGCTTAAATCTTTAGCAATATATATAACGCAGGCTCTAGATAAACGTAAGCAGACTATGAATGAAACGGATCCTATACGTAATAACTGAAAATATTGGTTGGCATTTATCTGGACTTTGGATTATTACTCATGTCCTTTTCATATTCATTCCTATGTTAATATGTTACTTACAATTACCCCCTTTGACTGATGGGCTTGTAGCTTTTGTCAAATAAAATTCGTTCATTCATTCATTCTCTCTCTCTCTCTCTCTCTCTCTCTCTCTCTTCTCTCTCTCTCTCTCTCTCTCTCTCTCTCTCTCGGGTTTTTTTGTTGTTGTTTGTTTTTCTTTTTTTCTTCTTTTTGTTGGTTTTTTTCTTTTCTTTTGTTTGTTTGTTTGTCTGGTTTTTTGGCTGTTTTTTTGGGGGGTCGTTTTTAAGGTTTTCTTTTATTTGTTTGTTTGGGGTTTGTTGTTGTTGTTGTTGTGTGTTTTCTTAAGGGTTATTCCCCTTTGTTTTTACTGTGTGACAGTATAAGTATTGGGTTATTATTAAGATGTATCCCTACGGGCGGGGACTGAATGTAAAAAAGCATATGAGTGCTTATTCATTATCCTCGAAATAAAAGAATTTGTCATTGTCATTGTCTGTATGAATGCCCAGACAGACTTGCAGAAGTGACCGAAACGTGCGGTCATTTCCTCACAATGTCGAACGTTCATTGTAGAGGTGGTCAGTGACTGACCTCTTTGCACTGGACACGTGTGGGAAAGGGCAAAAGAATTCTCTTCCATTTCTCTTCCCATCGTCTGCAAATTGTGACGCTTTTTCTATGGAAACCATCACCACCTCCTCCTCCTCCTTCTCCTCCTCCGCCTATCTTGGGCCTCGGAAAGGTGTGGAGATGTCGGGGGTAGGGGTGAGGGGTTGGGGAAATGTGAGTGGGGGTGGAGGTGTGTGTGGTGTGTGTGTGTGTGTGTGTGTGTGTGTGTGTTGTGTGTGTGTGTGTGTGTGTGTGTGTGTGTGTGTATGTGCTCTCTCTCTCTCTCTCCTCTCTCTCTCTCTCTCTCTCTCTCTTCATCTCTCTCCTCTCTCTCCTCTCTCTCTCTCTCTCTCTTCCCTCTCTCTCTCTCTCTCTCCTTCTCTCTCTTTCCCCTTATGTGTGTGTGTGTGTGTATAATCATGTGTGTGCACGTGTGTGCATGTGTGTGCATTATGTGAGTGTACATGGTGTGTGCATGTATGCATGTGTGTGTGTGTTTAAAAAAAAAGACATAAGGAGAGGAGGGAAGGGGGAGAGGTTACCCACTTTAACATATTTGCACGATCATTAAAATATCTTTATGGCTGGATCACAGACATGACATTTGGACTGAACTCCGAAACCATTTCATTCATATAAATATATATATATATATATATATATATATAGAGAGAGAGAGAGAGAGAGATAGATAGATAGATAGATAGATAGATAGATAGATAGATAGATAGATAGATAGATAGATAGATAGATAGATAGATAGATGCTGTTATGTATATACTGTTGTATATTGCTGTATATATTGTTATAGATAGATAGATAGATAGATAGATAGATAGATAGATAGATAGATAGATAGATAGATAGATAGATAGATAGATAGATAGATAGATAGACAGACAGACAGACAGACAAATAGACAAATTCATGTGTATGCGCGCACGGGCACGCGCGCGTGTGTGTGCATGCATGCATGCGTCCTTGTGTGCGTACGTACGTACGTACGTACATATGTAAGCAGGTAAAAAGATGTATGCATGATTGCTTGCGTTCGTGTGGCTTTTTCCTCAGGTTAGTACAAATTTGGAATCTGCTGTAATCCGAAACCATTCTCATCTCATCTCTTGTCATCGCTCTCCAGAATCAGTGCGTTTACCTCTGACATTTCCACACACCAACTATTTACCTACAGCAATGGCTCTCACTACATAATGCCATCAGACCAGAATACACACTGTCACAATTTTACGATAATACAACAATATAGCGTGCTGACTTTCCAGAACTTTCAGGATTCTGTGTGTGTGTGTGTGGTGTGTGTGTTGTGTGTGTGTGTGTGTGTGTGTGTGTGTGTGTGTGTGTGTGTGTGTGTGTGTGTGTGTGTGTGTGTGTGGTGTATGTATGTGTGTGTGTGTATGTGTGTGTGTGAGTGTGAGTGTGTGTGACGGTATTATAGCATGTATTAGACGTTTTTGTTCATTGAGAAGTAAATGACTAGAAGTATCAAATATTGGTGACAACTTTGATCGTTGCGTCGCAAATCTTTTATGATTTATTGATGAAATTGTTGGAGATTGAGTTTTGCCATCATTTTTTGGTTTGGGAAGTTATTTTGTTTTGTGGAAACCGTTTGGTTTGGGGTTTGTTTTTTTAGTTTAGCATATATGTCACCATTCACAATAAGGCAATCAGTTCAGCATATATTTCAACACTTACAATAAGGCAATCAGTTCAGCATATATTTCAACATTCACAATCATTCAGCATATATTTCAACATTCACAATAAGGCAATCAGTTCATGTATTACTTCTATGTCCTGAGCTTTTATTGAAACAACTCAGTTTTGGTTTGCTTATATTTCGTTTTTGTTGGTTTTTTGTTTGTTGGTTTGGTTTGGTTTGGGTTGTGTGTGTGGGTTGGGTTTTTTGTTGTTTTTCTTGGAGGGGGGGGGAATTGGTAGGGGGGGGTATTGTTGTTGGCTTTGTTTTATGTTCATCAGCAGATATTGCTGGGCGATGCTTTGCTGGACTAAGGATAGAAAACTGCGTGACGTTTTCATTCTTTTTTGTGTGCTACTTCATGACGTATTTTAAAGGGAACATTCTCTTTAAATACGTCATCAAGTAAAAGCAATGACAACAACAACCAATAACCGAAACAAACAACAACAAAAACAAGCAAGAAGAGAACAAAACAAAGCAAAACATATGTCACGAAGAGATTTTATAAGTGATGGGGGGGGGGGGGGGGGAATAGTTTGTTGTTTTGTTTGTTTGGGGGGGGTTTTGTTGGCTTTTTTTTGAGGAGGTGGTTTTTTTCGTTTCTCCGAAGTTCAACAATCGTGAGGTTTTGCATTGCCACCGTTTTGCCCACCATTAAGGTAGCCGCATTATGTCTTCCATCTAAACAAGACACCAGTGTGCATGGTCTGTTTGGGTTTGTTTTTTTTAGATTTTGTCATCTCTTTCTACGCAATAGCCTACTTTTCCAAAAGGCGGAACAGGCTTTAACGTGCACAAAAGATGGTCTCGGTGCGTTTGCATAGTGGACTTCGTTTTATAGTCTCACCTGAAGGAGGGAGTGGAGTCAGTGTTGATGTTAAGTGCAGAAGAAAAATGCCCTTGAATGGGAGCTTCGGTAGTGGCTCGAACCCTGGCCGTCAGACCACGAGCTCAAGGCTCTAACCACTAGGCTACCTACTCTGCTGCCACTCAGTGACAGTTGTAAAAAAAAAGTTCTCTGTGAGAGAAATCTCTAGACAAATCTTTGAACATAAAACTTGCACATTTGGAGGGGGAAATAAACAAAAGTAGGGCTTGGAAAGAAACAAACACGGACCCAAAAGGGGGAAAAAACCCAAACGAAGAAATGACTAAAGTGGTGAACGAATCAAAACCGTGGGAAGGGTGGAGGTAGATGGGGGGGGGGGGGGGGGGAGACGGGAGAGCCTGGTGGTTAGAGTGATGTATTCGTGATCTGATTCGTCATCTCTTTCTAGGCAATGGCCCACTGTCGCATATAATAAACCGTCATCAAATCAACCATCATTTTTAGGCAGATGACTCTCGGATTCAAAGCAGTGTTACTCCTGAAAATCTGCCTTCTCTCCTGACAAATATGGCCCACTGCTTTGAAGATATTCAAAACTGGATGACACAGAATAAATTACAGCTATATGCAGATAAAATCGAAGCCATGCTCGTAGTTACCAAACACAAACTCTCTTCCATTACAACAGCTTCAATAGAACTCGGCAATACATCAGTCCCTCTATCCACTGCTGTGAAGTATCTAGGTTGTTGTTGCGACAACACACTCTCTATGCAAAATTCATCACCCAGACCTGTCAGTCGTGCTACTATCAATTACGGCGTATTAGTGCAATTCAAAAGTACCTGTCCACAGATGCAACAGCCAAACTTGTCACTTCTCTCATTCTTTCATGTCTGGACTATTGCAATTCTCTTTTGTCTGGTCTGCCAGCATCATCTATCCACTCCCTTCAACGTATACAAAACTCCGCAGCTCGACTAGTTCTCAGAAAGAAAAAATCTGAGCACATTACCCCTCTCTTGCGATATCTCCACTGGCTGCCTGTTCCACAGAGAGTAAATTATAAGATCAGTACCCTCTGTTACAAATGTCTCCACAAAACTGCACCCTCCTACCTCTGTGAATGTCTTAACCTGTACACTCACTCCTTCACGTTCCCTCCGCTCTGCGGCAGATACCTTGTACCTACGAATACCTAGATTCAACCAGTCCACCGTTGGCCGCCGCTCTTTCTCTATTTCGGGTCCATCGACCTGGAATGACCTCCCTCTCTCTCTCTTCGTCAGAAACCTAGTTATGACACTTTTAAATCCAGCCTCAAGACATTTATTTCAAACCTAAGATTTCCCCCCTCCTCTTTCATATCAGAACTATCCCACCTTCACTAACCCATGTCCTATCACCCTGCTAAAGTATATGTCCTGTGTGTGTGTGTGTGTGTGTGTGTGTGTGTGTGTGTGTGTGTGTGTGTGTGTGTGTGTGTGTGTGTGTGTGTGTGTGTGTGTGCTTTTGTAATACATTTGACTATTGAAAATTTATTTCATAGAGTTTGTCTGCAACCACCATTTTTGTAATATCTGTTTGTTTAAACTATTGATTATTTATCATTGATTGCATGACTGTGTAAGATTAGGTTGAATGCACGCGCTTTGA
>CM054147.1:12158486-12163486 GCA_028751875.1 Rapana venosa
CCTCCTCCCCCAAAGAAAACAACATCAACAGGTTTACTTCAAAACACCCCGAAATAAACGCAGCTTTTCGTTTAGAAAACAACAACAACAACACGGCAAGCCTGTCTTTACTCTTGAACAGAACTCTTTTTAAAGTCTATATAATTAACATAGGTAGGTCTTTCACACATGGACTCTTTTACAACAACAACAACAACACAACAACAACAACAGGGAAAGCGTTTCTTTTCTGTGTAAACAAACTTCTTTTTATAAAGTCTACACAATTAACATAGGGATATTTCTTACAAGTAACATAGGGATATTTCTTACAATTAACGTAGGGATATTTCTATCAGACATGTACCATATTACAACAACAACAAAACAGAAAGTCTATCTTTGCCTTCAAAATAAAACTCTCTTTTTACCAAGTCTACACAATTAACATAGCGATATTTCTATCAGACATGTACCATATTACAACAACAACAAAACAGAAAGTCTTTCTTTGCCTTCAAAATAAAACTCTGTTTTTATCAAGTCTACACAATTAACATAGCGATATTTCTATCAGACATGTACCATATTACAACAACAACAACAACAACAAAACAGAAAGTCTTTCTTTGCCTTCAAAATAAAACTGTTTTTATCAAGTCTACACAATTAACATAGCGATATTTCTATCAGACATGTACCATATTACAACAACAACAAAACAGAAAGTCTTTCTTTGCCTTCAAAATAAAACTCTCTTTTTACCAAGTCTACACAATTAACATAGCGATATTTCTATCAGACATGTACCATATTACAACAACAACAACAAAACAGAAAGTCTATCTTTGCCTTCAAAATAAAACTCTCTTTTTATCAAGTCTACACAATTAACATAGCGATATTTCTATCAGACATGTACCATATTACAACAACAACAACAAAACAGAAAGTCTATCTTTGCCTTCAAAATAAAACTCTATTTTTATCAAGTCTACACAATTAACATAGCGATATTTCTATCAGACATGTACCATATTACAACAACAACAAAACAGAAAGTCTTTCTTTGCCTTCAAAACAAAACTCTCTTTTTTTGTAAAAAGTCTACACATATAACACAGGGGTAGTTCTTTCCCAACATGTAACCTTTTTTTTTTTTTTACAACCAACAGCACATCCATTTTCAGAGCAGATTCTAGAAGCAGCCCCCAAAAATAAATCGGATGTGATGATGACAGACACTCAGCACCAGCCAAAACTCCTGATAATGATGTGCCAACTACAAAACGCCAAGTGGCACATCCCACCCCACCCCACCCCAAAAGAGAAACCTTTAGATTTAAGAAAAAAAAAGAAAGAAAAGGAAAAAGAAACCCTAAGAGAAAATATAGGGAGTGAATGAGGCGGCGGTGGTGGTGGTGGTGGTGATAATGGTGATAGTGGTGACAGTGTCCAAAAAAAAAAAGATTCCTCTCTCTGCCTGCTTGCTACTTATCGCCCCTCCCCCCTCCCCCCTCCACACTCCCCCCTCGTCCTCCTCCCCCCCCCCCCCCACCCCCTCCGCTTGCTACTTGTCACCCTCCCCCTCCCTCTCCCCATCGTTCTCCCCCTCCCCCTCCCTTTCCCACCTGGGTATTTATTTAAGTTGTGGCCAACTGCGTACACTCTGACGTCAGGCAGACCTAGTTGCCGCCCCTCTTTGTCCTGTTTCGTTCCTGGTTTATGTCCCCTTTTGTGAGCATCTTGTTTGAGCTGGAGGGGCTGAGGAAAAGGTTTACTGAGGATGAACACAGCCAGGGGGGGGGGGGGGGGGGGGGGGGGGGGAAGGGGGGGGGTAGGAGTGGACGGGATCTGAGGGGGGGGGGAGGAGGGGCCGGCTATGAATGAGAAGAGCCTGAAGTAGAAGATGGGCGCATTGTTGTTGTTGTTGTTGTTGTTGTTGTTTGTGATCTTTGTTTTAACGTCTCTTCAAAAAATAAAAAAATAATACGACTATGTATGTGTCGATGTTTGTGTGTGTGTGTGTTGTGCTTGCATGCCTGTTTTGCGTGTGTGCATGCGTGCACGTGTGTGCGTGTGTGTATATGTGTGCGTGTGTACGTGTGCGCGCGTGTCTGGGTCTGTCATTCTGTATGTCAGTCTGTGTGTCTGTCCATCAGTCTGTCTGTATAGCTGCCTGTGTTTCTCTGTGTCTGTTTCTGTAGATGTCTGTCTGACTTTATTTATTCTATTTGTTTATTTATTTATGTATTTATTCTTTTAATTCGATGATAATTGAAAAAGCACTCATGTGCTTATTTTACATCCAGTCCCCGTGTGTACGCAGTTTTGTAAATGTTGTCAGTTTGTCTGGCTGAATGGTTGGCTGGCATGGCAAGTCAGACTATGTGTGTATGTGGGCTTGCGTGCAGAAAGCAATAGCCAAGGTGACAGATCGTGTGCTGACAGCCAGCAAATGTTGGCCTGCCAGTTATCATGCAGAATGGTGTCAAGTGTACCATTGATTATTCCGTGGTCACTGCTAGCAACCACAGAACACTGCTGGAAGAAGAAGAAGAAGAAGAAGAAGAAGAAGAAGAAGAAGAAGAAAAAAACCAAAAACAAGAACAAGAACAAGAACAAGCAAGAGATGAGGAGGAGGAGGACGACGACGACGACGACGATAGTGAAGATTATGAATGAATGAATGAAATGAATGAATGAAGGAAGGAAGGAAGGAAGGAAGGAAGGAAGGAAGGAAGGAAGGAAAAGTATAGTACATATCTCCAGAAAATTGATTTTGTTACTTGATGTCCTGAAAAGGTGAGCCCATAGAGAACTTTCTGTCTTTGTCTTTCTGCTGGCCACCCTGTGGGTTGGGTTAAAAGGGTCAACTGGTTACTTTGTCGGTCAATACTTATGGATTTTATGACCGCAATCACATCTTTGGTCACTTTGTTCATCCATACTTTGGGGTTTTTTAACAATTCTTTTATATCGATGATAACGGAATAAGCACTTATGTGCTTTTTTACATCCAATCCCCGAGTGTATGCGGATTTGTAAATTCTGTCATCTGTTCCCACCGGCACACAATGGTCTACTCTTACGAAAAGTGGAACCGGATTTAACGTGTGCGCAGGATGTTCTGCGTGCGTTTGCACACGGAGCCTCGGTTTAAAGTCTCATCCGGAAGACTATTTGGGAGAGTGGAGTCTGCATTGATGTGAACTCCAGGGGAAAATATCCCCTTGAATGGGAATCGAACCCGAGTCGTCAGATTGCGAGCACAATATTGTAACCACTAGGCTATCCCGTCTCCCTCGTGTAACCGGATCGTGTAACCACAATACCATCTTTGGTCACTTTGTCGAACAATACTTTCGGATCAAATCACCACCATAAACATCTTTAGTCACTTTGTCCATCGACACTTTTGAATGATATAATCACAATAACATGGGTGCTGTTTTCTTCTCGACTTTCAGCTTTCCCATAGAATCATTACTGCATGCTGAACAGTCTGCACAGAACGATTGTTGTTTTGTTTTGTTTTGTCCTTGATGGGCTAGAGCTCCGGGGTTCAGCAATGGTGAGGTTTTGGTGCATGCCGCGGTTTTTACCCACTATTTAGGTAGCCGCATTCGGACTTCTGGGGATCATGTCGAAACACGACACCAGTGTGTATGCGTTATATAATATATATATATATATATATATATATATATATATATATATAATATAATATAGATATATATATATATATATATATATAATATAATATAGATATATATATATATATGTATATATATAGATATATAAGTGTGTGAATATATTTAAGTGTGTGACTGTGCCATTTGTTCTTACCCTCACAAATGGCCTACTCTTCCTAAACGTGGATCAGGTTTTGACGTACGTGCAAGGTGTTCTGCGTACGTTCGCACACGGCACCTGGGTTTATAGTCTCATCCGAAAGACTTTCCATGGGAGAAGAGTCGGCACTGAAGTTAACTGAAGATGAAAAATCCCCTTGGACAGGTGATGGCTCGATCCTGGGCCGACAAATCACAAGTGTAACGCTCTAACCACTAGGCTATTCTGCCTCCCCACCCCCACCACCACCCCACCCCCACCCCCACCCCCATCAGCAGGCAATACTCCCCTCCACCTAGTCGCCAGTCAGTTGTCCTCTTTTTAAAACGCAAAATTTTCAATGGATGTGTGCTTTTGTACCCTGCCAAAAAAAAGTGTGTCCACAGATGGAATAATCAGGTTTTATTTAATGAATTGCCGGGAGTGAAAGATGCAAATGTGTGTTTGCAAGAAAAATATGCAAATGGGTGTTTATAAGAAAAATATGCAAATGGGTGTTTGAAAGAAAAATATGCAAATGGACGTTTCATCTCGTCGGAAAAGGGAGATACGGGATAAAGAAAGAGAAGGAGAGGACAAGATCATGTTATTGCAAAAAGACACACATACACGCTCGTGCGCACTCATGCACACACAGACTTATACACACGCATGCACGCACGCACGCACGCACGCACATACATACATACAGACATACAGACATTAATATGAATAGACAGACAGACATGTACACACACATCATCATTATTATTATTATTATCATTATCGTTATTCATTTTTTTATTATCATTATCATCATCATTATTACTATCATTAGTCTTACACTTCCAAAAATGCGCCCATGGGCACTGGCACACACACACACAACACACACACACACACACACACCAACACACACACACAAAAACGCAACATACGTTTAGATCCACAGGTGGGTTTTTTTAATATGCTACCACCCACCCACCCACCCACTCATGCTACCACCCACCCACCCACCCACTCATTGCACGTGCTACACAAATGGTGTCTAGCGCTACTGCGCACATCCACCCACTTTCACTGTGGCTTGCCGCTAACTAGGCACATAACTAGCCACACAATGTAACGGCCTTTGGTCCAAGTAAACAGATTATTTTTCTTCTTCTATTTCCCAGCGTGTGCAGTAT
>CM054147.1:12168486-12170986 GCA_028751875.1 Rapana venosa
CAAGGCGGCAGAAAACAGACAAGAAGGAGGTGACCGGAAGAAAAGGAGCAAGGCAGAAGAAACAAAGACAGGGATAGAAAAGAGGGAATTCCTAGCAGAGAATTTCCGGAAGGTGGAGATGCTATCTGTACTGTGAGGGCCTCGGCATCCCCACGAGGGACTTTAAAGACTAAAAACAACCGAGTTGGAATACAACGTGAAAGTTTCTAGCAAACTCTTTTTTAATCTGTCCTTTCACAGAACTGTAGTATATAAGACTTGCAAACGTGTACCCCCACCTCCTTCCAAAAAAAAAAGAGGCTAAAGTATAAGAGCAAATAAGTAAGAATTACTCACTCAAGTTCCTGGTAAAGAAGATATCTAGCCTATTCGTCTTGTTGAAAAGTTGTAGTGAATATGCATACAGATTTGTTGGCCCCAGTATCAAAAACTTTTTAAAGTAGCAGCAAAGTAAAACTAAAAAATATGCAAGTATTGGCAGTTTTCGGTTTCTTGAAAACCTTTTTCTTCAATCTTAAAGTTTTGTCAACTGTCAGTAAAAGAATGATACAAATTGAAATAGAAATCTGTTTTTCAAATATCAAGGTTAGTGCAGTTGAAAACACTCTTACATGAAAAACACATCATATCATTGGTTTAAACGACCTTGGAAGTTGCACACACACACACACACACCACACACACCAACCACACCTTGATACAACACCATCTCTCTCTCTCTCTCTCTCTCTCTTCTCTCTCTCTCTCTCTCTCTCTCCACACCTCACACTCATACATCATACATACATAACATTTTTTTATTATTCTTTTATATCGAGGATAATGGAATAAGCACTTGTGTGCCTTTTTACATCCAGTCCCCGTGTGTATGCGGCTTTGCCAATTGTGTCATCTGTTCCCACCGGCACACAACGGCCTACTCTTACGAAAAGCGGAACAGGATTTAACGTGTGCGCAAGATGTTCTGCGTGCGTTCGCACACGGGGCCTCGGTTTATAGTCTCATCCGAAGGACTTTTGGGAATAATGGAGTCGGCACTGATGTTAACTCCAGGGGAGCATATCCCCTTGAACGGGAATCGAACCCGGGTCGTCAGATTGCGAACGCAATGTTCTAACCACTAGACTATCCCGTCCCCAGATAGACATACAAACAGACAGACAGACATGCAGACAGACATACAGACAGACAGACATGCAGGCCGAAAGACATGTACAGACATACAGACAATAACATACATACATACATACATACATACAACTAACAAACATACATACATACATACATGCATACAAACAACACACAGACAACACAGACATCGACCCACACACCACACACACACACACCACACACACACACACACACACACACACACACACACACACACAATTTTCATTCCTTTTAGAAGTTTAAGTGAAATGAATTAGGCTTATGCAATATTGTAGTTTTCGTTCATTAAGAAATTTGTTAATTAGATAGTGCTTGTGAGAATAAAAAACAATAACATCTAATGCTTTTCAATGTACCTTTGAAATAACATTTTGCTTGACTTGACTTGACACACACACTTTACACGAGCCATCTTTCCTGGAAAGAAACTATTTAAAGGAAACTGAAAGTTGGCTTTTCAATAGTCCGGTTTCGTCTTACCATTTTTATCTGTGAGTAATGTGTTGACATGGTTTGGTGAGCGGATACTTCAGGACAACAGGATAAAGTCTAATTTTCACAAGCCTTCTATGGAGTGTTTGTCATTTTTTTGTCTGACAGGGAGTTACACGCCTTTCACTGGCCCTTCCATAGACCTTTTTCAGTCTGTCGCTCTGGTCTCAGATTGTCTATTTCAAATTGGGATTGTTGGGTTGGTTTGGGGGTTTTTTGTGGGGGGGGTGCCGGAAGGTTGGGGTTATAAGGGGGATTTGCACGGTCGTCTGAGTCAGCTGTCATTTAGCCCATCTGTGGCGTGTATTTTCTTTGTCTTGTATCAGGGAGTGTAAGAGTTCGTGGACCCTGTCAAGTTTTCCGAAGACTTGTCTTGTTTGTGTCAGTCCTTGAGTAACGTTTCCTTTGTTCTTTCCCCGGGTCTTATTTTGTTTGGCTTTTGTTTGGATTTTTGTTGGTTGTTTTTTTTGCCTCCGATGAAGTTTGGGGGTTTTTTTTTACATAAGACTGGCTGTAGACAGGTTGTTTTTTGCCTTTGTGTGTATGTGTTATTTTTTCTTTTAAACTTGTCCAAGGTCACAGTTGCTAATGTAAAGGTGTCTGCGATGTCAGCTGTGTGTGTGTGGGTCTAATCTCTTCTCCAAAGGGTCTCACCTAGCTAGCAACATCTCCTGCATGTTTGTGTCCGTCCGTTGGCTTTGAGTAAGCTCATCTCCAAAGTGTCTCAAAAGCAACATCGCCGCAACATAGCGGTATGCATACCTACCTTCGTCTGTGGTAAGATGGTTTACAGGTGATCAGTCTGCGCAGTAGGCCGGAAAGTTGGTTGGTTGGTTGG
>CM054147.1:12173486-12183486 GCA_028751875.1 Rapana venosa
TTCCGACTTCGGGGATGTATGCCGGTTATGTTCCGTGTTCCGTATCCCACTGAACGCTGACACGAATTACGAGATCTTTAACGTGCGTATTTCATCTCCTGCATGTGTATATATACTGGCAGGTCAGCACTTGAAGTTTGACCTAGGACATCGTCAAAGTCCCCACCCTTAATTCAGCAGACGTTGCCGAGATTCGAACCGTCGACTTCGTGGCCCCATGGGATTGAAGTCGAACGGTCTTAACCACTCGGCTATAGCGCCCGTCATTCATTCATTCATTCATTCGTTCCCTCATTCATTCATTCTTTCTTTTTTTTTTTTTTTGGCGAATAGTTTTTCGCAAGGTCATTGGATTATAAATCGTAGCCATATCTACATGGTTTTCTTTCTCTATTTTTTTTTTCCTTTTTTCTCGTTTCATTTTCTTTTTCTTTTTTTCTTTTTTTTTTAATACTATGTCAGCAGAGTTTGTATTAGACGTGTCGGTTTTTGTGAATGACGACACTGAAGCTCCTACGTCATATGAACGACTGCCGGAGGGGCGAGAATAGCTCTGTGGTAAGAGGGAGGGCGGTAAGGGGTGGGTCCTGATGATGACAGCCTGTTCAGGTTAAATCCATCTGTCAGTCATAACCCCCGCACAAAGAAACCCCTAAAGGCCAGGCATTAGTCTTGACAAACGTGTGTATAATTATGTGGGTGGGTCGGTGGAGGGTGTGTGTGTGAGTGTGTGTGTAAGGGTGGGTGGGTAGGTGTGGGTAGGTGTGTGTGTGTGTGTGTGTGTGTGTGTGTGTGTGTGTGTGTGTGTGTGTGTGGTGTGTGTGTGTGTGTGTGTGTGTGTGTGTGTGAGTGGGTGTGAGGGTGGGTGGGTGTGGGTATTGTAAGTGTGTGTTATGATGGGTGTGAGGGTGGGTGGTTGGATGTTGGTATGTAAGTGTGGGGGTAGTGTGTGTGTGTGTGTGTGTGTGTGTGTGTGTGTGTTTGTGTTGTGTAAGAGTGAGTAGGTGGGTGTTGGTATGTAAGTGTGTGTGTGTGAGAGAGAGTGTTTGTGTGTGAGAGTGGGTGGGTGTGGGTATTGTAAGTGTGTTTTATGGTGGGTGTGAGGGTGGGTGGCTGGGTGTGGGTGTGTGAGTGTGTGTGTGTGTGAGGATGGGGTGTAAGGCTGGGTAGTGGGTGTTGGTATGTGTGTGTTGTGGTGGGTGTGAAGGTGGTGGTTGGGTGTGCGTGTGTGAGTGGTGTGTGAGGGGGGGGGGGGGGGTGCGTGTGTGTGTGTGTGTGGTGTGTGTGTTAGTGTGTGTGTGTGTGTGTGTAAGTGTTGTGTGGTGTGTGTGTGTGTTTGTGTGTGTGTGTGTGTGTGTGTGTTGTTTTTCTAGGGTTGGGGCCTACTTGTCACACGATCTCCTCTCTCTCATCTCTCTCTCTCTCTCTCGTCTCTCTCTCTCCTCTCTCTTCTCTCATCTCTCCTCTCTCCTCTCTCTCTCTCTCATCTCTCTCTCTCTCTCTCCATCCTTTGATCTTTACAACAATTGATCGCTAAGAAAGCGAAAACAGATAACTATGTGCGGTGTTTCTTTTATGAGTTTCCCTAATGCCATAACCTGTCATCTCCTTTGTCAAAAGGCTTTTTATCATCAATGACAATTAGCAATTTCAATTTTCAGTGCTCTCTCTCTCCTCTCTCCTCTCACTCTCTCTCTCTCTCAATCTATCTATCTATCTATCTATTTATCTATATAATTATCTCTTTCTTATTAAAGTCCTTAATGTGTGTGTGAGTGTGGGTGGTTGGGTGCGGGTGTGTGGGCCAGATGGGAAAAAAACATATCAATGCTTATCTGAAACCCTTAGAAACGAATCTCTCACTCTTTCACTCTCTCTCTCTCTCCCTCTATCTGTCTCTCTCCTCTTTCCCTCCCTCACATTCTCTCTCCCTCTCTCCTCTCTCTCCTCTCTCCTTTCTCTCTGTCTCTCTCTCTCTTTCTGTCTCTCCCTGTCTCTCCCTGTCTCTCTCTCCATCTCTCTCCCCCTCTCTCTCCCTCTCTCTCCCTCTCTCTCCCCTCTCCCCTTCCCTCTCCTCTCTCCCTCTCTCCCCCTCATCTCCCCTCTCTCTCTCCCCTCTCCTCTCTTCCCCTTTTCCCTCCCCTCACCCTCTCTCTCTCTCCCATCTCTCTCCCCACTCTCTCTCTCTCCCTCCACTCTCTCTTTCCTCTCTCCCTCCCCCCTCTCTCCCTCTTTTCTCTCCCCCTCTCTCTCTCCCACTCTCTCTCTCTCACTCTCTCTCTCTCTCCCTCCCTCTCTCCCTTTCTCTCTCCCTCTCCCTCCCTCTCTCTCCCTCTCTCTCTCTCCCCTCTCCTCTCCCTTTCTCTCCCTCCGTCTCTCTCTCCCCCCTCTCCTCCTCTCTCTCTCTCCTCCTCTCTCTCCCCTCTCCCCCTCTCTCCCCGTATGTGCCAATGGCCTTTTTGTGAATAGATCTTTCGAGTTCTCTCCTCTCTCTCTCTCTCTCTCTCTCTCCTCCTCTTCTCTCACTCTCTCTCCCCCTCTCAATCTCTCTCGGGGACTACATGTAAAAAAAAAAATTTTAAGCACATTGGTGCTTATTCATTATCCTCATTTTCCCCCTCTCTCTCTCCCCTTCTCTCTCTCCCTCTCTCTCTCTATCTCTCCTCTCTCTCACTCTCTTTCATTCATACATAACTCCTACACAGGGATCTGACCTCTACTCTTGTTTCCATGAAGTCTGGAGTGGGAGTGGGGAGAGGGGTGGAGGGTGGAGGGTTGTGACGTCAGAGCAACATTTTCACAGCCCCCTGGTGGCATTTGTTCTTGTCTCCCCTTTCTTCGGCCATGTTCTTTTTTGCTAGGGTGGTTTTTTTTTCATTCTATTTTTTTTTCTTCTTCATATATGCTGCCGTGTGAAGATGGTTTGGGTGGAGTGGGGGGGGGGGGGGGGGGGGGGGGGGTACAGGAAGGAGGAAGGGTGGTGGGGGTTAAAAGGAGGAACAGAGGTATCAGGTGGATGGTTCGAGTTTTCGTGTGTGTGTGCTGTGTGTGTGGTGTTGTGTGAGTGTGTGTGTGTGTGTGTGTGTGTGGTGTGTGTGTGTGTGTGTGTGTGTGTGTGTGTGGTGGTGGTGGTGTGTGTGTGTGTAGTGTGTGTGTGTGTGTGTATGTGTGTGTGTGTGTGTGTGTGTGTGTGCGTGTGTGTGTATGAGTGTGTGTGTGTGTGATGAGTGTGTGTGTGTGTGTGTGTGTGTGTGTGTGCATGTGTGTGTTTGTGTGTATGCCTGTGTTTTAAATCTCTTTGTGTGCGTATGTGTGTACGTATGTGTTTGTGTGTGCCTGTGTTTTAAATCTCTGTGTGTGCGTATGTGTGTATGTATGTGTTTGTGTGTGCCTGTGTTTTAAATCTCTGTGTGCTGCTGCGTGCGTGCGTGCTGTGTGTTAGTGTGTGTGTGGTGTTTTTTTTAATATGTTTGAACTTTTCCAGCATAAAGTATTTCTTGTGTGTATGTGTTTGTGCGTGCGTATGTGTGTGCATGTGTGTGTGTATGTGTGTGCACGCGCGCACGCTGGAAAAGGTGGGTGGAGTGTTTGACCTAATAAAGACCACTGACGTCAGTTACTTCATCTCTTTTCTTTCTTGTTTTTAGGTCTGAATATTTTTCTTGTCTTGTTTAAATTGTCTCTAAATCTGGCATTATGTATGACAAGGGCTGACATTTCCTTCAAAGATTATGTCCCGTGTGTGTCTAACCCCCTCCCTCCCCACTTTTATACATACCTCCACCCCCACCACCCCCACCCTCAATTCCATCCCCCCCTACTTGTACCAAATTTTTCTACCGGCGAATTACTTACAGGCTGTTAGTTTCAATAGATCGTTATTCAAAAGGCTGTTATTATCCTCATCCTTTTTTTTTAATCGAAACCTTAGCAATTACCTTCAATATTGTGAACCTAAATTTCTCACGAAATCGTAAACATGATCAGTAATACAATATAGGAGACTAGTTATGGAACTTTTAAAGTATTTGATACAATTTTTTTTAAACAAATAGTATGTGAGTGTATGTGATCTTAAAACCAAATAAAGGAAAACAAATTTTAAACAGACATGAGCAGACAGACAGATAGACAGAAGGAATAATTCTCGCACGCGCACACATACACACACACATACACACACACGCACGCACACGCATACACACGCACACGCACGCACACATACACGTACATACACAAACACACAAACACACACATACACACACACGCACAGAGAGAGAGAGAGAGAGAGAGAGAGAGAGAGAGAGAAGAGAGAGAGAGGAGAGAGAGAGAGAGAGAGAGAGAGAGAGAGAGAGAGAGAGAGAGAGAGAGAGATGTAAAATCGTATTCGTTCACATCTATCAAGGCACGATATACACTCGGCCTGTGCTGCAGCCTGCTCCCTCGTCAGACACTACGATCCTGTCTGCTGTTACACAGGACAACTGCACCAAGACATGACCACCCTTTGTTCCCAAGCCCGCTGAGTTACCAGACTATTAGGGGGCAGCTTTCCTATGAAAGTCGATATTCTGAAGTCCAGTGAACTTTGTCTATCATTGAAGGCTTGAACTGTTTTGGTTCGAGAATGTCAGTTTATACCTAACTGTGTCGGGGTTTTCTGTTTTCTTTATTTTGGTGTTGTTTTTGTTGTTGGAGGAGGAAGTGGGGGGAGTTGTGTTGGTTTTCATCCCTTATTTTTATTTTGGGGGGTAGGGATACGTGCTGTACGTTTTCATTGACAGATTGTATTAAGTGTTCGTCTTCTGCAGATGTCATAAAGTGTTAATGGCGTGATGTGAAGTGAGGATTTCGTACTGTTAAATAAAGTCTTCTGGAAACAAAACTCTTCCTTCCAAAGAAAACAACTTAAACCACCCTGACCTGACCAAAAGTCTTATTATGAAATTTTCTACATTTGAAAAGGCCAGAAGTTGTACGACAGAATACTATATTTGACGCCTTTTTGCAAACATATCAAACACACATCTGCTCCGTCAAACATAATGCCAAATTTGGTGCAAAAAACTGAATGTCAAACTAGAAAAGAACTATGCTGCTACTGTCTGTTACGAATGGCAGCCTTCAGTCTCGGAAGACTATGGAGTTGCGCTCTAGGTGTTTATTCTGGTACAGCGTGGGTTGTGGCTGGCCAGTCCCACACGGGAATGACAGACAGTGCCTATGGCAGAGGAAGGCACAGATGAAGTCTGATGCTGGACTGTCTGCCTGGGCTGCAGCCTTTCTTCTCGCTCTCTTTGTCTCATGCTGCTGAGCAAGTGTCTCTTCGAATTTGGAGAGACCTTTCTGCACAGCCTGTCTCCAGGCTGACCGTTCGAGGGCTGTTGCTTCCCAGCTGTTCTGGTCAATAATCAGGAATTATTATTATAAGTCCCTTCTTGCGCACGTGTCTGTTACAGGCAGAGTATTAAACGACACACCTGTAGAAAGACTTCAAATTGCAGTGTCTGGGAAACTGTGAGATCAACCAGCAGGAGTCAGACTGTCACAAGGCTGGTGACAATAGAGCAGTCACCTGAATGGAACGCTAGTTTCACCGATTATGAAAAAGCGTTCGACGACCTAAAAAGAAAAACATTATGGAATGTACCAATACTCTGTGTTAAACTGCTGAAACTCATTAAACCCTATTACGAACTTGTATAATCATGAATATGGCAATCAATGTTCAACACTAACAGCCAATCTTCAAAATCACACCATGCGTAAGACAAGGTTACGAGCCGTTACCATTCGTCTTTCTAATGACCAAGGGTTAAACCATTAAAGAAACAGTTGGCAGATGTTAATGTGTAATGTAAACCATCTGTAAACAGTTACACAACCTGAGCTTCGCAGATGATCAATTAGTGTTGCTATAAGCTCATCGATATATGAAAGAAGAAAAGCGGTTGAACTGCACACCCACGCTGTGTCGATCAAACAAAACTCAAACTTCACTGAAACCAAACACAAAAGCTTGATAAATACACAGCCTGCAACAGCGCCACTACTGTTGATGTGGAATAAATGACATGTCAGAAAGTTGCTTTACACACCTGGACAGCAACGTGCGAAAATGCCAAGGGACATTGTTCATATGATGTAATGTGTTCTGCTCAGCAACAACAAAATCTCTTGAAACAAAAAGGCAACAACTCTAAAAGCAACAACTGCGATAAGAACAGTGAAAGACATCTGGAGGCAAAGGAAAATTCAGACTAATGAACTAAAATTCTTCCTATTTGAATGTGCAGGGAAATGTAACACGGAAGTGTAAGTTTAAAAAAAATAATACTTATCAATCAAACTGACGATCTATATTGTTTGGTATAAAACCTGTGCTTTTGTACAAATTTGAAATCTGGATAAAATCTGTTACAAGTAACAAAAGATATGCTACAGGACCAGGAGCCCAAAAGGTAAGTGAATAAACAGTGTCAGTTAAGATTTAAAAAAAGGTTAAAAAGAGTTTTTGATACTTTATGCGCAGAAAAAATCAAAACAAACACATGATCAACATTACTATTAGCACTAAGGGCTAGACCAGACTTGGTACTGTAGCCTGCATGCAGCCTACCTTCATGGAGGGCAAAAACGGTGGCATACACCAAATCTCACCATTGGTGAACCTCGGAACTCTAACCAAGGAACGAAAAAAATGAAAAATACATGCAGCCAATGATTTCAAAAGACACAACCTTAACCTTTCTGTCCACGTCTTGACTCGAGTTCTGACCAAGTTTCTGCCACTTACAAGATGAAGTGCAGAACAGAAGGACGGTGGCAGGATGGTTAAGACGTTTGCCTGCCAACAATTAAACCGTGAGGTTCTGGGTTCGATTCCCAGCCTCGCCCTTTCTTCCCAGTTTGACAAAAAAATCGAACTGAATGTCAAAGTCCTTCGGATGAGACTATAAACCGAGGCCCCGTGTGCGAACGCATGCAGAACATCTTGCGCACATGTTAAATCCTGTTCCGCTGTTCGAAAGAGTAGGCCATTGTGTGCCGGTGGGAACAGATGACAAAAATTTAAAAAACCGCATACACATGCATACATTTAAAAAGCGCTTTGATTTGTAGCTTTACGAGATTCAGCGCTATATAAATTCCATACATTATACATTATTATTATTAACATACAGGAACACCCTGCCCACAATGATGAGATTCAAACCCACGACCTCTCAGCTCATTAGAGACTAAATCTCTGCTGCAGAGGATGGTCAGTCGACGGTGGCAGAGCGGTGTCGTTAGGATGCAGATTGCATCACGTAAGCAGCTTAAGCCATGGTGGCCGCAGCTTCCACACACAGCATTGGTTATGGTCGTTACTACTGCTATGACGTCAGCCTGGATTTGAAGGGAAAGGGGGGGAGTGGTTATGCTGTGAGTTTATAGATATACAAACGTAGGGGGGGGGTGAAGGTGTTAGGGGGGGGGGGTAGGTAGGTGTGTGTGTGTGTGTCTGTGTGTGTGAATGTGTGGGGGTGGGGGTGTGTTTCATTGTATGTGTATCGTGTGTCTGTCTGTCCGCCTGCTCTGTCTTCGTCATTTTCTATCTAAATCTCTTCGTCTGTGTTCTGTCTGCTTCTCTGTGTGTTTTTGTGAGTCTGTCTGCTTCTCTGTGTGTTTTTGTGTGTCTGTCTGCTTCTCTGTGTGTTTTTGAGTATCTGTCTGTCTGCCT
This sequence comes from Rapana venosa, assembly GCA_028751875.1. Taxonomy (NCBI): domain Eukaryota; kingdom Metazoa; phylum Mollusca; class Gastropoda; order Neogastropoda; family Muricidae; genus Rapana; species Rapana venosa. Next base: position 12,181,213 of record CM054147.1, read on the forward strand.
ATCTGTGTATGCCTGTGTGTATGCACTGTGACTCTAAACGCATGTATGTGTATGTGGCTATATGTTTCTGTGTCTGTCTTCCTGCAGTCTGTCTCCATCTGTCTGAGGCTATCCGTCCTTCAGACTGTATCTCTGGATAAACAAGCCTTCATGTGAACACTCAACAATGCGTTTCTCTGCTTACTGCCTCTGCACAATGCACAAATCTGTGCAAACTTACCATGCACAAAAAATGCGGTTTGTCTTACTTCTCAACACGATTTAGGGTTGAGCGCGCATGCGCGCGCACACACACACACACACACACACACACACACACACACACACACACCACACATGTAACACACAACTCATAGATAGATAGATAGATAGATAGATAGATAGATAGATAGATAGATAGATAGATAGGATAGATAGGATAGATAGATAGATAGATAGATAGATAGATAGATAGATAGATAGATAGATAGATAGATAGATAGATAGAGGACGACGGACGGACGGACGACGGACGAGACGGACGACAGGACAGGAGAAGATAGATAGATAGATAGAAAAGATAGAAGATAGATAGATAGATAGATAGATAGATAGATAGATAGATAGATAGATAGATAAACAGACAGATAGACAGATAGATAGATAGATAGATAGATAGATAGATAGATAGATAGATAGATAGATAGACAGCAAGATAGACAGATAGACAGACAGACAGATAGACAGACAGACAGACAGATAGATAGATCCCTCACTCCATCCCGTCCTCAACCACCTCCACCAGCCCTATTCCCCACACAAGCCTGTGCCCTCTCTGCCCCTCGCTCCCAGAACCTGGCTGACCGTAAAGTCCTCCTCCACGTAACGAAGGAATCAGCAGAGGGCCGCACACTCTGGGGCGGTGGTCAGCCATTCCGACAGCCCATGAATCCTTAGTCCTCATGTTTTCGTCCGACAGTCTCAGAGTATGGTCAGGAATTCTCGGTTGCAAGCCATGAATTCTTAGTCCTCATGTTTTCGCCCGACAGTCTCAGAGTATGGTCAAGAATTCTCGGTCGCAACCCATGAATTCTTAGTCCTCATGTTTTTCTTATGATCCCCATCCCTCCAGCCTTCTTCGTCTGTTCCATCTCTAAAACTGTGGTGATCTCTTGAGGTACTCTTGAGTCGTGTGTATTCGTGGGATTTCCTTATCTGAACCTTGGTCAAGGTCGTCAGAGACTCGTATGAATGAATGAATGAAGGAAGGAAGGAAGGAAGGAATAAATCTGGGGTTGATAGAGCGCATGAAAATCTTAAAACCCAGAAAGGGGGATCGCGTCAGAACAACTTTTGTTGTATCGCTTCTGAAGTACATTTCTTGTCGGATGTGGTATAGCGCATGTGAGATGTTCCGAACGCAGTGATATACTTTTTATTTATTCATTTATTATTTTTCATTCCTCGGTTAGTGCTAGACAGACAGACAGACAGATATCTCCAGCACAATCATACTGTTTTTAGCCCTGCCAGCGACCACAGAAACCCTATCAGGGCCTCGCTTCATTATGAACAAACAGAACACAGAAGCCCTGTCAGTGCCTCACCTCATTATAAACAGATGAATAGAAAACTTACAAATGCAAACAACTACACCAGTTGGTTTTTTTCTCCAATATTTTGTTCTTGTTCTTCTTCTCTTTCGTCGAACGCTCAGACAGCAGCAATTGTTGTCTGTCATATGAGCGCTAATGCGATGAGCTGCCGTTAAACCCCTGACAAGTCAGGCCCAGCCCATCCCACTTCGGCGTGGGAGAGAACTGTTCTCTTTCAAGCCGTTCTGGAAAAATAGGTAGGGGAGTGGATCACAAGGGTAGCAAATAGCTCGGAAGGAGGTGAGAGGGAAAAAAGGGAACAAGGCAGAAACAAAGAGAGAGATAGAAAAGAGGAAATTACCAGCACAGAATTTCCAGAAGGTGGGGGTGCTATTTATACTGACATGCCCCTGACATCCCCAGAGTGAACAACTTCTGAAAAACATGTTTTCTGTTTTCTTTTGTTCTTTTATTTCGAGGATAATGGAATAAGCATTCTTATGCTTTTTTACATCTAGTCCCCGTGTGTATGCAGTTTTATAAATTTTGTCATCCGTTCACACCGGCACACGATGGCCTACACTTCCGAATAGCGGAACGGGCTTTAACGAGTACGCAAGATGTTCTTCGAAAGTGTGTGTGTATGGTGGGGGTGTGCATCTCTCTCTCTCTCTCTCTCTCTCTCTCTCTCTCTCTCTCT
>CM054147.1:12193486-12208486 GCA_028751875.1 Rapana venosa
CTCTCTGTCTACCTCAGATCTTTTTTTTTCTTTTATTCTTTTATTTCGAGGATAATGGAATAAGCAATCTTACGTTTTTTACATCCAGTCCCCTTGTGTATGCAGTTTTGTCAATATTCCCAAGGAACTCACCAGGGATTCTCAGTCCCCATTTTTGCCTCTTCCCCTGTCCTGTCCCACTCACTCTTGTTTTATGATCCCCCTGAGAATTGTTTCTGTCTGTTTGTCTGTCTGTCTGGCTGTTCGTCTGTCTGTCGGCCTGTTTGTTGCTGCTGGCAGGTATTCCCTGTCTTATTGTAAAATTCAAAGGGACAGGGGCGGGGGGGGACGTGGAAGTTTTGCTGGCTTAGTTTCTTTATGTCTATTTTTTCTGGAGATCACGAAATACTTTGTGCACTTCACACACAGACAGACACAGGAAAACATAGACCACAACAGGAAGGAAGGCGCATGCATATAAACTTCACACATGTTTGTGCCCATGCAAACACACACACATATACACACGCATGCACGCATGCACGCACGCTCGCACTCACACACACACACACACACACACACACACACAAATTGCCTTTACTTCCTCATAATATCTGCTGGCTTTGTTGTTTTTGAGCAAGCTAGCTAGTTTCTAGGATTGTTGATAGAAAACTGTCTGAATACAAAATGTGGGATATTGATATACCAAAAAATGGGTGGGTTTTTTTTAATACACACACGTTTACAAACCTATTTCAAATCATTCATTTGTATGGATTCATCTTGTCCAGAAATCCCTCTAGTGTACCCAAGTACCCTCAAAAAAACAAAACTATCTGTCCAAATTCTAGTACACACTCATAGAGGTTTGCTCTACATTTTCTCTGAAGCCATTACCTTCATGTATCCTTACTCTTCCACGATCGAAAATCTCTGAGATAAATCTGTGTCCTCCCTAAACCCCCTGAGGTCCTGGCGTCCTTGCGGAGTCTCCAGCGACTTTGTGGATTCGCCAGTGTCCTTGTGGATTCGCCAGTGTCCTTGTGGATTGGCCAGTGTCCTTGTGGATTCGCCAGTCCTGTCGTGAGGTCTGTGATCTCTGTGTTGTTTGTTCGTTGCCGACCTACTTTCACACAGGTTTTATTACTGCCGGCTAAGCACTCGCTTTTTTTTTCCTTCCCCTTTCCTCCTCTCTCTCCTACCTCCTCCATCCTTCCCTCCTCTTCTCTCTCTCTCTCTCTCTCTCTCTCTCTCTCTCTCTCCTCTCTCCTCTCTCTCTCTCTCTCTCTCTCTCTCTCTCTCCCATGCTTTATTTCGCTCTCTCCTCTCTCTCTCTCTTCTCTCTCTCTCTCTCTTCTCTCTCTTCCCTCTTCTCTCCCAGTTTCTTTTATTGTGGCCAAGGCGGTTGTCTTAAAAGCATAATCTTGTCTCTAACTTTCACATCTGTTCTGTGTATTTTCTACTGGTCTTCTCTCCTCTCTCTGATATCTCAGCTGATCTCAAATCTCTCGCTCTTTGCCCAAGGCTTTGCAATCTTTTGGAACGGCAAATGTTGGTGCTAACCCTTTCACAAATTCTGTTGTGTATGTTTCTACTTGGGTCTCTCTGCGCAGGTCTCTGTGAGTATGCGTCTAAAATTCCTGTGACCCATTTTAATCTTTACCTAGCTGCCAGACTTGGAAATAGGTAGCTAGAAACCATAATACCACATACACTTGTCCCTGTGCCTAGTCTTTACATCATATGTTATAGTTGTCTGTCTTATTGTCTTTCTTATCCAATCTATTCTCTACTCTCTTCATCTCACTCTCCTCTTTCCCACTCCAGAAAGACTGTTCCATGACACACAACCAACCACAAAACACACATCAGCCACATGGATGCGTGCACAGCAATACAACTGCGAGACACACAGCACCACATATATAACATACAATTTATAATAAGTAGGTTATATAATAATATATTTGTATATTTACATATATATAGAATAATATCTATATAATAAAATATAAAACCACGCTCCTCCATTTACACACCACACACAACAACACACCACCACACACAGTACACAACACAACACACAACATACAACTAACGCATTTGAAAAGAATCTGATACAGGAACAAAAATCAGAAAGACAAAGAGAACCGACAGAAACAAATCTTCATAAATTACTTTCAGGATTTATACACATCCTAATAATACGTAGTATCAATGTCATATTTCACAGGATTCTATCCCACTCCAGGAAGTAATATCTATTAATGAGAAACATGACAAAGCCACTAAGGCACCACTCCTACCATCATTACCACCACCGCCACCACCACAACAACAACAACCACCACCAGCATCAGTAGCAGCAACAGCAGCTAATCACACAAACAATATCAGACGTTTAGATGTTCTGCCATCTGTCTGTTCACGAAAGCATCATTTTCCTTGACACGGTGTCCTTAACTAAAGAAATGTTCGAAACAAATAGAGAGATACTGGCAGAGGGCTCAATGCACTTTCTCAGTTCTGATTATTTACTTCATTTTTTGGTACCCCCAGCCCCCGGTACCATTGTAATACATGTGTTGAGCTACCCGTTTCTCTTATTGGTAAGTATATGAATGAATGAATGAATGAATGAATGAATGAATGAATGAATGAATGAATGAATGAATGAATGAATGAATGAATGAATGAATGAATTCAGGCGAACATCAAGGAAACTGGAAAGGAATCAAGAAAAATGGATGGAAGTTGGAAAGAGATCAGGAAAGAAAGAAAGAAAGAAAGAAAGAAAGAAAGAAAAAGAAAGAAAGAAAGAAAGAAAGAAAGAAGAAAGAAAGGAAGGAAGGAAGCAAGCAAGCAAGCAAGCAAACAAGAAAGAAAGAAAAGGAATTAAAAGAAAGAAGGAAAGAAAGGGAATTACAAGAAAGAAAGAAAGCAAACAAGAAAAGAAAGAAAAGGAATCAATGAGAAAGGATTTCAAAAAAACTAACGAAAACAAGCCATGAAAGAAATAACTAATAAGAAGGAGACAAAGAAAATAAATCAATAAAGGAAGACAGGAACGAGGGATGGCAGACAGAAAAGGAAAGAGAGAATGGAAGAGAAAAATACCCAAAGAAAGAAAGAAAGGCAACGAATTTATAAGAGGAACCAAAAGAGCTGTAACTGGAAGTGTTTTCTGGGAAACATTATCCTCCCTGAAAAGCTAACACGACTTATTCACAGAGGTTGCGGCTTTGTTATTGTCGTTGTTGCTGTTGGCGATGGTGGTGGTGGTGGTGGTGACGGTGATAGTGCTAGCTGTAGTGGTAGTGGTGGTGGTGGTATTGTGCAGTAATTTAAAACTGATATGGAAAGTGTGTGTTTTTACAGTGTTCGTTATCATCAAACTTAGACATACAGCCAAAGATATAGGCTGCAAGATTTGTGTGTGTGTGTGCTTATGTGTGTGTTTGTGCGAAAGTCAAAGCTAAAGTCAAATTTTATATTTCGAGATGGTACATTGATTTACCAGTGCAATTGTTTGTGTGTGTGTGTTTGTGTGTGTGTGTGTGTGTGTGTGTTGTGTGTGTGTGTGTGTGTGTGTGTGTGTGTGTGTGTGTGTGTGTGTGTGTGTGTGTGTGTGTGTGTGTGTGTGTACGTGCGTGCGCGCTTGCGTGCGTGTGCGTGTGTGTAGGTGTTGTGTGTGACTGTGTATGTTGTCTGTGCGTTTGTATGTGTACGTACGTACTAGCATGCGCAAGCGTGCATGTATGTGTACACGTGTGTGTATGTACCTGTGTGCGTGCGCGCTCGTGTGTGCGTGTGTGTACTTTATGCCTGTATGATCTATACATTTTTCCACCGTACTTTTCTTTCCTAAACTGCTGTGATCATTGTCATCCTGTCAAACGTCCAAGCAGGTAAGGACAGTGTGAAGATGCTTAGAATCTCGTTCAATGGCCCAATTCATCGTGAAAGTGATTAGGCCATTTTCTTGAAGACACTTTCACTGAGCTGTGACACACACTTCGACACTTCTGTCCAAGCCTCCCTTCACCTCGACACTTCAAGTAGCTTCGTCAATCCTCCCAGTGCAACGGACGGTCTTTCTGGAGATTCTCTTGTGCTTGGCGCTTTGGCATTTTCAGAATCCTACTCTTAATTATAAAGATTTCTTATCTGTTTTGTTTGGCTGGTTGCTTGGCTGGCTGTCTTTCTGTCTGTCTGTCTGTCTGTGTGTTTCTGTCTCTGTGTGTCTCTGCTGTTATTGTCTGTCTGTCTGTACGTATTGTATGTATGTCTCTATCTCTATCTCTCACTTAATATATCTATCTATCTATCTGTCTGTCTGTCTGTCTGTCAGTCTATATGTTTACCTATCGAATTATCTACCTATGTATCTATCCATCTGTCTACCTACTTGTCTATCTATCTTTATTTCTATCTCTCTATCTTTCTATCTATCTATTTCTACCTATGTATGTCTATCTGTCTATCTTTCTATCTATCTATCTTTCTATCTATCTACATCTATCTTATTCTATCTACTTCTATTATCTATCTATCTTCTATCTATCTTTCTATCTACCTTCTATCTATCTATTTCTATGTATCTTATCTATCTATCTTTATCTATCTATCTTCTATCTATCTTCTATCTATCTTTCTATCTATCTTTCATGTATCTATCAATCTATTCTATATATCTATCTATATTTCTGCCTATCTTCTATCTCTATTTCTTAGCTGCTATAGATATATGCTCTGTATGTTTAAGTCTTTTGCAGTGTTGTGTATGAGTTGTTTAATGTCTGGTTGCTGGTATGTGTGTATGGTGTGTGTGTGTGTGTGTGTGTGTGTGTGTGTGTGTGTGTGTGTGTGTGTGTGTGTGTGTGTGTGTGTGTGTGTGTGTGTGTGTGTGCCTGTATCTGTCTGTATGTCTGTGTGTCTATGTGCAAGCATCGTTTTCATCAAATATTGCGATTATAGCTAAACTTGTATACATTTACTATTTTTATTACATGTATTGATTAACACAAACAAAGATGTGTCTGTTTATGTCTCAGTCTAAGAAAATAATAACTAGAAACAAAACAATAAACTACAGTTCAAAACATGGCCTAAGTAAAGTTCAAACACACCATATTTACATGTTTTCTTCTGAAGTTTCTAATTTAGGTAATGTTAGGACGGTACAAAACCTTATTTGAAAACCAACACACACACACACACACACACACACCATAAAGAAAAGGGAACAATACAACTAGACTGCCAATAATAAAAGACATATGCAGTGTTGGAAAGAGTAAAAGCCCACATCAAAGAGGCCAACGGCCAAAAAACGCATTTGTCCTGTCTAAAAACAGGACTCTTCCCAATGCGTATAGCAGAAGGTTACAGATGCCATTTTTTTGCACACAAGAAAAGGCGAAGTTATAGAAATGTTGATTTTTGCCACACCTTTCATTTTTGTAGATCAAACTATTTCTTTTTTTAAGATAAAGGTTGTTTGTTTAAATAAAAAATATATCGTGAAAAATTAGGTCGTTTGTTGTGGTAAAAATCATTATAATAATAATAATAATAATGTATAGAATTTATATAGCGCTGAATCTTGTAAAGCAACAAGTCAAAGCGCTCTATTATGAAAATAAAGGTTAACCGGTTATCTTTTGTGGTGAAAATCATTATGAAAAATAAAGGTGGTTATCTTTTGGGGTAAAAATTATGAAAAATAAAGGTTAAGAGGTTATCTTTTGTGGTGAAAATCATTATGAAAAATAACGGTTAACCGGTTATTTTTGTGGTGAAAATATGAAAAATAAAGGTTCACCGGTTATCTTTGTGGTAAAAATCATTATGAAAAATAAAGGTTAACCCGTTATCTTTTGTGGTAAAAATCATTATGAAAAATAAAGGTTAACCCGTTATCTTTTGTGGTAAAAATCATTAGGAAAAATAAAGATTAAGCGGTTATCTTTTGTGGTAAAAATCATTATGAAAAACAGTTGTTTCTCTGGGAGGGAGAAGGAGGGATAGGCTAGTGGTTAGAGCATGGCACTCGTGATCTGTCGGTTATTGATGACTCGGATCGGGTTCAAGACTTCACTGAAGCCTTCATTCCACGGATTTTTCCCTGCGGTTAACAGTAGTACTGACTCCACTCCCCTGAAAGTCCTTCAGGTGAGACTTTAAGTCAAGCCAAGTCAAGTCAAGTCAAGTTTTTATGTCCAGATGGTACATATAAGCCGAAGTTGTAAGTGCCAACGCATGCAAACACATCTTGGACACACGTTACAAACCCATCCTTTTTGCGTAGAAGGGCAGACCAGCTATTGATAGTGGAATGGGTGGCACGAGCATACCCAGCATGCACATGTTGCCTGGATAGGGATGGGCTCTGCCAGGTTCAGTTTGCCTGCAACACACTGCCTAAAAAAATTCAGTCCAGTGTGTCCTGACGATCTATGATGTAAAAATGGAAAGGGCCATCGAAGCTTTCAGTCAACAAAAATTTCGAAGAAGTAGATCTTTGAGACATTCTTATCATGTCACCAATTCTACCATAGTAAGATCTGGGAAAGAGAGTTGAGTTTGTTGGATGCTTAGGTGTACTTCAGGTGTTTTGGGGGTGTTTAGGTTATTTTAGGCGTGTTTGGGGTGTAAATCTCAGAAAGGAAGTTAGAGATCGTTTGGGATTTTTTTTTACAGTTAAACTTCTTATATATTTTTCATTGCAACGAAGGTCTGAAGAACATTAAGACTGAAACAAAACGAAAAAAAAGAAAGTCTTCTCTTCCTCTCCTCCTCTCTCTCTCTCTCTCTCTCTCTCTCTCTCTCTCTCTCTCTCTCTCTCCTTAAGCAATTTATTACGAAACGATGAAGGACTTAAAGCCCAAGGATTCAACCATTTTATTACTTAGAGAGCGCACCACAAGAAATTTCTTGGTGTGAGTCGTGTGTGTGTGATGTGTGTGTGTAGTGTAAACGTGAATGGTATACGTGTGTGTGGTTGGGGTAGTTGTGTGTGTGTGTGTGTGCTTAGGTGTGCGATGTGTGTGTGTGTGTGTGTGTGTGTGTGTGTGTGTGTGTGTGTGTGTCGTGTGTGTGTGTTGTGTGTGTGTGTGTTGTGTGTGTGTGTGTGTGTGTGTGTGTGTGTGTGTGTGTGTGTGTGTGTGTGTGTGTGTGTGTGTTGTGTGTGAGCGCTCTTTTTTTTCTTTCTGTCTTTATCACTTTCTTTCTTTCTTTCTCTCTTAAATGGTTTTAGACTTGACTTCCAAGTTAAGGCAATTACAAAGAGCAGAAAAAGACACGTTCAATGTTTGCTTGACATTTTCATATCAGTGATTTTACCTAATTGTGAGCGGGTTTTTTTTAATTTTTAAAAGAATTATCCCCAACATTCCTAAGCCAATTTTCAAAAAGAAAGGAACACCTGAAAACGATGAGTAACAATAGGAGGTCATTGGCCTTTGTACAAACACGAGGTCGTTGCCATTTGCGCCAGCTACAAGAAAAAACCAAAGCAAACCAATCATAAAGGATGTCAATAAAGATACACAGTGGCAGGCAGGAGGGGTGGAGTAGGAGAGGAGTGGTGGGGGAGGAGTGTACAACATTTAGAAGTCCTTTTCAGATTTTGACTTGAGGGCACGTAATCTTGGACTCAAATCGGGCCCAAACAGTCCACTAACTTTAATGGAAAATCTATATCTTGAACTCCAAATTTCAAACCTGCCTGAAAAAGATGCTGAAGCGTCTGTCAGAAAGGGACATCATTCAGCAGTTAAATTGACAAGGGAAAGCACTCGGACCAAAGAAGTAGCCTCTCTCTCTCTCTTTCACACACACACACACACATTTTTGCTGGACTTCTCCCTTACCTCTTTGAGGAGTGGTTAGTGGCACTTTATTGAATATTTCAGGCAGAGTGTCTTGGACAAGCCAACCCCATCCCTCTCCCAGCGGCAAGTTGCATGCTGGCCTTGTCTATGCCATCGACTATAGCTCGCGTGCTGTTCTCGGAAAGGTTAATGGGTTTGGGGAAAATCGTCTGACGTCCAGATTTAGAACATTTCTTAGTTTAACGGTAGCCTTCCTATAGATGTACATCTTTTTTTGGCTTCGATTTAATAAATGTCTTACTCATAGTCTCGCCTGTGGGCATCACCTAGTTCGAGGTTAGCCGCCGCCCCAATGACACCGACATGATCCTCCTTCCTTCTCCAGTGCTCCTCCGGTCTTCGCTGTACTGCCCTGCTGACTTCATGGATTCTCATGCCACAGGGTTCGGTGATGTTGCCAGTCGAGAGAGTAAGTATAGTCGTCTGCCTATTTTTCTTTTCCCCTCGGCCTTGCCTTGGCAGACAGTTTTCATTAGGTCCGTATCTTGGTTTTGAGGCGCGTGACTGATCACCATGATTTATAGACAGTATATAAAAACCTTCACTCACACACACGCGCGCGCGCGCGCATAGTCATACTCAAAATTGTGACCCAGACATAAAGTTAGCCTCTTTACATGAATGTTGCAGGTTAAAACAAGTGCCAACTCCAGAAACCAGTGACAACAAACAATCATTATCATCATCATCACCCTCAACAACAAAACCTGCCCAACAAAAGAATCAACACAGACTAAACAAAAACAACCACCACCGTCACCACTAACCACCCTCCACCCTCGTCACCAACCACCACCCTACCCCATCATGGATCAGATCCTGGAGTTCGTCTCCTACAGAACTCGCCTGGCAGAGCACCAGAACCACCACCACAACCTCACGGACCACACCGTGCACTTCAACCTGACAGAGGCTGCCGACATCCTGGCCGAGTTCCAAGAGACGGCGTTCTTCAAGGACCTCAACTTCACCACCGTCCTGCTCCTCTCCCTCTACTCGCCAGTCTTCCTGCTGGCTCTGCTGGGCAACCTGCTGGTCCTGGGCACCCTGGTGAGGGAGAGGAGGACCTTGCTGAGGGCCAAGAACCTCTACCTGCTCAACCTGGCCTTGGCCGACCTCTGCGTCACCTTGCTGTGCATGCCTGCGGCCGTGGGCACCATCGTCAACAGGCTGTGGCTCTACGGGGAGTTCTTGTGCAAGTTCACCGCTTTCTTGCAAGGTGAGGGGGTGGTGAGAGAGCGTGAGAGAGAGAGAGAGGGGGGGGGGGTGGGGGAGGGAGGGGTGATGGAGTGGATGGGTGTAGTGTGGGGTGGGGGTGGGGTGGGGGTGGGGTGGGGGAGGATGTGGTGTGAGGGGGTTGTGTGGTGTGGTGTGGGGTGGGGTGGGGTACAGTGGGTGGTGAGGGGTGGTGTGGAGGTGGGGGGTGTTGGGGTGTCGGGGTGGGGGTGGTGGGGGTGTGGGATGGGTACAGTGGGGTGGTTGAGGGGGTGGTATGGAGGTGGGGGTGGGTGGGGATGTGGGTGGTGGGGTGTGGGGTTGGGGTGAGGGTTGGGGTGGGGGTGGGGAAGGGAAGGGTGTGTCTGTGTCTGTGTGTATGTGTAGGAGTGTGTGTAGGATTGCGTGTTGTGTGTAGGGTGGTATGTGTGTGTAGGTGCGTGTGTATGTGTTTGGACAAGATAGGGAGAGAATTGTTATCTTTTTTAAGTCTTTCGGGGGGGGGGGGGGAGGAGGCAGGAGAATGGACCAAGAAGGCAGAAAACAGACAAGAAGGAGGCGACATGAAAAAAAGGAACAAGGCAGAAACAAAGAGAGGGATAGAAAAAAGGGAACTCCCAGCACAGAACTTCAAAAATGGTGGAGATGCTGTTAATACTAACAGCCCCCCCCCCCCCCCCTCCTCCAGGCATGCCCATGGGAGGAAAGTAGTCTGGAGGTCCATGAAGGCTTCCTACAAGCTCATCACAAGCCTGGCTTTGATGAATCTAAAACTGAAGTAACTATGCTGTCTCTCCAAACAAAAAATTCAGAGTTGATATTTTATTGGTACAACATTTTAGACAAAATTAGGTTGTGTTAGAATTTGTCCCAGAAATGTTTTTATGACAACAACAGGATTGCTATTCGAAGAAAAGAATCGTCTCGTCTACCAATAATGCCTAGGATAATTCCCTTGGTTTCGAGTTATAGCTGTGTGACTTTGTGTACACAGGTCACTAGGATTTGTATCGTCCTTGGCTAGAGCTCCAAGGTTCGCCAGTGGTGAGGTTTTGCACATGCAGCCACTTTCACCCACCAGTAAGGTAGAACCATTTCAACTTTGTAGGTCATTGTGATTTAAAGTGTTGTATAATATTTTAAAAAAAGAAGAAGAAGAATATATGGAATTCATATAGCGCTAAATTTGTAAAAACAAAAACCAACGCTAATATCATTAAGGTGAACTTGACACTGAAAACTCAAAAAATCATGAAAAGCGCTATCTTCGTTCAAAATGACTCTGTAAAAAATGAATGACTTTTTGTTAATATAAATGAAAATTGTGTTTTGATGTTCACCAAAACTCACACCAACCACACACGCACTTCTTTAAAGGACGAGGAAAGAGTGTGAAGGGACTTTGGATGAACTAAACTACAAAGTGTGTATTTCACACTACGAAATCACGAACTTTCATATCAACACCAGCCAACACCAGTCAGATTCACGTAAACACTCATTCTGCCAAAAGACACGAAACAATTGCCTCTTTTCATCGTGCAAATTACGCTACAGACCCTTTTTTCTTGTTCAACGATACAACGACTGTCCTTGTCGCAGTGCAAATTACACCACACGTCTTTTGTCCCAAGCAAATTGCCATAGAAAACTATCGAGTGACGCGTACACGCGAGTTTCTCTCTGAGCCAATGAACGGAGTCGGAACATAATCGAAAAGGACGCCATGTGCAGAAATCGGTTAATGGTGATCGAAAACCATCTACGGTTTGCTATTGCGGTGACTTGAGTGACAAAGCCAAGCGCTAACAAGATGCCATTTTCGCAGAGTCCAATTTTCACACACACACACACACACACACACATATCAGGCAGCCAAACTCACAGATCATTGGTCAGGCCAAAGGCCTGGCTGCCTGCCTTGTCTGTGGGCGGTGTAGCTGACAGAACAACAGGAAAGGATAAACAACAAGTCGGCTTAGGATCACACAGAGACACAGAGAGAGAGAGAGAGAGAGAGAGAGAGAGAGAATACTGTAACGGTACAAATGACACAAAAGAAAAATAAATAATCACCTCAATGTTTTATGCAGAGAAATATGTCGAGTAACGAGTATGAATCATACTATCCACAATTGCTGTTTACAGAAAAATAAATGGTTTTAATGACGCCACGCCTACAGTTCTGTGTCCGCCACTTTGGTAGAAGTTACTTGAACAGTAACCAATGCCCCCACCCCCCACCCACCACCCACTGTAACACAAAAAGAGGACAAAAAAAGAAAGCCTAATTAAAAGCAGTAGACCTGGTGTGTCTTTACTCCTACATAAAACTGGGGAACATAATTCCAGCTAACATCATTTGTGTCGTTTTTGCTTTTGAACGTCAACACCATTTTTCATGCTTTCGTTGACAGGAACCATTACTTCCCTTTCCTTCTCCCACTTCCTCACCCCTCACCCTCCTCCCACTTTAGCCGAGGTAGAGCTGAGACAAAAACGGTCTCAAAATTGCTGAAAGAACTCAACAGAAAACCTGTTGGAACATGGAGTTCTCTTTATTGAAAGGCAATAACATGTAAGCAGAGAATATGTCCAAACAAAGAAACAAATGAGAAAAGGGAAAGGAAAGAATGTATGCTGCATTACTTACTTTTCGTTACAGCCAGAACCTGTCAGTAAAATCTGTACTTATTACAATAGGATTTACGTGTGACTTATGTGTGTGGGAGGGGGGGGTGCCTTGACTTGACCTCCCTGAACTCCCTGAGAAGTCGTTGGGGCACTGCACTTCAGACAGATACTATGTCCTGGGCAAGTTGACCCTTAGCGGAGCTCATCCCTTTGCTGGCGCAGGATGCATGCTGGGTATGTTTGTATCAACCGTACCACAGGCCATAGCTGGCCTGCTTTGCAATGAAATTATGGATAGGGTGTTAACGTGTGCACAAGATGTGTTTCTATTTCACAGCACTGCACTCTCCACCACCACCACCCTCCCTTCTATCCCCAGTCCGTTGATTCCAAAGCTCTCCAGTAGTCTTTCCCCAGCTTCATTCTGTTGCGTCTTGTCTCCTCTGTTGATGTGAGTAGTGATGTTATATTAAAGTCAAGAGGATGTTACTAATTCAGAGACATGCGTAGATTTCTGATTCAAGAACAATAACTCAAACACAAAGAAGTCCATTTCACGAATGCAAAAATATTAATGCGCGCTCGCGTGCGCACGTAAACACACACACACACACACACACACACACACACACACACACAGATTATATATATAGATATATAGATATAGATATACATGTCAGAACGTACATATGTACTTTTATCTTGAGAATAGACAGATACACTTTAGTTCTTCTGTGTGTATTTGTGTGAATACGAAAGAGAAAGAGACACATAGGACAGGCGTGCAAACACACTTACAGCAGATAAGACAGACATACAAACACATTTACAGCAGACAAAACTCTCATTTCAATTCCCATAAACCCAGTTCTTTTAACATTATTGCATGCGTGTGCGTATTTTCGCATGTTAGAGATAAAGCAAGGAGGAAATAAATCGAAACAAAACGAAATTTTATTTCCTGAGGGTAATAGATTAAGTACAATGACTTTTTCCATTCAACTCTCTAAGGGGAAAAACGAGAAAGTTTGCAGTTGAGCACAAACAATATGTTTGAACAAAACTTTACCAAAAAAAACAAAAAAGAAGAAGCACAGAAGAAAATAGAAGAGATTTGGGAGCAGAGTGGGAAGGAGACAGGCAGACAGACAGACAGACAAAGGATTGGTGATAGAGGTGGGGGTATGTGGACCAAATCTCATGAAGCCAACCATCTGAACTTTATTACATGCGAGTGCATCCATGCGTGTTATAGACACAGACAGACAGACAGACAAACAGGCACATAGAAACAGACAGACAGGCAAACAAACTAGCAGATAGACAGAGACAGACAAACAAACAGACAGACAGACAGGAAGATAGGCAGACAAGCAAACAGACAGACAGGCAGACATACAGGCAGACAGGAAGATAGAGACATACAGACAGACAGACAGACAGACAGGCATATAGGCAGGCATACAGATACACAGAGACAGACATACGGACAGACGGACAGACAGGAGCAGTGAAGGGAGGATTAGGGGTAGGGAGCACATAGTTTAAATCCCATTAAGCCAGTCAGCTGAACTTAACTACTTGTGTATGCATCCCTGCATGTTAAAGGAAGACAGACAGACAGACAGGCAGACAGAGACAGAGATGCAGAGACAGACAGAGAGATAGAAAGAGAGGAGATGCACGTAAAGAGAGATAGAGAGAGAGAGAAAGAGAGAGAGACAATGACAATAACAAATGACAAATTCTTTTATTTCGGGGATAAAGAATAAGCACCTGTGTGCCTTTTTTACATCCAGTCCCCGCCCTTAGGGATACATTATATAATAATGAAATAAAATAAACCCAATACCAATACACTCACACAGTAAAAGGAAAAAAAATACCCACACACAAACAAACACAAAAACACTGAAAAGAGAGAGAGAGAGAGAGAGAGAGAGAGAGAGAGAGAGAGAGAGAGAGAGAGAGAGAGAGAGAGAGAGAGAAGCAACAACAAATAACAAAATAAAGTAAAACAAAACCAAACAAAAAACAACAAAACACCCCCCCCAAAAAAAAAAAATAGCAAAGAAAACAAGAGCAAATAATCCCAGAGAGAGAGAGAGAGAGAGAGAGAGAGAGAGAGAGAGAGAGAGAGAGAGAGAGACAATTCAATTGACACAATTTTATTGCTATTTAGTGATCAAGCCATATAGCGCTGTGGCGTGGTAACGATGATATCGAACGCGACGCGATTACAATGACATGGAAACCATGGCAGTAGTGGTATGTACATCAAGATTCGATACATTATTGTCTGTGTCTCAAGTGTCCCAATTTTCAAACCAGCCTTTCCTTTTCCAGTCTACAGCCAGAGAAGTCAGCCCATGTAAGACGAAGTCAGCCCATGTAAGACTGGATCAGGTCCCGAAGATGATGTAACTCCTGCTCAGCACTCGCCACCACTGTCGCTGTGTGTTGTGTGTTAGTACACTGTTTCCCTTTACGAAGTCTGGCAAGCCTGACACGTTCTTCTGGCAACATGTTTTTCTCTTCTTGCTTGATGTACCAGAACACACACTTAGATTCCTCGCCAGGTCTCCATTCCAAGAGTATTCCAGGGTGATGTCATCTGATTCACACATCACAATGTTTTGATCAACCGAACTATGTACCACCACCTTTCGAAACCGTGTGTTTTCTCTTGCTGTCCCTTAATCTACGCTGCAAAACGTTTGTCAGTTTAGAGTAGACACATACTGTTTCACAATACCAGTATGAGAGTCATCCACTGTGCAGCCAACTGTCAGCTCTTCCTGCACATCAGACGCCTCAGAAGACCACACCGATCTTACTGTCTGTTGCTGGTTCACACGGCAAATCAAGAGAATCTAGTGTGGCTGGGACATTCACTGCACTGTCAACACACAGCTCTGTGTACACGCTGGCTTGTTATGATTCGGCATCCACTCTCTCACGATGCAGGAGTCACTGTCAGACAACACCGGCTCTTCCAAAACACTGTCCTTATCACACTGACGACTTGCCTGTCTTTCTTGATGTTGTTTACTTCTTTGGACGTCACAGGATTTGGGAAGGGCACTTCTTGCGAAAATACTGAACCGCTAATTAAAGATTCAGCACTGGGTCCGCCATTTCTGTTGATACTGACTTGTCAACTGGCTTCAGTCGCAAGAGGAAGACAACGCTGCCGCTCTCCCCCGCGACTTTCCAGCTCGATAGGACGTTGTCGATCAGCAGGGCGTTTAAAGTTGTTACTACAGTTGCTGGAAGG
>CM054147.1:12213486-12218486 GCA_028751875.1 Rapana venosa
AAATTAGAAAACAAATAAAAAAACATCCGCAAAAATAGGTTAATAATAATAATAATAATAATGTATGGAATTTATATAGCACTTTTAAATGTTGATTTTTTTTTAAAAACACTCTCGCAAGGAAATGGATAATCAAAAACTACAGATGGATTTGGTTTTATTTCTTTTTAGTTGAAGTGATGCTCTAATATGGGAAAGCATCAAACACTTCTTCTTTCTTTTCTAGACAGCAACTACTGTTGTCTTGTCATGTGAACGAAAATACTTGCGCTGCTGGTAAGCACCTGACAAGTCAGGCCCAGCACATCCGACTTCGGCTTGGGAGAGAATTCTTGGGAGTGGGGGGTTGTCTTTCTGTAAAAAGGCAGGGTAATGGAAGAGGAAGGTAAAAAATAGACAAGAAGAAGGTAAAAGGAAGAAAAGGAACAAGGTAGAAACCAAGAGAAGGATAGAAAAGAGGGAATTCCCGGCACAGAATTTCCAAAAGGTCGGGATGCTATTTATACTGACGGGCCCCTGGCATCCCCACAGGGGAATCACAAATTTGAAGCTGTGAAATCTGCTCTGTGTCAATGTACCCCTCTCAGTCTCAGTAGATTTCTCTGTGTGGAATTCGGAATTCAGACTGCCAAACCTGTGGAGAGCACGTCACCCACCACAAGAGCAGTGCCACCCATTTCTTTTTGTCTTGTTTGTCGTTCCTGGAAGGTTCACCAATGGCAAGAATCTTGGGTATGTGACCGTTTTCCTTTTTCTTTCGAATTCTTCCTGTCTGCACATATGTTGGTTACCCTGTGAGTTCTCTTTCTTTTGTAAACTTCTCTTACGAACAACGTTCTCTTTTTTTTTGCTGAAAGTTCTTTAACGTGTACTAAATGTACGTTGCAGTCGGGACCTCGGTTTATCATCTTATCCTAAAGACAGGCACCCAGATCGTCTCTGTTGGTCGAATGGAGGGGAAGGAGGGGGGGGGAGGGGAGGCTGTTCGGGTTCAGAGGTGGGTTGATCGTGGGACCTCTTGCTTTCTCAGGTGGAGGCGCATGGCCTTAAGACCACTGCTAGAAAAGTGAATGGGAAAAATCTTTTGAATAAGTAATTAGGTAACGGTAAAAAGGTAAAGGTGTTCCTTTTGTGGTCGTTGGGGAGCGATGTGTCAGAAACCTCAGCTTCTCTAGGGGCCAGCATACTGAGGGCGGCACCCTCGTTCCTTTACCTTCCCTACCCCTTAAGAGGGCAAGTGTCCATTGACAGCTGGGTGAACTGGGGGACTGTACTGAAGCCAAGGCGCGCAAACGGTCACCTATCCATTTGTTAACAACTCTCACTGCTGCTGAACCTTAGCTTGGAGAAAGCCAGTGCTCTGACCACTGAGCTATCCCGTCCTCAAATAGGTAAATGAATGAATAACTACCAACAACAAAAAACCAGAGGTTCATGTTTCTGAATGTACGTTGTGTTGACGGCAATGTCGTGCTGCTTGTCAGCTTTTCCTCTCCCAGGGGAGGTCATCTGTCGTCAACTTTTCTTACACTCAGACTTGCGGGCCTTTGGGGACCATTGTGCACTTCAAGTTGTTTTTTCTCTTTCTTTTGATGTGTGTGCGTGTGTGTCTGTCTGTGTGTGTAGGCGTGTGTGTGGAGGGGCCCGAGTTTGTCTAGAATATGTCTGTTTTTGTCTGAATAATGAGAGAGATCGATAGACAGACAGACTTGGAGACTGACACAGAGCAGAGCACGGCACCCACTCACATCCCCATAAACCCAGTCTGCTGAAACTTCATCACATGTGTATGCATTTGTGCATGAGAGAGAGACAGAGAGAGAGACAGACAGACAGACACAAAGAGACAATGGCAATGACAATGACAAAGGTTTTTTATTGCCCATACAGCATTACAATAAAGCCCTTTAGACAATGGGGCGGTGAATATAATAACTGAAAACACAGTTCATAAACGACAAATTCTTAATTTAACAATCAAACGTGTATACACGCAGGCATTACTCAAAAACGCATGCACGCATGCATACACACAGCCATTGCACACAGTACGCACGCGCGTACGCACAAACTCACATATACGCACACACGCACACGCGCGGGCACACACACACACACACACACACACACACACACGCAAGCACACAAAGAGAGAGAGAGAGAGAGAGAGAGAGAGAAGGGGTGGAGGGACATGGAGCACATAGTTCAACTTTCATAAACCCAGCCAGCTGAACTTTAAATTTGTGTGTGCATTCTCTCTCTTGGAGAGAGAGAAAGAAAGAAAGAGAGAGGGGGGGAGAGGGGGGGAGACAGTAATAGAAAGACAGAGACAGACAGAGAGATACAGAGACAGATAGACACAGACAGGCAGAAAGAAAGACAACACACATACACAACAATCACACACTCACACACACACACACACACACACACACTACACACACACACACTCACACACACACACACACACACACACACTACTATCACTCACCACACTCACACACACACACACCACATCACACAACACACACACACACACACACACACACACACACACGACACACACACACGCCAGACAGGTAAACAGACAGAGACAGAGAGAGACTGAGAAGGAGAGGGGCAGGGGGCGGGAGCCCTGTATAGTAGTAGTAGTAGTGTAGTAGTAGTAGTAGTAGTGAGTAAATAGTAGTAGTAGTAGTAGTAGTAAGTAGTAGTCAGCAGCAGCAGCCAGCCAGCACCAGCATCAGCAGCAGCAGTAGCAGTAGTAGTAGTAGTAGTAGAAGTAGTAGTAGTAGTAGTAGTAGTAGTAGTTAGTAGTAGTAGTAGTAGTAGTAGTAGTAGTAGTTCAAATCCCATCTAACGAAACCAGATAAACTCACTGCATTTGATGCCCTCCCTCCTCACTCCCTTACCCCGCCCCACAGTGCGAGGAGGGAGATAATCACGGCATTGGGCTAAAAGAGAAAGCAACTCTTTTCCAATCGTAGCCTTTGATCACTGTGAGTGGTATGAAAATGGCCTAGGGGGTGGGGGAGGGCAAACCACGGGATAAAAATAATAATGATGGTGTTTTATGAGTGCAATGTTCTTCATTTCAGTCACACAGAGCATGGGAGGGCGGAGAGAGTAATAGAGTGTGCAACATGGAAAAATCATAATGTTGTATCGATTTTCTTTCCCTGTCAAAGACGTCTCTTTATCTTTTGATATAAAGCATGGTTCGATAAGCACATTAGAGAGAAAGAGAGAGAGGCACACGCACGCACATACACGCACACACACATACACACACGCACACACACACACACACACTCACTCACACACACACCACACACACACACACACACACACACATACACACACACACACACACTCACACACCCTAACACACACAAGAAAGAGAAACTGCTAATAAACAATTTAATTTTTTTGGCATCCCTATACTTGTCCCCAGTGCTTCTGTTGATCAAAGGCCAGAGGAACAAGTGTGTGTCAATAAATGGGGGCTTTTAGTGTGTGCTGTGCAAAAATGTATGCCCAGGTATTTTTGGAGGGTTGCCTTTACTTTTTAAACCTTAGCTGTCTGTGTGTCTGTCTGTCGGTCGGTCGGTCTTTCTTTCTTTCTGTCTCTACTTTTGTTTGCCATCACTTTTTACACCCTGTCTGTCTGTCTGTCTTGCTGTCTATCTGTCTGTTTGCTGTCTGTATTTTTGTTTGCCATCACTTTTCAAACCCTAGCTGTCTCTCTGTCTGTTTGTCAGTCTCCATGTTTGTTCGTTTCATGAGGGTAGTCGTGGGAGCGCTCACATCTTGTGAATTCGTTGAAACCCGTTCCACATTTGTGAAAAGTAGGCCATTCAGACCTGGTGAGAACAGGTGACATGCACACTGGTGATTCTTTGAAACCCGTAGCACAATTGTGAAAAGTAGGCCAATGAGACCTGGTGA
Source organism: Rapana venosa (assembly GCA_028751875.1). Classification (NCBI taxonomy): domain Eukaryota; kingdom Metazoa; phylum Mollusca; class Gastropoda; order Neogastropoda; family Muricidae; genus Rapana; species Rapana venosa. The sequence goes on from CM054147.1 coordinate 12,217,435, forward strand.
GAATAATAATGATGATAATAATATATGGAATTTATATAGCGCTGAATCTTGTAAAAACAAACAAATCGAAGCGCTTGCACTCAAATCATTTCACGCATGCAACCCTCCTTAAACATAATGAAAAACATTTCAAATCCATGCGCGCGCGCGCGCACGTACGCACGCACGCACACAAACACACACACACACACACACACACACACTCGCAAACACACTTAGGAGGTGAAGGATGCTGTTGAAAATTAGTGACAGATATGAGGGGAAAGTCTCAGGTAGAAAATAAGTGTGTTTTGAGGCTGGATTTGAAGGATTCAAATGAAGGCTTTTGGCGAAGTGAAAGAGGGAGGTCATTCCAGGTGGATGGACCAGAAATAGAGAAAGAGCGACGACCAACAGTGGTTTGTTTGAATCTGGTTGTTCGAATGCACAAAGTATCTGCGGCTGGACGAAGGGAACGGGATGGAGTATACAGGTGAAGACAGCTACAGAGATAAGAGGGTGCAGATTTGTGAAGACATTTGAAACAGAAGGTGTTGATTTTATACTCCAGTCTTTGTGAGACAGGCAGCCAGTGAAGAGATCGCAGAAGAGGAGTGATGCGTTAAGATTTTTTCTTTCTTAGGACCAGTCGAGCTGCAGAGTTTTGTATGCGTTGAAGAGAGTGGATGGATGATGCTGGTAGGCCAACCAAAAGAGAATTTCAGTAGTCTAAACGTGAAAGAATGAGATATGTGACAAGGTGAACAGGTGACATGCACACTGGTGATGTGTTTACACATCATCCCCGAAGTCGGAATGTGGCTACCATAATGATGGGTCAACGGTCACGTATACAAAATCTCAGCTTTGGTGGACTTCGAACCTCTAGCCAACGAACGAAAAAAGACAGAGAAGAATGTGACAGTGTGGGGGAAAAAACACACAGATACTAGCATTAGGGGACGGGATAGCTCAGTGGGCAGAGCACTCGCTTTCCCCCAGCCAAGGTTAAGCAGCATCGAGCGTGGTTACTGAGTGGATGGGTTACCGTTTGCGCGCCTTGGCCTCAGTAC
>CM054147.1:12223486-12270633 GCA_028751875.1 Rapana venosa
CTGCTTCTTGCTTTGAAGGCCTGTGGTTGGCCAGAGAGCGTAGCCTGAGGCCACTACGCTAATGACCTTATCAGTAGAGGAGCAAGTAAAGTACCCCACGGCATCAAAGAAAAGAGACCAGTGCCTGCCGTAGGGCTGTTTGGTTGCTAGGATTTTTTTTTTTGATAGAATCCAGGACGCATTTTATTTCTCAGGGGGGGGGGGGGGAGGGGTTGGTTCCCCCCTCTCTGTCTGTCTGTCTGTCTGTCTCTCTCTCTCTCTCTCTCTCTCTCTCTCTCTCTCTCTCGCTCGCTCGCTCGCTCGCTCGCTCGCTCTGTGACACATCCGTACACACATACAATCACACACACACATACATGCACACACGCATACATACACACACGCATGCATACACGCGCGCGCATATACACACATACACCTCTCTCTCACTCTCACTCTCTCTCTCTCTCTCTCTCTCTCTCTCTCTCACTCTCAGCTTCCCTTGCTTGGTTGCCAGCAAGACGCATTACTCAGCAGCTGTTGTAAATATTACTGTTTCTCGTGTATATCAGAGTCAGTATGCCAGTTGAAGGATTCCCAACCACTCTAGAATGTCTGTTGAATGCTGTGTTACGTGACAATACCGTGTCATCCTTCAAAATCGACGGCAGAGGCAGTCAAACTACAGTCGTTTTGCGACTGACTACAAACACTTCGGTTCATCACCCTGAGACAGCAGACAGCAGTGTTACCTATCGACGAAAGTGCCCGTCACAGGTCAGCAGAGACAGAAGGAGGGCTGAAGCTTACAGAGCAGACCATGAGAAGAAGGCAAGTGTTTCATCTCCTTCAGGACTCTTCATGCCGAGTGGCTGTGGATAGCCGTCTGAGTTGATTGGTAAGCTAGGACGTGAGTGTTCTGTGACCCGCAAACTGGAATGGAATCCTCTCCTGCTTCTGGTTGCTGTCTGCTGTACGTAAGTGTTGTGTTCGTGTAGTCAGGTTTTGCAGGAGTTGGACAATGATTGTGGAAGCGATGCAAGCAGGGGAAAAGAGAGAATGAGTTTTTTGTTTGGGTGTTTTTTTGTCTTTTGCGTTTTTGACGCTTAAAGGTCAAACAGAGCAAAGAGCTCGATTATTTATTCCGCGTGTGTGTGTGTGTGTGTGTGCGTAGTGCGTGTGCGCGTCGTGAGTGTGTGTGTGTTGTGTGTGCCCTGCTTTTCAAAGGTTAGAGTAGGACAAGAAAACTTTTTGTGTGTGTAATTTTGTTTTATTTTTCAATATTTAGCGAAGATGTCTTGTTTGACTTTAGGATTTGTATTTCCTGATTTATTTTTGAGGAGGAAATCTGATCGAAGTTTTCATGTAGATTATAAAGCCATTGTTTTCGTTTGTTGGTTTGGTTTTTCATCAAGTTTGCAATCCTTTCTGAGAGTCGATCTGCAAGTTTAGATTCTTCAAGATGTTTTGATTACTTTGAAAATTATTGGTAAAAAATATTATAATCCAAGTATAACGTATCCCCGGTAAATGTGAATATGTTTTGGGCAGTTTTAGATTTTTTTGAATTCTTTCAGCATAGAAAACAGTCGACATCGTTAACACAGTTTTGTTGGCGGTGTGCTCGTGTTGTAGATCTTTTTTCTTTCTATTTCAAATATCTTGCGTAAATAGGAGGTAAACAATTCTAATGGTAACTTTCTGCTAGTACATCTCATTGGCCTGGGATGATTCAATTATTTTCATTATTCATTTTTTGGGACGGGATAGCTCAGTGGTGGAAGGCACTCGCTTTCATCAAGCACAGTTAAGCAGCTCTGAGACGTGGTTACCACTGGATGGGTTGACGTTTGTGCTCCTTGGGGACTTCAGATACAGTTCCCAGTTCACCTAGCTGTAAATGGTGGTATCCTGCATCTTTAAGGGTCAGGGAAGGTAAAGCAGCGAGGGAGAGGAGATGGGCCCTGCCCTCTTATGCTGGCCCCGAGAGAAGTGAGGTCTGTCGCTCGCTCCATACGACAATTACTTTTTTTATTCAGTTTTCATGATTAAGAGTATTTAATTGTATAGACAGTTGTTCTTGGTTTTAATCCTATTAACAAGACTTTTAGTGGGTTTTTTTGGAGAAGGTGCTATCCTTTCTACTACTTTTTTATTAAAATTTTAAAAAACCTAACTGACTACTTTTTCTGCAGGTGGATTCATATACTGTATTTTTCACGACCATCATCTTTTTCGTTTTCTTTTCATAACGTTATCGCATTCTGCGACAAAACAAGGTTATTATTATTATTTTTTATTTGCAGAGAGACAGGCCAAAACTTGTCAGAATCTGTTCACTACTATCTTAAATTCCATGGCCCCAGATATCTGACCAGTGTGGGTGTGGGGTGTGCAGGTGGACGTGCTGTCCTTCCAGGAACATCAAGGACTTCCAGGAGATGACCATTCTGCAGCGAGATACTGCGCAGCCAGGACTATGACGCCTCATCTTCGGATCTGTACTGCTGGTGGTCTTCTTCCTCTGCCTCCCTCACTCTGGACATATGCTACGCTTCACGTTGGGCCGCTCGATGTGCTGCAACAGACGATGACCACTACCGCCTGTCCTCCCTGGACTCGGGGCGGTCGCATGCGCTCCAGGAAGCGCGCGGACCCGCATGTGTTCACGTGGTGGTGGTCTTCATCCTCTTGCTGGCTGCCTACAACTCAACTCGCTGTGCATCGACCTGGCCGGAGTCCTCGCAGCACCTGACTGCTGCCCCAAACGTTGTGTTGGGGCACGCTCACAGCGCCAATCAACACAATCATTGTATGGATGATGAACCGCCGCTTCCGCCACAACGTCTCCCAGTCTATACAGGGCCGTCTAGACCTCCAACAACATCTTCTGCGGCTCCACTGCACACCGCACGTAACGTGACCCCAGATAGTCTGACTGGTCCGGCCTTGACACTTGTGGTTTTTGAGTATTGGACTTCTCTAGGCTTGTGAATTGTAAATAGGGCTCTTGCATAATGGGTTGGGGTTGTTTTTTGGAAATATGGGAGGATCTGCACTTGTGGTGACAGGCCCCTCCCTTGGGAAAGCAGCTGGAATTTTACACAGTTCATGTAAAGGAATCTGCTTGTGGCTGAAAAAGGTTTGTACCATCTATACAAGAGCGAGCGACTTGACAGTTTTTGCACAATTCAGTAGTTGCTATCTAAAACTGGAAGGAACAGCTCACAGACCTTTTGAAGATCTCAAATCATGGTCAGAGTACTAAGTAAACTCAGTTACTTCAGTTACCACGGAAGACTTGCAGATGGAATGGACATGTCTGAAAAATTACTAAGTGGACACAGCAGGATTGCGACTTGTGGTATTGAGACGAGTTGACCAAATGTTGTATCTGATGTGGGTTGGTGGTGGGTCAGTGTTTTTAACGATCTATAATTTGGAATTTTCCTGAATGTATCAATTCCCTGCAATTGCCCTTCTGCTTCCCCAAAAACCGTTTGGTGTCCTTCTGCTTTCCAGTGTCAGAATTAATACAGATTAATCGAATGATGATGTTTTGTCCACGTTCTGAGGTGAGTATTTCTATTCAGTTGGTTACACCCAAACTGCCTACTTTTTCAAAAAGTAACTGTCACGATGACTGGGGTGGGGGGGTGGTGACTTGATTTTGATTCCAAACCACGAAGTAAGTTGCTTCATGTTTCCTTGTTCTTCTTCTTCTGCAGGGTGTTTTCCAAGTTTACGGTGATGGACTCCCTCACAAAGTTCGGTGTAAAGACTGATTTGGCCTAACTAGGGAGGACAAACTGTATACCATTAGTTCATTTTTGTGTGTGTGATTCCTTGCTAAATTAGTGCCTGTCTTTCCAGTATGATGATCTGATTGATTTGCCATTGTTTTCCGCCATCCCAAACATAGGTGTTTTGCTACGTGGGCTGGATAGGGGGAGGTGGGGTAGTTGGTTTATTAGTTTGGATTTGGGGGAGGGTTGGTTGGTTACCTGGTTGATTGATTGGTTGGTTGAGTTTTCTTTGTTTCGTTTGCTCTCTATTTTATTTAGTTTGTGGGCTAGCTTATTTTTATAACTTTTCTTTGATTTTTTGGTATTTTTTTCTACACAAACGAGTTACGTATTCATCTAAATAACAGTCTTCTCTCGCATTTTATTGTTGCTGTTCTTCGTGTTTATATCATTCCGACTTAATATCTCTTTGATATATATGAAATAAATCACCATGCTAAAGATATGAAACTAGCTCAAACCATTGCATACGTTTTTCACGGGTGGTATCATTAAACTACAGCGTGTGGGTCAATGACTATTTCAACTTTTGGACATAACTTTGAAAACGACGTGGAGGTCAACTAGGGGATAGACGCCCTGACTGAGCGGCTTATTTTTATGCTAGTGTCATTGTGTCATTGATTAGTGTCATCAGTGTCATACTGTGTTCATTCATTTGTGGCATACTATATCATTCATTAGTTGTCATTACTATGGTCATCACTTAATCTCATACTGTGTCTTTTCATTAGTGTCAGACTTTTTCGGTGTTTGTCATATTATATCATTAACTAGTGTCTTACTGTGTCATTCACTTAGTGTCATACTATATTATTACTAATGTCATATATATCATTCTACTAGTGTCATACTGTGGATTCACGAGTGTCGTAGTATAATCATTAACTAGTGTCATACTGTGTCATTCATAGTGTATAATGTGTCGTACTATATCATTTCACTTGTGTCATACTGTGTCATTCCACTTGTGTCTTACTGTGTCATTATAGTGTCATACTGTGTCATTCACTAGTGCCATAATGCGTCAATAATATTATCTTTCACTAGTGTCATACTGTTTCATTCAATAGTGTCTATCGGTGTCTTCTCTAGTGTCACACTGTGTCATTCACTAGTGTCATACTGGGACATTCATTCACTAGTGTCAGACTGTGCATACTTTGTCATTCACTAGTGGTCGACTGTTTCATTCATTGTGTCATACTGGGTTCTTTTTCTAGAGTCATATTGTGTATTTTTACTAGTTCTATACATGCGTTCATACTATATCATTCACTTGTATCCATTCTGTGTCATGCACTAGTGTCATACTGTGTCATTTCCTAGTGTCGTAATGTGTCATTCACTAGTGTAGTACTGCTTCATTCACTAGTGTCATAATGCATCATACATATCATTCACTGTGTCATACTGTGTCATTCACTAGTGTCTATGTGTCATTCACTAGTGTCATACTGTGTCATTCATAGTGTCTTACTGTGTCATTAACTAGTGTATAGTTATATCCATTCACTAGGGTATACTGTGTCATTCAATAGTTTTCATAATACGTCATACGATATCATTCCAATTGTGTAATTCTGTGTCTTTCACTAGTTTCATAACAGTGTCATTCACTAGTGTTCAATAATATGTATTCACTAGTGTCATTACCATGTCATTCTACAAGTGTCATACTGTGTCATTACACTAGTGTCATTCGTGTCATTCACTAGTGTCAACTGTGTCATTCACTGGTGTCATATCTGGTGTCATGTGTTGTTATTTGTAGATAATGTCTGATTATTAACATTATGTATTGGCTCTAATGGGGGGGGGGAATCAAACGGTGTTGTTTTTTCTTTTGTCGTATCACTGTGCTCTTGTTTATATTGGGATGTTGGTGCACATTGTGTAAGATGGTGATGGTTAGATGGATGGATGGATGGATGGATGGATGGATGGATGGATGGATGGATGGATGGTTGGTTGGATGGAATGGTTTGGAGGGGTGGGGGATGGATCGATGCGTTGGATGGATGTAAGCGTGCTTGAGGCTTGTGTGCGTGCGTAGCGTTGTGCGTCTCGTGTCAAATGTGTGTGTGTGTGTATATGTGCGTAAATTAATGTGTGGTGATGTCTGTGTATGGTGTACTGTCTGTATTTAACGTCTTTTCACATTACTTGATATGAGGTATGCGACGAGGTAGAGAGAGAGAGAGAGAGAGAGTGTATGATGTGAAAGATGGAGATGGAGAGAGATGAGAGAGAGATGAGTGAGAGAGAATTTTGCCTTTTTGTCATTTCAAGCTTTTCAAGAAGCATTTTCATTCTTTTCGGTGGGTTTTTCCCAATTATTTCCGCTTGTTTTTCTTCATGGACAATGGGAATAGATTTCAGATAAGAGATTGATAAGAGTTCTTTTTGTCTGAAGGCGGAGTGTGAATAAAAAAGGGAGCTGAGGTATGCAGCTATATCCCTTAGCACTCTTGAGGAGCCGCTGCTTCTCACACCACTCATCCCGGGTCTACAACAACATGCGCGCGCGCGCGCGCTCACACCACACACACACACAAACTACACACAACATCGCGCGCGCCACTTCGCACGCACGCACGCACGACGCTCGCACCACACCACACAAGCTCGTTTTGTGGTATGGGACACTAAATGCAGCCCACAGGCAGCTAACTGTCAATGTTGATCCTCCGCCGCCATGAGGGCCACGGCTAGAAGAGGCCCTGCACTGCTTGCTGAGTCACCTCAGGGGTGCTCTGCGGTGTGTGTGTGTGTGTGCCTGTTCTGCTCAAACCTTAAAATACAATCTGCTCAAGCTTCACTAGTCAACAAAGACAGTCTTGTCAGGGTGGACCTCACACAGTGTGAGGTGTCACTGCTGCATTGGTGTAGTCCCTGCATCGGCAGTCACTGATTAAAATTAATGGCGCGAGTTTTGAAGACTTGTTTCCACGTTGGGTTTACCACGGGACCTGTCCATATTAAAGATGTCCTCACATTCTGGAATTCTTTTGCTAGGGAATTCCCTCTTTTCTGTCCTCTATGTGTTTCTACCTTGATCAATTTTTCCCGTATTCCACCCTTCTTGTTGGTCTTGGTTCTTCCTTCCTGGTCCGTTTTCCAGCCGTTTTTTTTCCCCAGAAAAGGACTTTAAAAGATATCAGTTTTCACTACGCCGAATCAGATGGTGCTGGGGTCTGACTTGCCTGGCGCTTACGGCAGAGCAAAGCGTTTTTCGCTCTTATGGACAGACAAAAAAAATAGTTTGCTGTTCTGAGCGTTTCGAAAAAGAAGACAAGAACAAAAACAAGACGAAAATGATACACAACAAGAAGAACAACAAGAGCAACAACAACAAAAGAACAAGAGCACAAGAACACAAGAACAAATAGAAGAATACTTTTGTTCACTGAATGAAATTAATGCAGATTAGAGAAATGGATATGTACTGTCACCAAGATATCAAGTAGGGGAGCCTGACAAGTCAGGCCCATCACATCCGACTTCGACGTGGGAGTGAATTGTTACATCTTTTAAGTCCCCCTGGACAAAAAAGGGCCGGCGACGTGATAGGAAGGAAGAAAACAGGAACAAGAAGGTGGTTGAAGGAAAGAAAAGGGAAATTAGGCAGAGAGAAAGAGAGGGAGGGATAGAAAGAGGGAATTCCATAGCACAGAATTTCAGAAGGTGGGGGGTGCTATATGTATACTGACAGGCCCCCACCCCCCCCCCCCCAGCATCCCCGACTGGGGATACTTAAGAGTCTGTTTTGTCAATAAACTATTGAACAGAGTGGTGTGTTGTATGTTAAAGATCCAGTTGTGTGCTCGATAGAAGGAGACTGTATGTACGGTTAGTCCAATGTCCAAAGAAGCGCTCAGATCATGTATATATTTTCCTCTATGATTCATATGCTTGGTGTTTCTGTGTTTGCTTTTTTGTGATTAGTTTTAAGACGCGAGAATGCTGTTGTTTATTTTGTAAATTCTTTCGTTTATTCGATTTATTTTGTTACATCAAAAATGTCATTTGAAGAAAATGTCTGTCCGTCTGTCAGACTGGTCTTTCGGTCGTTCTGTATGTCTGTGTGCCTGGATTTTACTGTGATTCTTGTCTTCTTAGTATTTAGTTTTGGGTGTTACTTTCGTATCTTTGTCGTGTGTGTGTTTTTTCTGTTTTTTTCTTCCCTTGTTTACTGTGTTTGTGTATTTTGTACATTAACTTTTTTGTGTTTTCCGTGTTTATGAAAGTTTCAAGGCCTGTTCGATTACTTTTATTAAGTGTTATGTGGGGGGTGGTGTATGTTTGTGCGGTATGCATGCATGTGTGTGTGTGTATTGGGTTGTGCCGTTTGAATGGAGAAGTTAGACACATTTTGTGCGGGGTACAAATATTCATGACCCGTTAAATTCAACACTGGAATCTTCTGCTTGTGATTTGACTGAACGATGGTTTGTTTTCTACGGAAAGTATACAGAAAGAAGCAAAGAATCACCCTCGCTTTTTTGAAAACAGAAATTATATGAAGTACATGTTTCAACGCCCCGTCCCCTTTTTCCAGTCCCTGCTCCTGGAAAAGTGTTGATTGTGCTCGTATAAACAGGTCCGAGAGAAATAAACACTGTTAAAAAAATAAACCATGACATGTTGTTGAGTAATGGTTGTGTGTGTGTGTGTGTGTGTGATGTGTGGGTTTTTTTATTGTGAGCGTGTGTGTGTGTGTTTAGTCGTGTGAGTGTGTGTGTGTGTGTGTGTGTGTGGTGCGTGCGTGCTGCGTGCGTGCGTGCGTGGTGCGTGCGTGCGTTGCGTGCGGCGTTGCGTGCGTGCGTGCGGTGTGTGTGTGTGTTACTGACCCGTGTTTTGATGACCTTGTGCAGTTTCGTTGATACTTTGCTATAATAGAGGAAAAACACACTATTGTTCGATGCATTACAAGATCTGCGCTATATAATTCCATTACATTATTATTATTATTATTATTATTATGGGTGTTATTCACATTCTTCCCACATCTTCGCAATACATATCGGCAAATTTTCCGAATGCCTGTACATCCTCCACATACTTTTTGACACAGACCAAAAACATTTTTGTCCTCTTTTTATCATCAGTATATTGTATAGCACAAATATGGTACTACACACTTCACACGTGCGCGAGCTCACGCACACACACTCACACATTCACTCATACACACAGCATACATGCACGCACGCACGTTACACTACACATAACTACATACGCAGGCACGCAAGCACGCCACACACAACACACACACACACACACACACACACTTGAATTGATAACGACCTGACCACCACACACACACACACACAATCACATACACATACGTGTGGGAGTATGTGTGTCTGTCTGTGTGTCCGTGTGTCTGTGTCTGTGTGGGACTCTGTGTGTCTGTGTCTGTGTGTGTCTGTGTGTGTCTGTGTGTATGTGTGTGTGTGTGTGTGTGTGGTGTGTGTGTGTGTGTTGTGTGTCTGTGTGGTGTTGTACTGTGGGCTGTGTGGGTATGTTGTGTTAGAAAATGCATCAGGCAAACAGTGAGTTTGGAATATTTTTTCTCTCTATTTATCATACCCACAGTCTGTGCTGCTTGTTGTATTGGCTCTAATGCTCTCGAGAAAATGGATAGACAAACGCCCCAATACTAAATAAACAACTTAGTTTGAAAACAGGGATATCATTACTATTGAAGTGAATGCTTGAAAGGAAGCACTAAAGCAAGCAAACACATAAAGCAGACCATGATTTGGAAAGAGTTCCTCTGAAAGAGGCCACTCCTATTCGTATGCAAAATAAAAAACCAAAAAATAAATAACCCTTGACTAAAACAAAATCAATAAACACCTATCTAAAAACATATTGATTATAAATTGCACACACACCCACACACAAACACACACCACACACACTAGCCACACAAACACACACACACACACACACACACATCACACCATAACACACAACCACACAACACACACACACACACACACAAACATACTACACAACACCACTCACCACCCACACACACACAATACATACACAACACACACAACACCACACACACACCCCACACATACACACACACACAACACCACAACACACCAACCACACACCAACACACAACACCACACAACAAACACACACACCACCAAACACACACCACACACACACACACCAACACACACTACAAACACTTACACCTCCACACACACAACCACACACACACACACACACACACACACACACACAACTCACACCACACACCACACACTACCATACTACACACACACAAACACACACCAACCACACACACACACACACCCACACACACACACACCACCACCACCACACACACACACAACTCACACACACAAAACACACACCAACACACACAACCACACCACAACACACACACCAACCAACACACACACACACACCACCACACACACACACACACCATAGCACACACACACACACACACACACACCAACCACACACAACACCACACCAATCCACACACACACACACCAAACCACCACACCACACACACACAACCTCTCCACACAATACACCACCACACACACACACTCCAAACACTCACACACACACATCACACCACAAACACACCAACCAACACACCACACACACACCAAACCACACACACCACACACCACACCAACCACACACCAAACACCACAACACTCACACACAACACACACACACACCATCCACACACCACACACACACTCACACACACCACAAAACCACACACCACACACCAACCACACACACCAACCACACACAAAACACACACACCACACACACAAACACACCACCACACACCACACCTCACACTCCACACAACACACACACACATATACACAGCCCCTCACACTACTCAACACACACACACACACACACAAACACACACACACACCAGACAAACACACACACATTCACATACACAACTCACACACATCACACCACACACCAACCACACACAACACCACACACACACACCACACCAACATCAACCACACACACCCAACCACACACACACACACCACCAACCCACACACACACCAAACCAAACACACAACACCAACCACACACCACAACACACACACACTCAACCACACAAATACACCACCACTCACACACCACACACCACACACCACAACACACAACCAACCACCACACCAAACACACAACCACACACACCAACACACACACACCAACCAACACACCACACCACACACACACCACACCAACACACACACACACCAACCACACACACAACCACACACAAACCACACACACAACACACCACACACCACGCACACCCAACACACACCACACATATACAAACCACACACACACACACACAACACACACACAACACACACACCAGACAAACACTCACACACATACACAACACACACACCACACCACACTCACACACACACAACCACACACTCACACAACTCACACCACACACACACACACACACACACACATGCAATTCTACAAGAATACTATTTGTGTAAATTTCCCTTGATATTACTCTTTATTACACTCATAGACACAGACACACACAGAACACGCACACACACTTATACACACCCATGCACCACTCCAGAGTTAATATACTCTATTCACTCTCTCTCTCTCCTAATCTCTCTCTCTCTTCTCTCTCTCTCTCTCTCTCTCTCTCTCTCTCTCTCTCTCTTCCTATTTTAGGGGGCCGTCTAGTATCCTTAAAGTGAAAGACGTTAAAATTGAAATCTTACTGACTTATGCAAATTTCTACACCAAACCTGCAAAACAATCTTACACTAGTCACTGACATATTTCAGTCATCCTCTCGGCGCTTGGGTCGATTTTTCTCACTGACGGCGTAACCACGAATTCAAACACAAAACCAGGCTTAGATCCAAATGAATGTTCAATAAAGAAAAAAACGCTTTTTTTCCTTTTCTTTCAAGAAAACGTAAGCAAAAAAGAGAGCACGAATAGTGTTATGACATTGCCATAGCAGCACAGTTTGGAGGAATTTCTCTCCTTTGTGGGCTTCTCACTGGTCCGGTGGCTTGTTGCTATCATTTCTAATGATGGCGAGATGTGTTGGTTGTTTTTTTAACCACTTCATAATTAAATTACCTTATCTTAAGACGGAGGCATTTCCCCGTGGGGAAGTTGGGGGGCCTGTCAGTATAACGCACCTCATCTTCTGGAAATTTATTGTGACAGGAATTCCCTCTTTTATATCCCTCTTTTTGTTTCTTGCCTTGTTCCTTTTCTTCTTGTCACATCTCCTTCTCATCTTTTTTTGCCGCCTTGGTCCATTCTCCTGCCTTTTTTTTCAAAAGACTTAAAACGATTTCCTATCCCATACCGAAGAGTCGATGCGCTGGTCCTGGACTTGTCAGGCGCTTAACGGCGTCAGTGCAACGCATTTTCGCTTCTGAATATGGCAGATATCATTTGCTGTCTCGAGTAGTCGACGAAAGAAAGAAAAGAAGACTGAGGCATCACTAGTATTGAAATAAAACTTCATGAAAAAAAACCTTTAAATGATAGGACCAACAGCAAGCTAAAGAAAACCGGAAAAGGAAAAAAAAACGGAAAATGTTACTCTAAAGAGATCACTCCTATGCACAAGAAGAGAAAAAGAAACCAACAGCCTAGAAAAAGACATACCAAAAAACATTTTTTAAACCATACGCACACCAAAAAACTGGCCACAACAGAAACCCATGCAGAACCAAACGAAGACATTCTTTTTTTATAAATAAAAAAAACACAACACGAAAAACGTTAACCTTGGGCCCAAAAAAAAAAGGTGTTCAAAGTGGTTTAAAAACCGATTTCAATTCTTGATATTGATAGCCAGCTATCAAAATGAAAGGCTGAAAGAAAAAGAGAAGTATGAGAGAGAGAGAGAGAGGGATGAGAGTGAGGAGAGAGGAGAGGAGAGAGAGAGAGGAGAGAGAGAGTGAGAGGTCTTGGGGATGTTTACAAAAAACTGTAGCACTGGGTAAACGTTGCTTTCCCGCTTGCTCTGTATCTCCACTCTAGCCAGCAGCCCCACGCTACCCTCCCCTCCCCCTCACTCCCTCTCTCTATTCTCTCTCGCTCTCTCTCTCTCTCTCTCCTCTTCATACTTTTTTTTTTTTGTCAGTGTCATTGTCTCTCTCTCTCTCTCTCTTCTCTCTTCCCTCTCTCTCTCCCTCTCTCTCTCCTCTCTTCTCTCTCTCTCTTCTCTTCAATCTTATCTCGTTATGCTCCTAGTCTCAGTAGGTTGGTTATTACACAAATAGTGCAGGAAGACTGCATGGATGAGGATGTAGGTGTCCCCACAGCATTGTCCCATAGCTGACTGAACTTTTCTTCAGTGAAAAGTAATGCCTATTTTGCCAGAACATTCTTGTGACACACGTTTAACCGATCTGCCTTTTGAGAGGATGACACGCCAGTGAATATGTTACGGTAGGAACCTGTGACATTCTCTTTAAAAATAAACAAAAAAACAACAGCAAAAATATAAACAAACAAACAAAAACCGCATGCACATTGGTGTTCGTGTTTACACATCATCCCCATAGACAGAATGCAGCTACATTCGTGATGGGCAAAAATGGCCACCGCATTACGGCAAAATCTCTCCATGGTGACTTGGAGCCCCAGCCAAGGAAGGAAAACAGAAAGCCACCAAACACACACGTGTTGTGTGTTATGTACTAGCCCACTCACGTGTTTCCATCAGTGTTCGGCGCTGCTAAAGTTCCACCTTATCATAGTAGTCATCATAAATCACGACGCTTTCAAGCTTTTTAGATCGGTAATGTGTCGATTCTAGAGAGAGAGAGAGAGAGAGAGAGGGAGAGGAGAGAGACACAGAGAGAGAAAGAGAGAGAGAGAGAGTGGAAGAGATAGGGGAGAGAGAGAGAGACAGAGACCAAGCAGAGAAGAGAGGAGAGAGTGTACAGCAAAGAAGTGTTGGAACATGCCTCAGGCAGGAGAGTTTATGGATTCTTCTCACTATGCTGAAGCTTCTCACATTTCCTTGTGTAATGCTGTCATTATTTTCATGATCACAAGAAAGAAAGAAAGAGGTAGAGTAAGAGAAGAGAGAGAATAAAAACAGAAAGCAAGAAAGTAGACGAAGGAGAAGAAACAAATACTCACCAAGTGTTACTTTTCTGACTTTGAATGCATTAATTGCTACGAAATGAAATTGTAGCAAAGGCTGTGTAACTGAATAGCTGTTACAAAACCTGTGAACACTTTCTCAAGTAAAGCTAGATCGTTGTTGTATTTTATAGATTTTTGTTTCATGATCAGGCTAAATGTTATCGTTTTTCAATTTACTGCAACTTTTTTTTTGTTTGCTATGGAAATATGTGATTTTCATTCATGGTATGTTTTGAATGAAATGCCAGAGATTCTTTATCTCCCCCCCTCTCTCTCTCTCTCTCTCCCTCCTCTCCCTCCCTCCCTCCTCTCTCTCTCCTCTTCTCTCTCTCTCTTCTCTCTCTCTCTCTCTCTCTTCTCTTTAAATCATATTTTGAAGTTTTGTTGTCTTGTTTTAGTTGGGGATTTTGTTTGGCTTCTTGTGTGTATTTTGTTGATAGTCCTAATCAGGACAAGAGCAGATGGAAAATGTATAGGTATACTTACTCTGTAACCCTGAAAATAAAAAGAGCATTCAAATATCATTCTCTCTTCTCTCTCTCTCTCTCTCTCTCTTCTCTCTCTCGCTCTTCTCTCCTCTCTGCATTCCACTTGCACACACCCCTTCCCACCCTTAACCCTACCCTTCCCCCGTCCACCAAGTTAGAGGGAGTTCTCTTCATCTTCTAAAACTATTATCTCGTCTCACACTTCATCCCCTGACACACAGAAAAACTCGGAACCCAAGTTCAAAGTGCTTGATACATTCCTGTGGCAGCTATACAGCGCAGATCCGCCTTCCCCAAAAGACCTCTTGGTAATGATAAGGGTTATCATTTTATGTATCGGTGGCTGGGGAGTTACGCCCATTTACTGTTTTCTAAGTCTGAAGATCTAAAGGTGAGTTAGGTGGTTGGGAGCTTGCTTTAGTCTTACGCACTCTAATCTCTTGGATTGTGTTCCTGGGATTCTGTGTCGTGTGTGTGTGTGTGTTGATGAGTGTATGTTGATGGGGATGTAGGTGGGATGGGGGAGGGGGGGTGATGTGGTATTAAAATTTAAATGTCGGCCGAATATAATTACCTTGTTTTTTCAGAGAGCGTGTAGGAAGGTTGTTGTTCTTCTTCTTCTTGTCTTTTCTTCTCTTCTTCTTTCTTCTTAACTTCTCGCTACTTCTTCTTTTACTTCTCTACCTTTTCTTCTACTTTTCTTCTTCTTTTTCTACTTCTTCTTTGTCTCTTCTGCTCTTTCTTCTTTTTCTGCTTCTTCTTTTTTTCTACTTCTTCTTATTCTTTATTTCTTCTTCTTCTTCTTCTTCTTCTTCTTCTACGTTTCTTTTCTTCTTCTATTTCTTTTTACTTCCTTCTTCTTCTATTTATTCTTCTTCTTCTTTATCTTATGACTTCTTCTTTTACTTATGATTCTTCCTCCTCTAATTCTTCTTTTCTTCTACTTCTTATAATTCGTCTTATCTATTCTTATTAATTCTTCTTTCTTTCTACCTTCTTATAATTCTTCTTCTTCTTCTTCATTATTCTTCTTCTTCTTCTTCTTCTTCTTAATCATGTCCTTGGTTATGCGCGTTAACCTAGAATTAACACCTTGGGGGTCATCAGAATTACACGCCGTGTATTCCAATCATCCCAAATGGGAATCTGTGTTTTATTGAATAAGTACACACTGGATGTGATATATTGGCGTATATGGACTCTTCTCAGTGCGCTCTCATACATTAGGAATCCAATTTTCCGACTTTCCGTGATTTTTTGTCTCCTTTAGAGGAGTGTATATGTTATTTAAATAATAATAATAATGTATGGAATTTATTATAGCGCTTGATCTTGTTAAAGCACAATATCATAGCGCTCAGATTTCATTTCATACCACTTTAAGTCACGGAGATGTTCTCTCCGTGATATTCGGGCTGCTCTTCCCCGGGGAGAGCGGGGAGAGCGCGTCGCACATGAGCAGCGCACCCATTTTTTTTTTTCCTATCTGCAACTGTATTTGTTTCCCTGTCAGAGTGGCTTTTTTATAGAATGTTGCCAGGGGACAACTCTATTGTTGCCGTGGGTTCTTTACGTGCGCTAAATAATTAGTGTAAAACACAAGGGGACCTCGGCTTATCGTCTATCCCGAAGACTAGCGCCCAGACACCTCTTATTGTTCTAATGGAATATGGGGTAAAGTTTCCGGTCAAACCGGAGGTACGAACCGCGCACATTCTGACCCGGACTTTTCGCTTTCTAGACAGGCGCGTTACTATTGACCACCGTTCCATTAAGGGTTTGTCATGGAGGGAGGCAATGTCGCTTTACATTTTGTTTACTACATAAAATGATTTTTAATGTTGGCCACAGTACTTCGTCTTTCCCACACAGCACTAGCTTACATTGATAACTGACAACGCTTTGGGCCATGGGCATACTGTGGCTGTGTGGGTTAGGGGGTGGGGTTTTAACGTAAATTGGGTGTCTAATACAGGCTCATGACAGCAAATGCGTTGTCTGTCACTGAGCGAATATGCGTTGCCTGCGTTTTAAGCATCTGACAAGTTTCAGGAGGCCTTGTGAATACGTGGGAGATGTGAATTGTTTTCTTTTAAAGTGGGTTGGGAAAAAGGAGAATGGACCAAGATGTAATAAACTAGCAGGAAGGATATAGGTGGGACAGGCAGAAAAGAAACAAGGTTGAAAATAAACAAAGTGAGGGATAGAAAAGAAGCCATTCCCAGAAATAATTTCACGAAGGGGGTGATGTTGTTTATTCTAACTGGCCCTTGGCATGGCTCCGGGAAATTTTTTCCCGTCTAATATCGCCCTTTGTGAACTGATGTTAATGAAAGCTTCGTTCATTTAGGCCTTTGAACACTAAGGACCTCATCAGTAACGAACAATCTTGATTGTGACTTTGTGGGGTGGGGGATGTCGGCTTTGGGGGAATGTGGTTTAGGGGCGTCTGTGGTTTAGGCGTGTGGTTTTTTCACGTAAATGACATCCGTAAGGGACTTGTTTTTTTTTCACGTAAATGACATCCGACAATTTCTCCCCCTTTTATTAGATGTAATTGTGTAGCTAGAGACCACGTCACTAAAGCTTGTCTCCTTGTTGACAAACAAGGGGGGGGTTTTGAAGACAGTTCTTAGCTCTCGTCTCTACCGCCGTTCTTCTTCCTAAGTTGCTAAAAATGAAGGTCAAACTAGAGTCTGATTCCATTTGCGGCACCGACTAGACGGTTAGGGAGGAGGAGTTGGGAGTGGCTGTGGATAGCCGTCTGAGTTGATTGGTAAGCTAGGACGTGAGTGTTCTGTGACCCGCAAACTGGAATGGAATCCTCTCCTGCTTCTGGTTGCTGTCTGCTGTACGTAAGTGTTGTGTTCGTGTAGTCAGGTTTTGCAGGAGTTGGACAATGATTGTGGAAGCGATGCAAGCAGGGGAAAAGAGAGAATGAGTTTTTTGTTTGGGTGTTTTTTTGTCTTTTGCGTTTTTGACGCTTAAAGGTCAAACAGAGCAAAGAGCTCGATTATTTATTCCGCGTGTGTGTGTGTGTGTGTGTGCGTAGTGCGTGTGCGCGTCGTGAGTGTGTGTGTGTTGTGTGTGCCCTGCTTTTCAAAGGTTAGAGTAGGACAAGAAAACTTTTTGTGTGTGTAATTTTGTTTTATTTTTCAATATTTAGCGAAGATGTCTTGTTTGACTTTAGGATTTGTATTTCCTGATTTATTTTTGAGGAGGAAATCTGATCGAAGTTTTCATGTAGATTATAAAGCCATTGTTTTCGTTTGTTGGTTTGGTTTTTCATCAAGTTTGCAATCCTTTCTGAGAGTCGATCTGCAAGTTTAGATTCTTCAAGATGTTTTGATTACTTTGAAAATTATTGGTAAAAAATATTATAATCCAAGTATAACGTATCCCCGGTAAATGTGAATATGTTTTGGGCAGTTTTAGATTTTTTTGAATTCTTTCAGCATAGAAAACAGTCGACATCGTTAACACAGTTTTGTTGGCGGTGTGCTCGTGTTGTAGATCTTTTTTCTTTCTATTTCAAATATCTTGCGTAAATAGGAGGTAAACAATTCTAATGGTAACTTTCTGCTAGTACATCTCATTGGCCTGGGATGATTCAATTATTTTCATTATTCATTTTTTGGGACGGGATAGCTCAGTGGTGGAAGGCACTCGCTTTCATCAAGCACAGTTAAGCAGCTCTGAGACGTGGTTACCACTGGATGGGTTGACGTTTGTGCTCCTTGGGGACTTCAGATACAGTTCCCAGTTCACCTAGCTGTAAATGGTGGTATCCTGCATCTTTAAGGGTCAGGGAAGGTAAAGCAGCGAGGGAGAGGAGATGGGCCCTGCCCTCTTATGCTGGCCCCGAGAGAAGTGAGGTCTGTCGCTCGCTCCATACGACAATTACTTTTTTTATTCAGTTTTCATGATTAAGAGTATTTAATTGTATAGACAGTTGTTCTTGGTTTTAATCCTATTAACAAGACTTTTAGTGGGTTTTTTTGGAGAAGGTGCTATCCTTTCTACTACTTTTTTATTAAAATTTTAAAAAACCTAACTGACTACTTTTTCTGCAGGTGGATTCATATACTGTATTTTTCACGACCATCATCTTTTTCGTTTTCTTTTCATAACGTTATCGCATTCTGCGACAAAACAAGGTTATTATTATTATTTTTTATTTGCAGAGAGACAGGCCAAAACTTGTCAGAATCTGTTCACTACTATCTTAAATTCCATGGCCCCAGATATCTGACCAGTGTGGGTGTGGGGTGTGCAGGTGGACGTGCTGTCCTTCCAGGAACATCAAGGACTTCCAGGAGATGACCATTCTGCAGCGAGATACTGCGCAGCCAGGACTATGACGCCTCATCTTCGGATCTGTACTGCTGGTGGTCTTCTTCCTCTGCCTCCCTCACTCTGGACATATGCTACGCTTCACGTTGGGCCGCTCGATGTGCTGCAACAGACGATGACCACTACCGCCTGTCCTCCCTGGACTCGGGGCGGTCGCATGCGCTCCAGGAAGCGCGCGGACCCGCATGTGTTCACGTGGTGGTGGTCTTCATCCTCTTGCTGGCTGCCTACAACTCAACTCGCTGTGCATCGACCTGGCCGGAGTCCTCGCAGCACCTGACTGCTGCCCCAAACGTTGTGTTGGGGCACGCTCACAGCGCCAATCAACACAATCATTGTATGGATGATGAACCGCCGCTTCCGCCACAACGTCTCCCAGTCTATACAGGGCCGTCTAGACCTCCAACAACATCTTCTGCGGCTCCACTGCACACCGCACGTAACGTGACCCCAGATAGTCTGACTGGTCCGGCCTTGACACTTGTGGTTTTTGAGTATTGGACTTCTCTAGGCTTGTGAATTGTAAATAGGGCTCTTGCATAATGGGTTGGGGTTGTTTTTTGGAAATATGGGAGGATCTGCACTTGTGGTGACAGGCCCCTCCCTTGGGAAAGCAGCTGGAATTTTACACAGTTCATGTAAAGGAATCTGCTTGTGGCTGAAAAAGGTTTGTACCATCTATACAAGAGCGAGCGACTTGACAGTTTTTGCACAATTCAGTAGTTGCTATCTAAAACTGGAAGGAACAGCTCACAGACCTTTTGAAGATCTCAAATCATGGTCAGAGTACTAAGTAAACTCAGTTACTTCAGTTACCACGGAAGACTTGCAGATGGAATGGACATGTCTGAAAAATTACTAAGTGGACACAGCAGGATTGCGACTTGTGGTATTGAGACGAGTTGACCAAATGTTGTATCTGATGTGGGTTGGTGGTGGGTCAGTGTTTTTAACGATCTATAATTTGGAATTTTCCTGAATGTATCAATTCCCTGCAATTGCCCTTCTGCTTCCCCAAAAACCGTTTGGTGTCCTTCTGCTTTCCAGTGTCAGAATTAATACAGATTAATCGAATGATGATGTTTTGTCCACGTTCTGAGGTGAGTATTTCTATTCAGTTGGTTACACCCAAACTGCCTACTTTTTCAAAAAGTAACTGTCACGATGACTGGGGTGGGGGGGTGGTGACTTGATTTTGATTCCAAACCACGAAGTAAGTTGCTTCATGTTTCCTTGTTCTTCTTCTTCTGCAGGGTGTTTTCCAAGTTTACGGTGATGGACTCCCTCACAAAGTTCGGTGTAAAGACTGATTTGGCCTAACTAGGGAGGACAAACTGTATACCATTAGTTCATTTTTGTGTGTGTGATTCCTTGCTAAATTAGTGCCTGTCTTTCCAGTATGATGATCTGATTGATTTGCCATTGTTTTCCGCCATCCCAAACATAGGTGTTTTGCTACGTGGGCTGGATAGGGGGAGGTGGGGTAGTTGGTTTATTAGTTTGGATTTGGGGGAGGGTTGGTTGGTTACCTGGTTGATTGATTGGTTGGTTGAGTTTTCTTTGTTTCGTTTGCTCTCTATTTTATTTAGTTTGTGGGCTAGCTTATTTTTATAACTTTTCTTTGATTTTTTGGTATTTTTTTCTACACAAACGAGTTACGTATTCATCTAAATAACAGTCTTCTCTCGCATTTTATTGTTGCTGTTCTTCGTGTTTATATCATTCCGACTTAATATCTCTTTGATATATATGAAATAAATCACCATGCTAAAGATATGAAACTAGCTCAAACCATTGCATACGTTTTTCACGGGTGGTATCATTAAACTACAGCGTGTGGGTCAATGACTATTTCAACTTTTGGACATAACTTTGAAAACGACGTGGAGGTCAACTAGGGGATAGACGCCCTGACTGAGCGGCTTATTTTTATGCTAGTGTCATTGTGTCATTGATTAGTGTCATCAGTGTCATACTGTGTTCATTCATTTGTGGCATACTATATCATTCATTAGTTGTCATTACTATGGTCATCACTTAATCTCATACTGTGTCTTTTCATTAGTGTCAGACTTTTTCGGTGTTTGTCATATTATATCATTAACTAGTGTCTTACTGTGTCATTCACTTAGTGTCATACTATATTATTACTAATGTCATATATATCATTCTACTAGTGTCATACTGTGGATTCACGAGTGTCGTAGTATAATCATTAACTAGTGTCATACTGTGTCATTCATAGTGTATAATGTGTCGTACTATATCATTTCACTTGTGTCATACTGTGTCATTCCACTTGTGTCTTACTGTGTCATTATAGTGTCATACTGTGTCATTCACTAGTGCCATAATGCGTCAATAATATTATCTTTCACTAGTGTCATACTGTTTCATTCAATAGTGTCTATCGGTGTCTTCTCTAGTGTCACACTGTGTCATTCACTAGTGTCATACTGGGACATTCATTCACTAGTGTCAGACTGTGCATACTTTGTCATTCACTAGTGGTCGACTGTTTCATTCATTGTGTCATACTGGGTTCTTTTTCTAGAGTCATATTGTGTATTTTTACTAGTTCTATACATGCGTTCATACTATATCATTCACTTGTATCCATTCTGTGTCATGCACTAGTGTCATACTGTGTCATTTCCTAGTGTCGTAATGTGTCATTCACTAGTGTAGTACTGCTTCATTCACTAGTGTCATAATGCATCATACATATCATTCACTGTGTCATACTGTGTCATTCACTAGTGTCTATGTGTCATTCACTAGTGTCATACTGTGTCATTCATAGTGTCTTACTGTGTCATTAACTAGTGTATAGTTATATCCATTCACTAGGGTATACTGTGTCATTCAATAGTTTTCATAATACGTCATACGATATCATTCCAATTGTGTAATTCTGTGTCTTTCACTAGTTTCATAACAGTGTCATTCACTAGTGTTCAATAATATGTATTCACTAGTGTCATTACCATGTCATTCTACAAGTGTCATACTGTGTCATTACACTAGTGTCATTCGTGTCATTCACTAGTGTCAACTGTGTCATTCACTGGTGTCATATCTGGTGTCATGTGTTGTTATTTGTAGATAATGTCTGATTATTAACATTATGTATTGGCTCTAATGGGGGGGGGGAATCAAACGGTGTTGTTTTTTCTTTTGTCGTATCACTGTGCTCTTGTTTATATTGGGATGTTGGTGCACATTGTGTAAGATGGTGATGGTTAGATGGATGGATGGATGGATGGATGGATGGATGGATGGATGGATGGATGGATGGTTGGTTGGATGGAATGGTTTGGAGGGGTGGGGGATGGATCGATGCGTTGGATGGATGTAAGCGTGCTTGAGGCTTGTGTGCGTGCGTAGCGTTGTGCGTCTCGTGTCAAATGTGTGTGTGTGTGTATATGTGCGTAAATTAATGTGTGGTGATGTCTGTGTATGGTGTACTGTCTGTATTTAACGTCTTTTCACATTACTTGATATGAGGTATGCGACGAGGTAGAGAGAGAGAGAGAGAGAGAGTGTATGATGTGAAAGATGGAGATGGAGAGAGATGAGAGAGAGATGAGTGAGAGAGAATTTTGCCTTTTTGTCATTTCAAGCTTTTCAAGAAGCATTTTCATTCTTTTCGGTGGGTTTTTCCCAATTATTTCCGCTTGTTTTTCTTCATGGACAATGGGAATAGATTTCAGATAAGAGATTGATAAGAGTTCTTTTTGTCTGAAGGCGGAGTGTGAATAAAAAAGGGAGCTGAGGTATGCAGCTATATCCCTTAGCACTCTTGAGGAGCCGCTGCTTCTCACACCACTCATCCCGGGTCTACAACAACATGCGCGCGCGCGCGCGCTCACACCACACACACACACAAACTACACACAACATCGCGCGCGCCACTTCGCACGCACGCACGCACGACGCTCGCACCACACCACACAAGCTCGTTTTGTGGTATGGGACACTAAATGCAGCCCACAGGCAGCTAACTGTCAATGTTGATCCTCCGCCGCCATGAGGGCCACGGCTAGAAGAGGCCCTGCACTGCTTGCTGAGTCACCTCAGGGGTGCTCTGCGGTGTGTGTGTGTGTGTGCCTGTTCTGCTCAAACCTTAAAATACAATCTGCTCAAGCTTCACTAGTCAACAAAGACAGTCTTGTCAGGGTGGACCTCACACAGTGTGAGGTGTCACTGCTGCATTGGTGTAGTCCCTGCATCGGCAGTCACTGATTAAAATTAATGGCGCGAGTTTTGAAGACTTGTTTCCACGTTGGGTTTACCACGGGACCTGTCCATATTAAAGATGTCCTCACATTCTGGAATTCTTTTGCTAGGGAATTCCCTCTTTTCTGTCCTCTATGTGTTTCTACCTTGATCAATTTTTCCCGTATTCCACCCTTCTTGTTGGTCTTGGTTCTTCCTTCCTGGTCCGTTTTCCAGCCGTTTTTTTTCCCCAGAAAAGGACTTTAAAAGATATCAGTTTTCACTACGCCGAATCAGATGGTGCTGGGGTCTGACTTGCCTGGCGCTTACGGCAGAGCAAAGCGTTTTTCGCTCTTATGGACAGACAAAAAAAATAGTTTGCTGTTCTGAGCGTTTCGAAAAAGAAGACAAGAACAAAAACAAGACGAAAATGATACACAACAAGAAGAACAACAAGAGCAACAACAACAAAAGAACAAGAGCACAAGAACACAAGAACAAATAGAAGAATACTTTTGTTCACTGAATGAAATTAATGCAGATTAGAGAAATGGATATGTACTGTCACCAAGATATCAAGTAGGGGAGCCTGACAAGTCAGGCCCATCACATCCGACTTCGACGTGGGAGTGAATTGTTACATCTTTTAAGTCCCCCTGGACAAAAAAGGGCCGGCGACGTGATAGGAAGGAAGAAAACAGGAACAAGAAGGTGGTTGAAGGAAAGAAAAGGGAAATTAGGCAGAGAGAAAGAGAGGGAGGGATAGAAAGAGGGAATTCCATAGCACAGAATTTCAGAAGGTGGGGGGTGCTATATGTATACTGACAGGCCCCCACCCCCCCCCCCCCAGCATCCCCGACTGGGGATACTTAAGAGTCTGTTTTGTCAATAAACTATTGAACAGAGTGGTGTGTTGTATGTTAAAGATCCAGTTGTGTGCTCGATAGAAGGAGACTGTATGTACGGTTAGTCCAATGTCCAAAGAAGCGCTCAGATCATGTATATATTTTCCTCTATGATTCATATGCTTGGTGTTTCTGTGTTTGCTTTTTTGTGATTAGTTTTAAGACGCGAGAATGCTGTTGTTTATTTTGTAAATTCTTTCGTTTATTCGATTTATTTTGTTACATCAAAAATGTCATTTGAAGAAAATGTCTGTCCGTCTGTCAGACTGGTCTTTCGGTCGTTCTGTATGTCTGTGTGCCTGGATTTTACTGTGATTCTTGTCTTCTTAGTATTTAGTTTTGGGTGTTACTTTCGTATCTTTGTCGTGTGTGTGTTTTTTCTGTTTTTTTCTTCCCTTGTTTACTGTGTTTGTGTATTTTGTACATTAACTTTTTTGTGTTTTCCGTGTTTATGAAAGTTTCAAGGCCTGTTCGATTACTTTTATTAAGTGTTATGTGGGGGGTGGTGTATGTTTGTGCGGTATGCATGCATGTGTGTGTGTGTATTGGGTTGTGCCGTTTGAATGGAGAAGTTAGACACATTTTGTGCGGGGTACAAATATTCATGACCCGTTAAATTCAACACTGGAATCTTCTGCTTGTGATTTGACTGAACGATGGTTTGTTTTCTACGGAAAGTATACAGAAAGAAGCAAAGAATCACCCTCGCTTTTTTGAAAACAGAAATTATATGAAGTACATGTTTCAACGCCCCGTCCCCTTTTTCCAGTCCCTGCTCCTGGAAAAGTGTTGATTGTGCTCGTATAAACAGGTCCGAGAGAAATAAACACTGTTAAAAAAATAAACCATGACATGTTGTTGAGTAATGGTTGTGTGTGTGTGTGTGTGTGTGATGTGTGGGTTTTTTTATTGTGAGCGTGTGTGTGTGTGTTTAGTCGTGTGAGTGTGTGTGTGTGTGTGTGTGTGTGGTGCGTGCGTGCTGCGTGCGTGCGTGCGTGGTGCGTGCGTGCGTTGCGTGCGGCGTTGCGTGCGTGCGTGCGGTGTGTGTGTGTGTTACTGAACCGTGTTTTGATGACCTTGGTGCAGTTTCGTTGATACCTTTGCTATAGAGGAACACACACTCTTGTTCGATGCATTACAAGATTCAGCGCTATATAAATTCCATACATTATTATTATTATTATTATTATGGGTGTTATTCACATTCTTCCCACATCTTCGCAATACATATCGGCAAATTTTCCGAATGCCTGTACATCCTCCACATACTTTGACACAGACCAAAAACATTTTTTTCCTCTTTTTATCACTCAGAATATTGTAAAGCACAAATGGTACTACACACTTCCAACACGTGCGCGAGCACACGCACACACACTCACACATACACACATACACACAGCATACATGCACGCACGCACGTTACACTACACATAACTACATACGCAGGCACGCAAGCACGCCACACACAACACACACACACACACACACACACACTTGAATTGATAACGACCTGACCACCACACACACACACACACAATCACATACACATACGTGTGGGAGTATGTGTGTCTGTCTGTGTGTCCGTGTGTCTGTGTCTGTGTGGGACTCTGTGTGTCTGTGTCTGTGTGTGTCTGTGTGTGTCTGTGTGTATGTGTGTGTGTGTGTGTGTGTGGTGTGTGTGTGTGTGTTGTGTGTCTGTGTGGTGTTGTACTGTGGGCTGTGTGGGTATGTTGTGTTAGAAAATGCATCAGGCAAACAGTGAGTTTGGAATATTTTTTCTCTCTATTTATCATACCCACAGTCTGTGCTGCTTGTTGTATTGGCTCTAATGCTCTCGAGAAAATGGATAGACAAACGCCCCAATACTAAATAAACAACTTAGTTTGAAAACAGGGATATCATTACTATTGAAGTGAATGCTTGAAAGGAAGCACTAAAGCAAGCAAACACATAAAGCAGACCATGATTTGGAAAGAGTTCCTCTGAAAGAGGCCACTCCTATTCGTATGCAAAATAAAAAACCAAAAAATAAATAACCCTTGACTAAAACAAAATCAATAAACACCTATCTAAAAACATATTGATTATAAATTGCACACACACCCACACACAAACACACACCACACACACTAGCCACACAAACACACACACACACACACACACACATCACACCATAACACACAACCACACAACACACACACACACACACACAAACATACTACACAACACCACTCACCACCCACACACACACAATACATACACAACACACACAACACCACACACACACCCCACACATACACACACACACAACACCACAACACACCAACCACACACCAACACACAACACCACACAACAAACACACACACCACCAAACACACACCACACACACACACACCAACACACACTACAAACACTTACACCTCCACACACACAACCACACACACACACACACACACACACACACACACAACTCACACCACACACCACACACTACCATACTACACACACACAAACACACACCAACCACACACACACACACACCCACACACACACACACCACCACCACCACACACACACACAACTCACACACACAAAACACACACCAACACACACAACCACACCACAACACACACACCAACCAACACACACACACACACCACCACACACACACACACACCATAGCACACACACACACACACACACACACCAACCACACACAACACCACACCAATCCACACACACACACACCAAACCACCACACCACACACACACAACCTCTCCACACAATACACCACCACACACACACACTCCAAACACTCACACACACACATCACACCACAAACACACCAACCAACACACCACACACACACCAAACCACACACACCACACACCACACCAACCACACACCAAACACCACAACACTCACACACAACACACACACACACCATCCACACACCACACACACACTCACACACACCACAAAACCACACACCACACACCAACCACACACACCAACCACACACAAAACACACACACCACACACACAAACACACCACCACACACCACACCTCACACTCCACACAACACACACACACATATACACAGCCCCTCACACTACTCAACACACACACACACACACACAAACACACACACACACCAGACAAACACACACACATTCACATACACAACTCACACACATCACACCACACACCAACCACACACAACACCACACACACACACCACACCAACATCAACCACACACACCCAACCACACACACACACACCACCAACCCACACACACACCAAACCAAACACACAACACCAACCACACACCACAACACACACACACTCAACCACACAAATACACCACCACTCACACACCACACACCACACACCACAACACACAACCAACCACCACACCAAACACACAACCACACACACCAACACACACACACCAACCAACACACCACACCACACACACACCACACCAACACACACACACACCAACCACACACACAACCACACACAAACCACACACACAACACACCACACACCACGCACACCCAACACACACCACACATATACAAACCACACACACACACACACAACACACACACAACACACACACCAGACAAACACTCACACACATACACAACACACACACCACACCACACTCACACACACACAACCACACACTCACACAACTCACACCACACACACACACACACACACACACATGCAATTCTACAAGAATACTATTTGTGTAAATTTCCCTTGATATTACTCTTTATTACACTCATAGACACAGACACACACAGAACACGCACACACACTTATACACACCCATGCACCACTCCAGAGTTAATATACTCTATTCACTCTCTCTCTCTCCTAATCTCTCTCTCTCTTCTCTCTCTCTCTC
Source organism: Rapana venosa (assembly GCA_028751875.1). NCBI lineage: Eukaryota > Metazoa > Mollusca > Gastropoda > Neogastropoda > Muricidae > Rapana > Rapana venosa. The sequence continues at coordinate 12,251,377 of CM054147.1, forward strand.
TCTCTCTCTCTCTCTCTCTCTCTCTCTTCCTATTTTAGGGGGCCGTCTAGTATCCTTAAAGTGAAAGACGTTAAAATTGAAATCTTACTGACTTATGCAAATTTCTACACCAAACCTGCAAAACAATCTTACACTAGTCACTGACATATTTCAGTCATCCTCTCGGCGCTTGGGTCGATTTTTCTCACTGACGGCGTAACCACGAATTCAAACACAAAACCAGGCTTAGATCCAAATGAATGTTCAATAAAGAAAAAAACGCTTTTTTTCCTTTTCTTTCAAGAAAACGTAAGCAAAAAAGAGAGCACGAATAGTGTTATGACATTGCCATAGCAGCACAGTTTGGAGGAATTTCTCTCCTTTGTGGGCTTCTCACTGGTCCGGTGGCTTGTTGCTATCATTTCTAATGATGTCGAGATGTGTTGGTTGTTTTTTTAACCACTTCAAATTAAATACCTTATCTTAAGACTGAGGCATTTCCCCGTGGGGATGTTGGGGGGCCTGTCAGTATAACGCACCTCATCTTCTGGAAATTTATTGTGACAGGAATTCCCTCTTTTATATCCCTCTTTTTGTTTCTTGCCTTGTTCCTTTTCTTCTTGTCACATCTCCTTCTCATCTTTTTTTGCCGCCTTGGTCCATTCTCCTGCCTTTTTTTTCAAAAGACTTAAAACGATTTCCTATCCCATACCGAAGAGTCGATGCGCTGGTCCTGGACTTGTCAGGCGCTTAACGGCGTCAGTGCAACGCATTTTCGCTTCTGAATATGGCAGATATCATTTGCTGTCTCGAGTAGTCGACGAAAGAAAGAAAAGAAGACTGAGGCATCACTAGTATTGAAATAAAACTTCATGAAAAAAAACCTTTAAATGATAGGACCAACAGCAAGCTAAAGAAAACCGGAAAAGGAAAAAAAAACGGAAAATGTTACTCTAAAGAGATCACTCCTATGCACAAGAAGAGAAAAAGAAACCAACAGCCTAGAAAAAGACATACCAAAAAACATTTTTTAAACCATACGCACACCAAAAAACTGGCCACAACAGAAACCCATGCAGAACCAAACGAAGACATTCTTTTTTTATAAATAAAAAAAACACAACACGAAAAACGTTAACCTTGGGCCCAAAAAAAAAAGGTGTTCAAAGTGGTTTAAAAACCGATTTCAATTCTTGATATTGATAGCCAGCTATCAAAATGAAAGGCTGAAAGAAAAAGAGAAGTATGAGAGAGAGAGAGAGAGGGATGAGAGTGAGGAGAGAGGAGAGGAGAGAGAGAGAGGAGAGAGAGAGTGAGAGGTCTTGGGGATGTTTACAAAAAACTGTAGCACTGGGTAAACGTTGCTTTCCCGCTTGCTCTGTATCTCCACTCTAGCCAGCAGCCCCACGCTACCCTCCCCTCCCCCTCACTCCCTCTCTCTATTCTCTCTCGCTCTCTCTCTCTCTCTCTCCTCTTCATACTTTTTTTTTTTTGTCAGTGTCATTGTCTCTCTCTCTCTCTCTCTTCTCTCTTCCCTCTCTCTCTCCCTCTCTCTCTCCTCTCTTCTCTCTCTCTCTTCTCTTCAATCTTATCTCGTTATGCTCCTAGTCTCAGTAGGTTGGTTATTACACAAATAGTGCAGGAAGACTGCATGGATGAGGATGTAGGTGTCCCCACAGCATTGTCCCATAGCTGACTGAACTTTTCTTCAGTGAAAAGTAATGCCTATTTTGCCAGAACATTCTTGTGACACACGTTTAACCGATCTGCCTTTTGAGAGGATGACACGCCAGTGAATATGTTACGGTAGGAACCTGTGACATTCTCTTTAAAAATAAACAAAAAAACAACAGCAAAAATATAAACAAACAAACAAAAACCGCATGCACATTGGTGTTCGTGTTTACACATCATCCCCATAGACAGAATGCAGCTACATTCGTGATGGGCAAAAATGGCCACCGCATTACGGCAAAATCTCTCCATGGTGACTTGGAGCCCCAGCCAAGGAAGGAAAACAGAAAGCCACCAAACACACACGTGTTGTGTGTTATGTACTAGCCCACTCACGTGTTTCCATCAGTGTTCGGCGCTGCTAAAGTTCCACCTTATCATAGTAGTCATCATAAATCACGACGCTTTCAAGCTTTTTAGATCGGTAATGTGTCGATTCTAGAGAGAGAGAGAGAGAGAGAGAGGGAGAGGAGAGAGACACAGAGAGAGAAAGAGAGAGAGAGAGAGTGGAAGAGATAGGGGAGAGAGAGAGAGACAGAGACCAAGCAGAGAAGAGAGGAGAGAGTGTACAGCAAAGAAGTGTTGGAACATGCCTCAGGCAGGAGAGTTTATGGATTCTTCTCACTATGCTGAAGCTTCTCACATTTCCTTGTGTAATGCTGTCATTATTTTCATGATCAACTTACAGTGGAAAGACTTTAAAATTGGAAACTTCTTACTTAGCAATTCTACACCAACCTGCAAACTACTCTTACACTAACACTGACATATTTCAGTCATCCTTCGGCGCTTGGTCGATTTCCGCTCCTACGGGCGTAAACACGACTCCAAACACAAAACAAGCAGCTTAGATCAAATGAATTTTCATAAAGAAAACGCCAATTTTTTTTTTCTATCAAGAACGAACGCAAAAGAACACGAAAGTGTTATACATTAGCCATAGGCAAGCCAGTTTAACGGATTCTCGTCCCTTAGTGGGGCTTCTCACTGTCCCGGTGCCATGTTGCTATCATTCAAAAGATGTCGAGAGGTGGGGGTGTTTTTGAACCACTTTCAAATTAAATACCTTATCTTAAGACTGAGCATTTCCCGTGGGAAGTTGGTGGCCTGTCATATAAACAGCACCCTTCATCTTCTGGAAATCTGTGCTAGGAATTCCCTCTTTTCTAACCCACTTGTTTGGTTTCTGCCTTTTTCCTTTTCTCTTGTCACTCCTTCTCATTCTATTTCTGCCTTCATGGTCCATTCTCCTGCGTTTCCCCCAAAACCTTAAACAACGATTTTCCTCTCCCATACCGAAGTCGGATGCGCTGGCCTAAAGGCCGACTTGTCAGGCGCTTATCGGCAGTGCAACGCATTTCTCGCTTCTGAATAGGCCAGATAACAATAGTTTGCTGTCGCGTTGGACCGGCCGACAGCAAAAAGTAGACTGAGGCCATTACCAGTATAAGAAAAAAAACTTCAAGAAAAACACTTTAAATTATAGACTCACAAGCAAAAGCAAAACCGGAAAAGGAAAAACGGAAAATGTTACCTCTAAAGAGGTCACTCCTATGCACAAGAAGAAGAAAATGAAACCAAACAGCCTAGAAAAAAAGACATAACCAAAAAACATTTTTTAAACCATACGCACACCAAAAACTGGCCACACAGAAAACCCCAAGCAGAACAAACGAAGACCATCTTTTTTATAAAATAAAAAAAACACACACAAAAAACGTTAACCTTGGGCCCAAAAAAAAAGGTGTTCAAAGTGTCTTAAAACCGATTTCAATTCTTGATATTGGCAGCCAGCTATCAAACATGAAAGGCTGAAGAGAGAGACAGAGACAGAGAGAGAGAGAGAGAGAGAGAGGGGGGGGGGGGTCTTGGGGAGTTTAAAAAAACTGTAGCACTGGGTAAACGGTCTGCTTTCCACGTGCTCTGTATCTCCACTCTAGCCAGCAGCCCCACCGCTACCCTCCCCTCCCCTCCCCTCCCTCCTCTCTCTCCTCCCCTCTCTCTCTCTCTCTCTCTCTCTCTCTCTCTCTCTCTCTCTTTTTTTTTTTTTGTCATGTCATTGTCTCTCTCTCTCTCATCTCTCTCTCTTCTCTCTCTCTCTCTCTCTCCCTTCTCCTCTCTCTCTCTCTCGCTCTCTCTTCAATCTTATCTCCGTTATGCTCCTAGTCTCCATTCAGGTGGTTATTACACAAATAGCAGGAAGACTGCATGGTGAGGATGTAGGTGTCCCCCACAGCATTGTCCATAGCTGCTGAACTATTCTTCCACGAAAGTAAATGCCTATTTTGCAGAACATCTTGTGCACACGTTAAAACCCGTTCTGCCTTTTGAGAGATGACACGCCATTGAATGCTGGAAGGAACCTATGACATTCTCTTTAAAAAAAAAAAACAACAACAGCAAAAAATAAACAAACAAACAAAAACCGCATGCACATTGGTGTCGTGTTTACACATCATCCCCAAAGACAGAATGCGGCTACCTTCGTGGTGGGCAAAAACTGGCCGCATACGCAAAATCTCACCATTGGTGACTTGGGAGCCCCAGCCAAGAAAGGAAAACAGAAAGCCAACAAACACTCACGTGTGTGTATGTACTAGCCACTCACGTGTTTCCATCAGTGTTCGGCGCTTGCTAAAGTTTCACCTAATCATAGTCATCATAATCACGACTCTTTCAAGCTTAGATCGGTTAATGGTGTCGATCAAGAGAGAGAGAGAGAGAGAGAGAGAGAGAGAGAGAGAGAGAGAGAGAGGGAGAGAGAGAGACACAGAAAGAGAAGAAAGAGAGGGGAGAGAGAGAGAGGAAGAGAGAGAGGGAGAGAGAGAGACAGAGACAGAGACAAAGAGAGAGAGGGAGAGAGAGAAGCAGCAAAGAAGTGTTGGAACATGCCGCAGGCAAGGACAGTTTATGGATTTCTCTCCCTCTGCTAAAGCTTCTCACATCCTTGTGATATTGCTGTCATTATTTCTCATGATCGCGAGAAAATCATTAAAACCAACAGACTATGAATACCTTAAGACTGAGACATTATTACTATTTTTCCCCGTTTCTCTGCCAGAGCTCTGAAGTTCACCAATACTGAGATTTTGTGTATTCGACCGTTTTTGCCCAACATGAAGGTAGCAGCATTCCGACTTCGGGAATATAATTAATATCAAATTGACATCCAAAAGAGGACTTAAGCAAGCAAAATAAGCTGAAAGAGGAAAATCTTTTTAAAAAATCTAACACCTCTAAGAGAGATCACTCCTATCTACACAAGACAACTAAAAATAGAAACGAAAATATCAAAAGCGTCCTAAAGAAAACATCAATAACGCATTTACAATCAAACAGAACGCAGGTTAAAAAAAAACTTCAAACAAAGCAAAAGCAAACCACGATAAACATAAACATTACCTTAGGAATAAAACAGAGATGTCTAAAGTGTCTCAAAATTGATTTTGGAATCTATAGATATTGACAGCCAACTTTAAGGCAGGAGAGGCATATAAGAGGGATCTCGGAGTGTAAAAAGCTGTGACACTGTGCAAATGTTGTCTGTTTTCCAGCGTGTTCTGAATACCGCCCCCCCCCCCCCCCTCCACCAAACAACCCCTCCTCCACCCTCATCTCTCTTTCCGCCCTGTCTCTTCAAACGTTTACCTGGAATACTCACGTCCTCTATTCAGACTGTTACATAGAAAAACGGATTGTTTACTGGGAATGTTAGGTGTTATCCACACCATTGGCCATAGCTGACCTGTTCTTTTACAACAGATGTATGGGTACTGTGAACATGAGACTAAACCGAGGTCCCGTGTGCGAACGCACGCAGAACATCTTGTGCACACGTTAAATCCTGTTCCGCTCTTCGTAAGAGTAGGCCATTGTGTGCCGGTGGGAACAGATGACAGAATTCACAAATCCGCATACACACGGGGACTGGATGTAAAAAAAAGCACATAAATGCTTATTCCATTATCCTCGATATAAAAGAATAAATAAATAAATAAAATGTTTAAAAATGTGTGGAAGACGTTATGTGTATCTTCGCCAGTAGGATTTCATCTAAAAGGGGTTTTTTGTATGGTTGGGTGGGGATTTTTTATTGGTTTGTTTTGTTGTTGGGGGGGGGGGGGGGGGGGTTTGTTGGGGGGTTTTTTTTTTTGGGGGGGTGGGGGGCGTTCCTCGGCTAGAGCTTCGAGGTTCACCAATGGTGAGATTTGCGTATGCGACCGTTTTTGCCCACCATGAAGGTAGCCACATTCCGACTTCGGGGATGCATGCTGGGTATGTTCGTGCTTCTGTGACCCACCAAACCCGGACACGAATTACAGGACCTTTTATGTGCATATTTGATTTTCTGCATGTCTATATACATGAAGGGAGTTAAGGCACTGGCAGGTCTGCACTTGAAGCTGACCATGAAGATCCTAAAAATATCTACTTTTAATTCATCAGACACCGCGGAGATTCGAACCCACGACTTGATGGACACATGGGATTGAAGTCGACCGGTCTTGACCACTTGGCTATCATCTGAAAGTTTGATACAATAGACTTGTAGGGGGGGTGGGGGTGGAGTCAATGATGATGATGATGATGATGATGATGATGATATGATGATGATGATTTTGCAAAGTCAGGAGTGATGTTATCTCTGGGAAAAGAGCTCACACCCCTCCCCCCCACCCTCCCCTTCTCTTCCAGCCCCCAGTCCCTCTCTGCCTGGCAATGAGTGGTGCTGCTGTATTTTCCATCTGAAAGGTTAGCTGTGCTACATGGTGACCGTTCTGGATCTGCACAGCCTTTGGTGGTCACACGCACGCTTGCAGTTCTACACAGGCAACACTCACGTACTGGCCACTGACATAGTCTATCATTCTTCAGTGCTTGGTCAAACTTCATCCAAACACTGGCATGCCCGCAACTCCAAACATGAAACCAAGCACAGATCGATAGACATTCCAATAAACAAACGCCTTTTTTAAGTGAGCAATGATTAAAAACACAAAAAAATGAAAAGGAAGAAAGTGTTGGAAAATGCCACAGGCAAGCAGAGTTTACGTATTTGTCTCCCTTTTAGGGCTTCTCAGGGTCCAATGGCAAGGTTATTATTTGCAATGAACTCGAGAAAAGGATAAACGTGGAAAAAAATGTTAATAAATAAAAACACCAGAATTTAGATGCATTACTTACTGTGGTTGAAGTGGTTAGAGTGTTGAGCTCGCAATCTAACAGTCCGGGTTTAAGCCAGCATCAAGACACCCATTCGAGGGGATTTTTTTCCCATGGAGTTAACCGACTCGTTCAATCTTTCGAACACATGCTTGTCATGGCTAAACCGCTGTGCGTTCCACAAATTTCAAAAACAACTTACCAAAGCAAAGAAATAGGTGCGGGTGGGTGGGTGGGGAGAAGACGGGAAAAAAAAGAAGACTGATACCGAACAGAGGGACTGGGGAGTGGTATCCATAGCAAACTCAAGCAGCTCTTTCCGTTTGTTCCTTTGTCAGGATAATTTATGTGAATGTTTAATTTGATTCTCATGTTTATATTCCACGTTGTTTAGTAAAACAACCGTGAGATATCAGCATCTGGACAGCATTTGTTGCGATGTAACTGTGTCGTTTGAGCAAGGCGAGCGGCGGAATCGTTTCTCTAATTAACTCCCCTGAAGGAGGGAACCTTTATGAATTTTAGTAGCGCCAAAGAAGGCAACTGTGTTCTTCACCAAGGGAGGCGATTTGGAAGCTTTGCGCATGCGTGTGAATTAACTCCCATGATAGAGCGATCGTTTATGAACTTATAAGTAGCCCAAAAGAAGGCAACAGTGTTTTTTGTCAGGGGAGGGAATTCAAAAGCTTGCGCATTTGTGCGAAGCATACTACCCTCATCATCATCATCAGACCCGTGACCTTGGCGGTCGTGGGGGAGACATGAAAGACGATGCCGTGGTAAGCCTCCTCCATCCATCTCGGTCCTCGGCTCTGCGCAGTAGTGCCGAGTCATTCATCCTGTCCATTCTCTGATGTTGTCCATCCATGACTTGTTCTGTCTTCCCCTCCTTCTGCCACCTTCGAGTGTTCCCTGCAGTACTGTTTTGGGCAGAGTGTTGTGGCGGGTGACGTGGCCGAACCATGTCAGCTTTTCTTCTTGACGATGGTGAGAAGGTTGCTGTGGACCTGCCAGCCGTGTTATTTGACTCTTGACAAATTCGTTGGTCTTTCGTTCTCTCCAGGATATGCCCAGTAGTTTTCTATGGCATTTTGTTTCGAATGACTGGATTCGCTTTGCTGTTTCAGCAGTCAATGTCCAGTTTCACTTCCGTACAGCAGATCGACTGAATTAGGCTTTGTAAGACTTTAGTTTGATTGGGAAACTGATCTCTTTACTTTTCCATATGGTGGTGAGTTTTGTCATGGAAGATGTTGCCATGGCTATTCTGACTTTGATTTCTGTCGTCGATCGCCCGTCCTTTGTGAGTGTAGCGCCGAGGTATTTAAAAGCGTCTACCTCCTCCAGTTGTTGGCCGTTCATGTAAATTTTAGCGTGGCATTGCTCGGCTGTTCACAAGTACTTTACTTTTCTCCGAGCTCACCTCCATCCCATATGCTCCAGCTCTGTTCTAAAGTCTGGTCGTAAGATCTTGCAGCTCTGTGTTTACTTCCGCCCATGAGGTCAATGTAAATCGGAAAACCGTAAGTTGTTGAGGGGTCTGCCGCCAATGGAGATGTTAGGGGGGAAGTCATGGAGGGTCTCTCTCATGATGTTTTCCAAGAACAGATTGAACAGGACTGGAGATAACAGGCATCCTTGTCGGACCCCAATTGTGGTTTTGAAGTAGTCTCCGACCTGATTGTTCAGAAGGACTACACTGCTTGCAGTGTTGTATAGTGGTTTGCACTAGTCCTTCTTGAATGCCAAACATTCTGAGGACCTGCCACAGGCCTTCGTGCCATACTCTGTCAAAAGCCTTCTTGAAGTCGATGAAGTTGTGAACAGTCTCTCTGAGTTGAAGAGTTTTTCCATCATGATGTGCAGTTAAAAATCTGTTCGATTGTGCTCCTGCCTGCCTGAACCCAGCTTGTTCCCTGCAAGGTGTCTTCTGCCTCCTTCTTGAGTCGATCAAAATAATTTTGAGCATGATTTTTGCGGGCGTGGCTGATGAGCCTGATTGTTCTATAGTTTTGGCATTGGCGTAAATTCCCCTTCTTGGCAGGGTATGATGAGTGATTGTGTCCTTCTGTTGGCCACTGTTTTGTCTCCCAAATCTTCTGACAGATAGCTGTAACATATGGAGGGACTGTTTCGCCACATGCTTGAGCAGCTCTGCGGGAAATATTGTCTGCTCCTGGACTTCCTACTGAAGCTGCGGATGGCTTCTTCCACTTCTTCCCTCAGTATAGGTAATGGCGGGGGTGCTCTTGATGTTGCTGCTTCTCTTCTATTATGCTCTTGTCAGGTTGTATTGGGTAGTTGTACAGTTTCTTTACAAAATTTAGACCACCTGTTCAAGCAGCGAGCTTTCTGTGAGGAGGTTCCGGGGCTGTCTTCAATGACTGATGATTTGGTTTGAAGTGGTTTGTGAGTTTCTTCAGGTGTCGTATGCCTTTTTACTTTGCCCACTTTCATGTTTTTTTTTCGATCTCATCACATTGGTCACTGATCCACTTCTCTCTGGCCTTTAACATTGACTTCTTCACGAATTGTTGGGCCCCCCGTATTCTTTAGGGTTGGGAAAACCTGGTTGGTTTCAGTGCTCTTCTTGTATCGCAGAGGTCCAAGATGTCATTGGTAGTCATGGCTGTGTTATTCCTCTGACAAACCCAGTACCTCTTTTGCTGTTTTCTCGGGCTGCCTCATTGAATTGTTGGTGAGGTCATTGATGTCATTGTCCAGGAGGTTAATGCCGCAAAACGTCCGCCAAGCTTAGCTTTGGGAAAATCTCCTCGACATCTGGGTCTTTAGTTTGTCCACGTCAAATTGATACGTGGGTTTGCAGGCTGTTTGTTTTTTTTTCAGCTTCATTTTGAATACCAGCAGCACAAGGTCGTGGTCACGCCTATGTCAGCTCCAGGGTAGGTTCTTGTTCTGGCTCTGTTGATGCTGGATTTGAAGCGCCGTGGTGTTAAGATAAAATCTATTTGGTTATGGATCTTGCCGTTTGGCGCATGCCAGGTTGTCCTCCTTGACTGCTTGTGGAGATAGAGGGTATTGGGAATGGTAAGTCTGTGGGTGCAGGCAAACTCCAGCAGACGTAGTCCCCTGTCGTTGGTCTCCCCAGTTCCAAACTGACCAACTGTTCCGGCCCATTGGTTGTAAGAGTCAGGACCCACTTTGGCGTTAAAATCACCTTAGTGTAAAAAGAAAACGATATTGTCAACATTCTCTCTCAAACATTTCTTCTCTCTTTTTTTTGTTGGGGGGGGGGGGGTGGTGGTGTTGACTAGATCTCATCGGCGCAGCTTATAGGTCATTGTCTCTTACACACACACACACACACACATACACACACGCGCGCGCGCGCCTTGAGAAATGAGACCAGAGTGAGGGAGTGCATGCATGCGTGCATCTTGCACACCTCCAAACTAAGTAGGTTCCTCTGCAGAGAAAAAAGCCGCTTCAATTTTTGTTCTACTATTTTTCCCCAAAGAAATATACAGGCTACAAAACCGGTATTAATTTGGGGGTCAAGTAGTATCTTGTATAGAGTGCGAGTGGAAAAAACTTTTGGTGATTTTTCACAGATTTTTTAAAGCATGAAATGATGCACTGTCCCACTTGTTTTTTGGATTGAGGGACATTAGAGCAATACCAGGTAGTCACGAGAAAGTTGGAAATAACCATCAAATGAGGTTTGCCTGTATTCCTACAGCGTTGACCCTGTGCATGCATATTGCGGTAAGGAAGCTAGCAGACGACAAAGGACTGAGGGGGTACAGTGTTTGCTGAAAAAAAATTTCAAACCTACCAAATTTGTTCAAAATCACATGAGTTTTGAGTCAGAGGCTAGTCTTTCACAAAAAGTGGTTTTTATTTCTGTGGATGCCTTAGTACGTGCGGTATGAATATAAAAGCTACATAGAAAAACAGAAGGAAAAGAGTGATTTTTTAATACCGGTGTGTAGCCCATATGTCAGAGAATGTGTACCTATGTGGATCAGTGGTCCTGACGTACTGGATCCGCCCAGAAAGTGAAAAGTGACAGGTTCGGTGGTGATCTGGGTGCTAGTCTTTTGGACAAGACAATCAACCGAGTTTTCGTGTGCAACATGCGTTTAACACCACAGAAAGAAGAACTCCTAGTAACAGAAGAGTTGTCCCTGGTAAAATAAAATAAAAAGTAATAAACAAGTCACTGTCATAGGGAAACAAATACACATGTAAATAGGAAAAAGTAGGTTCTTTTTTAAAGTGACACTGCTCTCTCAATGACACGCTGGCCCTTGGGAGAACGTTTCAAATTTCCCGCAGACAGAAATCTGCCATGACTAAAAGTAGTATGTAAACAGCTGTTAATGATCATGCTGTTTGCAGCCAGGAAGAGGTGAGCGTTACGGCTTGTGGAAGCTGGATGGAACTTATATGAGAGAGAGAGAGAGGAACCACTGTTAGGGGCAAATAGTTGTTCACTGGTTGGTTCTAGTTTTGATAAACCTTTAAGCTGGTCCTTTCAGAAAGGACAAACAGAAGAGAGGAGGGGTTGGGGGGACAGAACCCCCACAAGCGGAGTTTTTAACCTATGAAGAGACACATGATGCACCCACTAAAACAAAAAAAAAGGTGTAGGAAAGGAATGGTGCTTTGCGATCTGCATTATTTCCATTGTCAGCGTAAGCTGGTATGTCGTGAAAAGCTGGTTCACATTAATTTGAGTTCAAATTATTTTCTCTCGTCCCTTTTTTTATGGATATGGAGGATTTGGGGGTTTTACGTGATATAAAGAAACAGAATTATAACTGAACATTTTTGTTTTTCCATGCATCATTTAATTTACGGAATACTTCGAACCAAAAATAGTCTGTTAGCATTACAAATTGTTTGAACATGTTATAGGTCTACGTTTTATTTCAGATAGTACTTATCAATTCTTTACAACTCTGAAGCAGTCTTCAACAGACAGAGCAAAAGACTTTGTTATTGGACATCAGTAATGTATGTGTATGTATGCACCACTGAGAGAGAAAGAGAGAGAGAGAGAGTCGAGGGGACTAACGGCAGGGAAAAAGTTGGTTAAAAAACAAAAAAAGCGTTGTTATACTAGAATCACAGCAGTTTGTATTGTTATAAAATAATGATAATGCAAATAGCCTGAAAAACAACATTTTCACAGGCTGTGAACATATTAGGTGTGGTGGTGGTGATGCTTGTTTGGGGTGTGTGGTGTATGGTGGGTGTGGTTTCTCTGTTTTAGTTGGCTTTTCTTCATAGCTTTATTTTTTAAGTTCTGTTTTTTCACGCGTGTTTTCTTGGAAGACCTTTAAAATATGATTTTAGTGGTGCAAAACACCGTTTGAAATTCTTACCTCGCAAAAAACTTGCACTTTCTCTGTTGACTTTGACACGCACCATATAGATCAAATCAAATCAATAAAGCTCCTTCTAGTTAGCTCACAGCAGAATGAAAGTTCTGCCTTTTAGTATACCTAGTCACCCTGAATCTTCCAACACGGCTTTTCACATCTCGCATTAAATATAATAAAAGTGTTCTGCCTTTTCAGTGAACCGATTCACTCTCCTCCTCACAGATTTACAGACAATCAGTAATGTCGGCTTTAGTCTGAAAGGAAATGGCATCACATCATGGCTCAGTTTCAGGGCATAATTCAGAAAATCTTTTCCGCCAAGATGTGTTTGTGGTCTGAAGTCCGATACCAACTTGCTTTCAAAAACATCGAATAACTCTCCATAAACTACTACTGTCGATTTAATTTCCAAAATGCATGGGCTATCATCATTCCTAAGCAGTTTTACATGAACTGATATGTATCTTCGCAATAAAACCAGTCGAACAAATTTGATAGCAACATCAACACTTGCGCCTGCTCAGTTTTTATGAATCTGACGATATATCCTAAAATCATTTTGCAATACTTGCATAGTATGCTCCGGGTAACCTAATACATGTTATAAGTACTTGAATATGCTAATGAGTGCATGTGAATGCAAATTTATTTCTGAGAGACATTTGAATGCATCTGAATGGGTCAAATATATGTAATGGATTTATTGAGAACAGTAAAATGTGACAAAAGGGAGAGAGAGAGGCAATGACAATGACAAATTCTTTTATTACTCGTGTGCTTTTTCACATCCAGTCCCCGCCCGTAGGGATACATCTTAAAGATAAACCCAATACTCATACTCTCACACAGTAGAAACAAAGGGAAAAACAAAAAACAAACAAAAGAAAAACCCCAATACAACCACCCCAAAAAAAAGAAAAAAAACAACAACAAAAAACACCAAAAAAAAGGACAAAAAGAAAAACAAAACAAACCAAAACAAAACACGAAAAAGACCCCCAAAATACCACCAAAAAGAAAAAAAAAAGAAAAAGAGAAAAACCAAAAAAGCCAAACTTATAAAGTCATAAAAATGAACATCTTCACATTGTAAAATGGTACACATAGTTGTTACACGTAACAATAAGATATTGGAATAGGACATTCACTAGAACTCAAGTGCAGTCAACAAGCCCAATATAATATTGAAAATATAAAGTATGAATACGACCTTCATCAGGATACACAAGAACTATAACTAAAGCAAAAACAATAAAGGAGAGAGAGAGAGAGAGAGAGAGAGAAAGAGAGAGAGAGTGTGGTGTGTGTGTGTGTGTGTGTGTGTGTGTGTGTGTGTGTGTGTGTGTGTGTGTTGGTGTGTTTGTGTGTGTGTGGGGGTGGTGTGGGGTGTGTGTGTGTGGGGTGTGTGTTTCAGGATAATACTTAATATATAATTCTCAAGACAGCACACGATCACCATCAACACTTTTTTTTTTATTATCCGTATAATTGAACGTCATGATAATAAAATAACATCTACACATTGTAAGTAAGAGAGGGGGGGAGAAAGTGAGAGAGAGAGAGTGAGTGTGTGTGTGTGTGTGTGTTAATATAATGCTTTTTTGTTTTAAACAAACAAAGGAAAACAAAGAATACTGAATATAATTCTCAAAACAGCACAAAATCACCATCAACACTTTTTTAATTATACTCGTACAGAATAGCACATATTATTGTTATGAAGATATATTTCTTATAACTATAGGGGTAATGCAAAAAAAAAAAAGCTTCCAAACTTTGGTAAACTCACAAGTACACAAAATGAAAGTTTAAAAAGGAGAGAGAGAGAGAGAGAGAGAGAGAGAGAGAGACGGAGACGTGAAGGGAAAGGGCAGATAGATAAGGGCGGAAAATGTAACTTTGTTTTCAAGGCTATGGATTGTGGTTTGTTATTGTTGATGTATTAAGTGAGTTGATAATTGAGTTTTGTATATTGTTATCGATTGATTTTTAACTAATCGGGAAGGGAGTTCCACAGGATAGGGCTGAGTAAACTAGATTTGAATAAGTCTATTTTTGGGATTGGGACACGGGGCTTTATATATTTCTGGTTTGGTTTAGGGGGAATTTGTCTTTTAAGTATGATGGAACAGTTCCTGTCATAATCTTGATCATGACTCCTTTGTTTTTTTTTAATCTTTGGTATAGGCAAGAATGTTTAACCGAGTTGGCTTAACAAGTTTAACAGTTGGCTTCTAATAAGCTAGTCTTCTTTAAAAGGACCAGTTTGAGAGCACGTTTATACAGACTCAGTAACGTTTCATAGTGTTTGCACTATAATAATAATAAAATAATAAAAAATAATAATAATAATAATAATAATAATAATAATAAAATAATAATAATAAATAATAATAATATAAAATAATAATAATAATAATATAGGAATTTATAAGCGCTGAATCTTGCAAAAAAAATTCTGCACTAGCAAATCCCACAGGGTAGAAGCATAGTCTATTGAGGATTGTATATAAGAAATTTGGAAGAATAGTTTCCTTGAATGAGAAGTCAAAAAGTGCTTGACTTAGAAAGTTGGTATACTCTTTGGGACAGGTATTGCATAGTTGAGATAAATGTAGAACCAACTGAATTTTCATCAATTGTTATTCTTAGAACTTTATGGTGATAGGTTTGTTCACTTACTTCCTTTTTAATTTTTAAACTGAGTAAGTTATAGTTACGTTTTGACGTTTTTGTCTGGTGGAAAAAAGCATGCATTTTGTTTTTTGTTTTTTGGGGGCTATAGACATGTTAAGTTCAGTCCATTCGATAAGCTGATCAACGCTTTTTTGTAATGCTTTTGCTAGAAAGTTACGGTCATTTTGGTTCGTAATGAATAATTGTGTCATCAGAAAATAAATTCACATTTGGATTTGATGTGGAGAGGGAGGTCGCCTATGTATAATGAGAATAGGTCCTAGTATGGATCCTTGTGGTACTCAATTGATGGCTTATAGTTTGGATGAAGCTGTACTTATTGAGACACACTGTTTGGGAAAAAGAGAGAGAGAGAGAGAGAGAGAGAGAGAGAGAGAGAGAGAAGAGAGAGAGAGAGAGAGAGAGAGAGAGAGAGAGAGAGAGAGAGAGAGAGGTGTACAGAAAAAAGTTATGCATCTGTGATCTCTTGCACATACAAAAACTTGTAAACGTCATTCATAAACAGAACTCAAAAGACCAGTCAAGTTTTTATTTTTGGTCAAAGAATTTTTTGCATTCACTCGCATTATTTTTCATCAAGCCTGAAAAATGTTTTTAAAGTCATTCTACAGCTCCTTTTTATTTTGTATTATTCAGCTGCGAGCCGGCTCCCCACCCTTACTCCAAACCTTTCTTTTGTGGCTGAAAGGGGGGGTAGGCTTTTTCCCAATGCCTGACCAGCAGTGACACAATGATCGACCAACTGACTTTTCTTCTATTTTCAATTCTCACACAAATCATTTGAAATAATTAGCATAATGACATTCATTCCAAAATGCTTTTACAAATTTTAAATAGTGAAAAAAACTTGATTCCAGCAACATCTTCACAGCTAAAAAAGCCGTGTACCCTAAAAGATTAAGTGCAAAACAGCTTTGGGTTTTAAGGAAGAGAGTTATGCAAACCAAGTATTTCTCGGGAAACAGTCATTGGCTAGTCAAGTGCCTGTGGTGTGTGCTCACCACAAGATTCTTACACTTTTATAATACAGATCTCTAATATTGTACGAGGCTGTTGGGAAATACAGGAAAAGGGGAAGCCATTCTGGTCACATGAAACTTTGTTGATCTTCTAAAGGAACATGCAAGATTTTTTCAACACATTCACATGGGAAAGCTTCGATTCTTCTTCTTCTTCCTTTTTTGTCATGTTTCTCCCAGGGGAGGTTTGACATTGATGAGCCTTCTCCATCTCTCTGTTTTGAGCTTCCTCCTTATTTACACCCCTTTCTCTAAGATCATCTGCAATACAGGCAGCCCAGGTTTTGCCAGGTCTTCCCTTTGGTCTCTTTCCATCCACTACGAAGTTCATTGCTCCTTTTATGATGTGGTGGTCTGCTTTTCCGTTGAACGTGCCCAAACCAGCCCAGTCTATTGGTACTAGCTACAGACTTCAGATCATCAGCTTTGCACATTCTCCATAGTTCTGATTATCATCACATATTATACAGGCCATTAGATTGGGTTGTAAAAGTTCATCCACACCATTACTGGGATTATAGAACAATGCTAACTGGGTTGGGTTCAACTAGGTGGAGGGTTTTTATTTATTGCACTAAAAGGGTAACAAAATCACTGTTGATACTTGCAACCCAAAAACAAAAGTACTTGACATGCTACTGGCATATTGAGTTTCCAATTCACCCTTTCATGGGAGTAAAATCAATTGGAAAGTAGCTTCAAATGCAATAATTTTTATCTTGAAAATAATGCGCATAAAACTGTCATTTTGAACCTGGAATAATAGAAAATATGGTAACGGCCAACAAAGCGAAGGGCATTACCTGCACAACTGTAAACGAATCTACCAGATACAATGACAAACAATTGTCCAAGAATTTCACACATAAATAGGTCAAAGACATTATTTAAGCCATGTTGTTCAGGTTGATATGACCAAGAATTGATACAGGCAACAAGCTACACACATATATACTAACCTTGATTTGAAGGTGAAAAATATGGGCATTGTTTGTAATGGTTGCATGTGACTAAACCAATCACACAACTGCCCAGATAAAGCAGACATTTCAAGCCTTCAATGTGAATACTGAAACATCCAATGCCCAAAAAAAAGTGTACTGAACATGTAGATCTAAACGCATCTTGAGATTCACTCAAGAAGAGGCAATGTTATGTTTGGGAGAAAATTATAAGAAAGTTTTCTTGGGTCTCACTTAGACGTTTGTTATGCTTACTGTATAATACTATATGCAGAAAAAGAATAATGTCAAGCGACCCAATCATGGAAAAGAATCCACAAAAAGCATGTCACTCACAGCTGGGGAATAGATAAGCCCAGCACAGGCAAATGCCTCCTAAGCAAAACCATAAAGTCACAACAAACTTTGACATCAATTATGTCGGACTATCTTGGAATAATGTTCAATAGGTTTAGTAGGTAACACTGTTCATTGACAACAGTGAACACCCAAAATCTACCATCTACAATGAAAAAGGGCATCATGAATTAACTGCATTTAGTTCTCAGTACTTAAAATTGAGTACATGAAAAAGCAATGTTGAAATGAACATCTGCTTTTGATAATCAAGTACAGGAAAACTGTGCTAAATGTTTCATACATGTCATTGATGAGATTGACTAGAAAAGTAAAGTGGAAAAGGCAAGGGCATTAAATAAAGACTAGCTGTCTACCAGCATTCCTCCTTAAAAGACACTTTTTTGTACTTGAACAACAATTAAAGCAACAACAAAAAAGTAATATAGCAAGCGTTTCAACAACTGCTTGTGAACAGTCTACGACCAACCACAAAACATACATATATGCTAAACCATTTTCTATATATTACTTAGCACAGGTTTCATGAGGGCACCCAAGTCAAAAAACAATTAGAAAGGCTAAAACAAATCACAACCACAACCTGTACCAAACTGTATCGCAGTGATCTGCTAGAATACATTATTTTAGAACATTTGCCATGCTGTACTTTTAGAATACACACATCTGAAGTGAAGTTTCATACTTGCAAAGTAGAAGCATAAATGATATAACAGATACAGCATAACTGTTGGAAAAATGAAAGAAAACAAGCAATAGATTACGCACTGGCTCATGTAAAATCTTTAGATTTAGTCTTGCCAATACAACCAATTTTTTGCGAGGGACCTCCATCCTCCTTTTACCCTGGCCCACTTATTTGGGTTTGTTTTTTGGGGGGGAGGTAAATTATATTGTGAGGCCTCCAAACTTTTTTCTCACTCTTCTCTTTCCAGATTTAACAAAACAAATATTTTTAAAATGCTGTAATCTAGCACATTTGTGCTGACAATGGACATCACAGACTGCTGGGAGAGATGCAGATGAAGTCTATCAAAGGGCTGGGATGCATCCCCCTTTTGCTGTATTATTCTTGTTTGTCATTTCTCTGATATTTTTGTATATGGTGCTGTCTTTTCTGTTTTGATCTTTGATAGTTTACCCTGTTGATGATAGCCATTCTTCTTGGGCTTCAGCACATTTCCTTCACAAGATTATTCAATCTCTCATATTCATTGGAATCAATCTGCCTTGCTCTTTTTCACTCTTCCTAGTAATCAAATCTTTTGTAATCCATTGCTACTTTTGTCTCGTTTCTTTGGTATATCTTAAAGATAACATGAAAGATCGTTCTAAAAGTGCTATGCATGAAAAAACATTCCCCCGAAAATTAAAAGATTAAATGTAATGGAAAATCTATTTCATAAAACCATATTTACCACATAATTTGTATGCTATCAAGAGCAAAGACGATTTTAGCACACACAAAAACAAAATTTTATGGATAAAAAGAAAAAGGAAAAAAGAGAATACGCCATATCTTTGAAATTTCACTCGTTCAATATTTCTGTAAAAGCTCTTACTGGACAAACAACAAACATTATTTCAAATCTAAATATTCACAATTTTTTGGTTTTTTAAAATGAGGTGAAACTAAAATATATCATTTGCAACATTCTCTGTTAATCTTTCCTCAGCAAATTTTATGATCCTGCAACTGTAAACATGATTATAGGATAGTGGTATTTCTAAGCCCATTTTATTGAAAAAAATCCAACAAACAAAGCAATAGTACCACTGTCCGCGTCATTTATTTATATATATATATATATATATATATATATATATATCTATATATATATATATATACCCTTGAATAGTAAACAACCAGATCACAACTTTTTTCATAAACTTGCAATCAACAAACATTTTAGGCAGTTTCCAAACAGATATTAATGTGATCTGACCCTCCAAAATCTTTAGAGTAAAATAGAGCCTTATATTTAACATTTGAAC
>CM054147.1:12271133-12278633 GCA_028751875.1 Rapana venosa
TGTGTTGTGCGTGTGTGCGTGCGTGCGTGCGTGCGTGCGTGTGTGCGTGCGTGGTGGTGTGTGTGTGTGTGTGTGTGTGTGTGTGTGTGTGTGTGTGTGTGTGTGGTGTTTGTGTGTGTATGTGTATGTGACACGCAGTTGTTTTAAAACAGTCTTAGAAAATGAGAAGAAGAAAAAAAACATGAATCGTCTCAAATTTCATGTTGATGTCCTGAAAACCGAGTTTTGACAGAAAGACAAAAAGCTATTGTGTGAAAGAGCCCTCACTGTACGAGTATCAGAAAAGTAGATTAGAAGCATAAAACACCAGCCTGTAACAGACAAAGATCGATCACGTCTTTGATGTGGTGATGGCAGAAATGACAGAGGATTATAGTGATACTTGGCACAAGTCACTGCCGTGAGAAACCACAGACTTCTTCTATGTTTCCTTGCATCTCATGCCTGCTTGTGGTGATGCAGCTTTTTTCTTCCTACTATAATATGTCCTTTGCCACTCCATTAAGATGAGGCCATTGTTCTGCACATGAGTCATTCTTTGCTGTGCAAAAGATGTTCTCTGTGTGTTTGCACACGGGCTTCAGTTTATAGTCTCACCCGAAGGACTTTTGGGGAAGTGGAGTCAGTACAGATGTTGACTCCGGGGTGAAATCCCCTAAAACAGGTGCTTCTGTGGTGGCTCGATCCCTGGCTGTCAGATCACGAGCATGAGGAAAAGCGTTCCGATCTGATGGGCCTGGAATCATGGCAGAACTTTTTCTGTACATTTTGTTTCATACTTTAGGATGCTGAGCATTCTAGCTTTGCGGAAAGGAGGGATTCAAACTTTCAAGAATCGAAAAATTCAAACTTAGAGAGGGAGCGAGATAGCCTAGTGTTAGAGCATGACAACAACAACAACACCAACAACAACAGAAACAACAGTAACAGCAACAACAACAACAATACTAACAAACCTACAAGTGTAACCTTTTTTTCTCTGGCAAACTACGCAAAAACGAAATGATCATTCAAAACCAAGTTTTGTCGTGTAAGAATACCGAGGAAAAAAGAAACAAAACAAACAAACGAACGAACAAAAAAAGAAAGAAAGAAAGAAAGAAAGAAAGAAAGAGAAGAGAAGAGAAGAGAAGAGAAGAGAAAAAAACAGAAAGCAAGAAAGTAGACGAAGGAGAAGAAACCAAATACTCACCAGTGTTAATTTTCTGACTTTGCTGCATAATAGCTACGAAATGAAATTGTAAGTAAAGGCTGTGTAATTGAATAGCTGTTACAAAACCAATGAACACTTTCTCAAGAAAGCTAGACTCGTTGTATTACATAGATTTTGTTTCATGATCAGGCTAAATGTTATCGTTTTTCAATTACTGCGACTTTTTTCTTGTTTGCTATGGAATATGTGATTTTCATTCATGGTAAGTCTTTGAATGAAAATGCCAGAGATTCTATCTCTCCCCCCCCTCTCTCTCTCTCTCTCTCTCCCTCTCTCCCTCCCTCCCTCCTCTCTCTCTCTCTCTCTCTCTCTCTCTCTCTCTCTCCTTTAAATCATATTTTGAAGTTTTGTTGTCGTTGTTGTAGTTGGGGTTTTTGTTTTGGCTTTCTTGTGTGTATTTTGTTGATAGTCCCTAATCAGGACAAGAGCCAGATGGAAAATGTATAGGAATACTTACTCTGTAACCCTTGAAAAATAAAGATCATTCAAATATCATTCTCTCTCTCTCTCTCTCTCTCTCTCTCTCTCTCTCTCTCTCTCTCTCCCTCTCTGCATTCCACTTGCCACCCACCCCATCCCACCCTACCCCACCCTTCCCCCGTCCACCAGTTAGAGAGTTACTCTTATCTCTACAAACTATTATTCTCGTCTCACACTTCATCCCCTGCACACAGAAACTCGGAACCCAAGTTCAAAGTGCTAGATACATTCCTGTGGCAGACTATACAAGCGCAGACTGCCTTCCCCAAAAGACCTCTTAGTACTGAAAGGGTTAACCTTTTGTATCGGCTGGCTGGGGAGTTACCGCCCATTACTGTTTCTAAGTCTGAAGATCAAAGGGTTAGTGGCTTGGGGAGCTTGCTTTAGTCTTACGCACTTAACTCTTTGTGTTCCAGGGATTCTCTGTGTGTGTGTGTTGATGAGTGAAGTTGATGGGGATGTAGGGGGAGGGGAAGGTGCTGTGGTTTAAAATGTAAATGTCGGCCGACAATATCATTACCTTGTTTTTCAGTGAGCGTGTAGGAAGTTGTTGTTGTTGTTCTTCTTCTTCTTCGTCTTCTTCTTCTTCTTCTTCTTCTACTTCTTACTTCTACTTCTTCTTCTCTTTTCTACTTCTTTTTTTCTTCTATTTCTTCTCTTCTTCTTTTTTCTGCTTCTTCTTCTTTTTCTACTTCTTATACGCTTCTTCTTCTTTTCTTTTTCTTCTTCTTCTATTTCTTCTTCTTCTTTTCTTATCTTCTTCTTCTTCTATTTCTTCTCTTCTTCTTCTATTTTATACTTCTTCTTTCTTCTTCTATCTTCTTCTACTTCTTCTTTTCTACTTCTTATACTTCTTCTTCTTCTTTCTTCTACTTCTTCTACTTCTTCTTCTACTTCTTCTTCTTCTTCTTCTTCCTCTTGTTATTGCGCGTTCCCCAGCTTAACACCTTGGGGGTCACTCAGAATACACGCCGTGATTCAACTCATCCCAAATGGGAATCTGTGTTCATATTGAAAGTACACACTGGATGTGAAAATTTGCGTATATGACTCTTCTCAAGTGCCTCTCTACATAGACATCCATATTCCGACTTCCGGTGATTTTTTGTCTCCTTTAGAAGAGAGTGTATACTGTTATATTATAATAATAATAATAATGTATGGAATTTATATAGCGCTGAATCTTGTAAAGCAACAAATCAAAGCGCTCAGATTTCATTTCATACCACTTTAAGTCACGGCAGATTTCTCTCCGTGAAATTCGGGCTGCTCTCCCCGGGGAGAGCGGGAGAGCGCGTCGCCACAAGAGCAGCGCCACCCATTTTTTCTTTTTCCTATCTGCAACTGTATTTGTTTCCCTATCAGAGTGGCTTTTTTCTAAGAATTTTGCCAGGGACAACTCTCTTGTTGCCGTGGGTTCTTTTACGTGCGCTAAATAATTACGTGTAACACACGGGACCTCGGCTTATCGTCTCATCCGAAGACTAGCGCCCAGACCACCACTCATGGTCTAATGGATGGGGGAAAAGTTTCCGGTCCAAACGGGGTACGAACCGCCGCACACTTCAGACCCGGACTTTTCGCTTTCTAGACAGGCGCGTTACCTCTAGACCACCGATCCATTAAGGGTTTGTCATGGCTGGAGGCAATGTCAGCTTAACATTTTACTACATAAAAGCATTTTAATGTAGGCCACAGTACTTCGTCTTTCCCCACACAGCACTAGCTTACATTGATAACTGACAACGCTTTGGGCCTGGGGCATACTGTGGCTGTGTGGGTTAGGGGTGTGGTTTTAACGTAAATTTGGTGTCTACATCCAAGGCTCAGACAGCAACCATCGTTGTCTGTCACATGAGCGAATATGCGTTGCACTGCCGTTAAGCATCTGACAAGTCAGGAGGCCTTGTGAATACGTGGGAGAGAATTGTTTTCTTTAAAGTGTGTCTGGGAAAAGGAGAATGGACCAAGATGTAATAAATAGCCAGGAAGGAGGTGACAGGCAGAAAAGAAACAAGGTTGAAAAAAAACAAAGTGAGGGATAGAAAAGAAGCCATTCCCAGCACATAATTTCCCGAAGGTGGTGATGTTGTTTATACTAACAGGCCCTTGGCATGGCCACCGGGAATTTTTTCCCCGTCTAATATCGCCCTTGTGAACTGATGTTAATGAAAGCTTCGTTCATTTAGGCCTATGACACTAGACCACATCAGTACCGAACAAAAACATGATGTGACTTTGTGGGGTGGGGGATGTGGCTTTGGGGGAATGTGGTTTAGGGGCGTGTGGTTTAGGGGCGTGTGGTTTTTTCACGTAAATGACATCCGTAAGGGACATGTATTTTTCACGTAAATGACATCCGACAATATCCTCCCCCTGTTTCTTAGTAAATGTGTAAGAAGTGACCACGTCACTAAAGCTTGTCTCCTTGTTGACAAACAGTTGAAGCAGTTCTTAGTCTCGTCCTCTACCGCCCTCTCTCTTCCTAAAGATGCTAAACACTGAAGGTCAACAAGAGTCTGATTCCCTTAGCGGCACCGACTAGACGGTTAGGGAGGGAGGGAGTGGCTGTGGACAGCGTCTGAGTGCTTGGTAAGCTAGGAGTGAGTGTATCTGTTGACCCGCAAACTGGAATGGACATCCTCTCCTGCCTTCTGGTTGCTGCTGCTGTACCGTAAGTGTTGTGTCAGTGTGTCAGGTTGCAGGAGTTGGACAAGATTGAAGCGCTGGCAAGCAGGGAGAAGAGAGAATGAGTTTTTGTTGGGTGTTTTTTTTCTTTTGCGTTGACGCTTAAAGGTCAAACAGAGCAAAGATCAGTCTGTTTGTGTGTTGTGTGTGTGTGTGTGTGTGTGTGTGTGTGGTGTGTGTGTGTGTGTGTGTGTGTGTGTGTGTGTGCTTGCCTGCTTTTCAAAGGTTAGTGTAGGACAAGAAAACTTTTGTGTGTGTAATTTTTTGTTATTTTTCACTATTTAGCGAAGGATGTCTTGTTTGACTTTATTATTTGTATTTCCTGAAATATTTATGAGGAGAAAACTGATCGAAGATTTCATGTAGATTATAAGCCACCTTGTTTTCGTTTGTTTGGTTTGTTTTTCAATCAAGTTTGCCATCCTTCTG
Source organism: Rapana venosa (assembly GCA_028751875.1). Taxonomy (NCBI): domain Eukaryota; kingdom Metazoa; phylum Mollusca; class Gastropoda; order Neogastropoda; family Muricidae; genus Rapana; species Rapana venosa. The sequence goes on from CM054147.1 coordinate 12,275,944, forward strand.
AGAGTAGATCTGCACAGTTTCGATTCTTCAAGATGTTTTGATTACTTTGAAAATTATGGTAAAAATATATAATCCAAAGTATTAACGTCTCCCCGGTAAATGTGCATATTGTTTGGGCAGTTTTTGATTATTTTGAATTCTTCAGCATAGAAAACAGTCAGACAACGTTAACACAGTTTTGTTGGCGGATGTGCTAGTGTTTTAGATCTTTTTTCTTTCTATTTCAATATCTTGCGTAAATAGGAAACAATTCAAATTGTAACCTTTCAGCAAGTACACTCATTGGCCTTGTATGATTCAATTATTATCATTATTCATTTTTCTGGGGACGGGATAGCTCAGTGGTGGAAGCACTCGCTTTCATCCAGCCAAGTTAAGCAGCACTGAGCGTGGTTACCACCTGGATGGGTGACCGTTTGTGCTCCTTGGCTTCAGTACAGTTCCCCAGTTCACCTAGCTGTAAATGGGTACCTGCCTCTTTAAGGGTCAGGGAAGGTAAAGCAGCGAGGGAGAGGAGATGGGCACTGCCCTCAATATGCTGGCCCCGAGAGAAGTGAGGTCTGACGCCTCGCTCCCCTACGACAATTACTTTTTTTATTCAGTTTTCTGCTTAAGAGTATAATTGTCTAGACAGTTGTTCTTGTTAAAAACTATTAACAAGACTTTTCTAGTGGGTTTTTTTTGGAGAAGGTGCTAACCTTTCAACTACTTTTTAATAAAATTTAAAAAACCAAACTGCTACTTTTTCTGCAGGTGGATTCATATACTGAATTTTTTCACGACCATCATCTTTTCGTTTCTTATCATCACGTTATCTCCTTCAGCTACAAACAAGGTTATTATTATTATTATTATATTTGGCAGAGAGACAGGCCAACTTGTCAGGAATCTGTTCACTACTATCTTAAATTCCATGGCCCCAGAAACTGACCAGGTGGGTGTGGGGTTGCAGGTGGACGTGCTGACCTTCCAGGACATCCCGGACTTCCCGGAGATGACCTTCTGCATCGAGAACTGGCCGCAGGACTATGACCGCCACATCTTCGGCTTGTTCCTGCTGGTGGTCATCTTCCTCCTGCCCTCCCTCACTCTGGCCATCTGCTACGCTCACGTGGGCCGCACGCTGTGCAGCAACAGCGATGACCACTACCGCCAGTCCTCCCTGGACTCCGGGGCGGTCGCATGCGCTCCAGGAAGCGCGCGGCCCGCATGCTGATCACGCTGGTGGTGGTCTTCATCCTCTTCTGGCTGCCCTACAACATCACCTCGCTGTGCATCGACCTGGCCGAGTCCTCGCAGCCCCTGGACGTGCTGCCCTACACGTTGTGTCTGGGGCACGCCACAGCGCCATCAACCCCATCATGTACTGGATGATGAACCGCCGCTTCCGCCACAACGTCTCCAGTCTCTACAGGGCCGTCAAGACCTCCACCAACCTCTTCTGCGGCTCCACGGCACACCGCCGTAACGTGACCCCCAGATACGTCTGACTGCGTCCCGGCCTTGACACTGTGGTTTTGAGTATTGGACTTCTCTAGGGCTTGTGATTGTAAATAGGGCACTTGCATAATGGGTTGGGTTGTTTTTTTGAAATAATGGGAGGATCTGCACTTGAGGTGACAGGCCCTCCCTTGGGAAAGCAGCCTGAATTTTACACAGTCATGTAAAGGAATCTGCTGTGGCTGAAAAAGGTGTACCATACAATACAAGAGCGAGCGACTTGCACAGTTTTTGCACAATCTCAGAAGGTAGTACTAAAACGAGAAGGAACAGCCTACAGACCTTTTTGAAGATCTCAAATCATGGTCAGAGTACTAAGTAACTCAGTTACTACAGTTACCACAGAAGACTTGCAGATGGAATGGACATGTGCTGAAAATTACTACAGTGGACACAGCAGGATTGCGGGACTTGTGGTATTGAGACGAGTTGACCAAATGTTGTAATCTGATGTTGGTTGGTGAGGGTCAGTGTTTTAAACGATCTATATTTGGAATTCTTCCTGAATGTCATCCAATTCCCTGCAATGCCCTTCTGCTTCCCCAAAAACCGTTTTGGTGTTCCTTCTGCTTTCCAGTGTCAGACTTAATACAGATTATCTGAATGATGATGTTTGTCAAGTTCTGAGGTGATTATTTCTATTCAGTTGGTACCCAAACTGCAACTTTTTCAAAAAGAAACTGTCACGATGACTGACTTGATTTGATTCAAACACGAGTAAGATGCTTCCTGTTTCCTTGTTCTTCTTCTTCTGCAGGGTGTTTCCAAGTTTACAGGTGTTGGACTCCCTCACAAAGTTCCGGTTTAAAGACTGCTTTGGCCTACAAGGGAGACAAACTGTATACCATTAGTTCATTTTTGTGTGTGTGATTCCTTGTAATTAGTGCCAGTCTTTCCAGATGATGATCTGATGAATTGCCATTGTTTTCCAGCATCCCAAACACTGGTGTTATGCTTACGTTGGGCTGGATAGGGGAGGTGGGGTAGTTGGTTTTTTGTTGGATTTGGGGGAGGGGTTGGTTGGTTACCTGGTTGATTGATTGGTTGGTTGGTTTTCTTTGTTTCGTTTTGCTTCTATTTTATTTAGTTTGATGGCTTGCTTATTTTTATAACTTTTCTTGGATTTTTTGGATTTTTTTCTACAACAAACGAGATACGTATTCATCTAAAAACACGTCTTCTCTCGCCAT
>CM054147.1:12283633-12311133 GCA_028751875.1 Rapana venosa
TCCTCTGAAAGAGGCCACTCCTATTCGTATGCAAAATAAAAACCAAAAAATAAATAACCCTTGACTAAAACAAATCAAAAAACATTATCTAAAACATATTGATAAATTGCACACACACCACACACACACACACACACACACACACACACACACACACACCCATACACAACACCACCCACACCACACACACACACACCACACACACACACACACAACACATACAACACAACACACACCACACACACACACACATACATACACACACACACACACACACACACACACAACACCAACCAACCAACACACACACACACACCAACCACACACACACACACACAACACACACACTACACACACACACACACACACACACATGCAATTCTACAAGAATACTATTTGTGTAATTTCCCTTGTTAATTACTCTTTATTACACACATAGACACAGACACACACAGACACACCACACACACTATACACCACCCATGCACCACCACACACGATAAATCTATCTATTTCCTCCTCTCTCTCTCACTCCTCTCCTCAATCTCTCTCTCTCTCTCTCTCTCTCTCTCCCCTATTTTAGGGCCGATCTAGTATCACTTAAAGTGGAAAGACGTTAAAATTGAAGACTTACTTACTTATGCAATTCTACACCAAACCTGCAAACACTCTTACACTAGACACTGACATATTTCAGTCATCCTTCGGCGCTTGGTCGATTTTCCTCTCCTGACGGGCGTAACCACGACTCCAAACACAAAACCAGGCTTAGATCAAATGAATTTTCAATAAAGAAACGCATTTTTTTTTTCTTTCAAGAAACGAACGCAAAAGAGCACGAAAGTGTTATGACATTGCCATAGGCAAGCACAGTTAACGGATTTCTCTCCCTTAGTGGGGCTTCTCACTGTCCGGTGGCCATGTTGCTATCATTTCTAATGATGTCGAGAGGTGGGGGTTGTTTTTTGAACCACTTCAAATTAAATACCTTATCTTAAGACTGAGGCATTTCCCCGTGGGGATGTTGGGGGGCCTGTCAGTATAAACAGCACCCTCATCTTCTGGAAATTCTGTGCTAGGAATTCCCTCTTTTCTATCCCTCTTTTTGTTTCTGCCTTGTTCCTTTTCTTCTTGTCACCTCCTTCTCATCTATTTTCTGCCTTCTTGGTCCATTCTCCTGCCTTTTCCCCCAGAAAGACTTAAACGATTTCCTCTCCCATGATCCGAGCTGGATGCTGCAGCGCTGCATGGCAGCTTTCCCGAATGCAAACGCATTTTCGCTCGAAGTATGGCGAAAAAAGAAGCTGTCTGAGGTCACAGTAAAAAGAATTGAGGCAATACTAATTGAAATAAAACTTCAAGAAAAAACACTTAAATATAGACAACAGAAGCAAAGCTAAACCGAAAAGGAAAACGGAAAATTACTTAAAGAGGTCACACCTATAACAAAAAAAAAAATTAAACCAACAGCCTAGAAAAAAGACATAACCAAAAAACATTTTTAAACCAACGCACACAAAAAGCCACACAGAAAACCCCAGCAAACAAAACTCTTTTTATAAAATAAAAAAAATTTAACAAAAACGTTAACCTTGGCCAAAAAAAAAGGTGTTAAAGTGTCTAGAAAACCGATTTCAATTCTTGATATAGCAGCCAGCGTATCAAACAGAAAGGCTGAGAGGAGAAAAAAGAATGAGAGGAAGAGTGAGAGGTGGGGGGTCCCTGGGATTTAACAAAAACTGCACACTGGGAACGTTCCCTTCCAGCGCCTCTCTCCACTCTAGCCAGCAGCCCCACTCGCTACCCCCCTTCCCTCTCCTCCTCTCCCTCTCTCCATCTCCTCTCTCTCTCTCTCTCTCTCTCTCTCTCTCTCTCTCTCTCTCCTCTTTTTTAATTGTCAATTGTCAATGTCTCCTCCTCTCCATCTCTCTCTTCCTCTATCTCTTCATTCTCTCTACTCTTCTATCTCTCTCTCTCTCTCTTCAATCTTATCCTTTTGCTCCAGTCTCCATTCGGTGGTTATTACACATAGGGAGGACTGCTATGTGAGGTAGGTTCCCCACGCATTGTCCATTGCTGCTGACTATTCTTCCACGAATAAATGCCTATTTGCAAAACTTTGTGCACACGTTTAAAACCGTTCTTGGCCTTTGAGGATGACACGCCATTGAATGTGAAGACCTATGACATTCTTTAAAAAAAAACAACCAACAGCAAAAATAAACAACAAACAAAACGGAAGACATGGTCGTGTTTAACATCCAGTCAGGTATAAAAATCCAGAAATGCGGTACGTATGGGAAAAACTTGCCATACAAATATCTCACCATTGGTGACTTGGAGCCCCAGCCAGAAATGAAAACACAGCAAAACATCAGTTTGTGTATGTACTAGCCGCTCAGTGTTTCCATAGTGTCGGCGCTTGCTAAAGTTTCACCTATCATAGTCAACATATCAGACTCTTTCAAGCTAGATGGTTAATGGTTGACAAAGAGAGAGAGATGAGAGAGTAACAAGAGAGAAGGAGAGAGAGAGGGAGAGAGAGACTACAGAGAGAGGAAGAAAGAATAGGAGAGAGAGAGAGGAGAGAGGGACAGAGAACAGAGACAGAGACTAAAGAGAGAGGGACAGAGAAGCAGCAAAGAAGTGTGAACATGCCGCAGCAGGACAGTTTGGATTTCTCTCCCTACTGCTAAAGCTTCACTCTGTGATATTGCTTTATTATTCTCATGATCGCAGAAAATCATTAAACCAACGACTATACCTTAAGACTGAGACATTATTACTATTTTTCCCGTTTCCTTGCAGAGCTCTGAAGTTCCAATACTGAGATTTTGTTTTTTCACCTTTTTTTGCCCAACAGAAGGTAGCACTTTCCGACTTGGGGAATAAATTTAAATATCAAATTCACCCAAAAAGGGGACTTAAGCAAGAAAATAAGCTGAAAAGGAATCTTTTTAAAAAATCTAACACCCCTAAGAGAGATCACTCCATCTACACAAAAAACTAAAAATAAAACGAAAATATCAAAAGCGTCCTAAAGAAAACATAAATAACGCATTTACAATAAACAGAACGCAGTTAAAAAAAAACTTCAAACAAAGCAAAAGCAAACCACATAAACAAAACATTCCCTTAGGAATAAACAGAGAGCTAAATTTCCCTCAAAATTGATTTTGGAATCATAGATATGAACCAACTTTAAGGAAAGGAGGGCATATAAGGGGACCCGGGATGAAAAAGCTGTACACTGTGAAAAATGTTGCTTTTTTCCACGTTTTCGAAACCGCCCCCCCCCCCCCCTCCACCAAACAACCCCTCCTCCCCCCTCATCTCTCTTTCCGCCCTTCTCTTTAAACTTTACCTGAATACTCACGTCCTCTTTCAACTGTACATAGAAAAACGGATTGTTTACTGGGGAAAGTTTTGTGTTATCCAAACCCCTTGGCCATACTGACCGTTCTTTTTCAACGATGTATGGTACTGTAACAGAACAAAAAACCCAGGTCCCGTGGGCGAACGCACGCAGAACATCTTTTGCACACTAAATCCTGTTCCCTCTTCGTAAGAGTAGGCCATTGTGTGCCGGTGGGAAAAAGACAAAATTCCAAAACCGCATACACACGGGACTGGATTAAAAAAAAACACATAAACTTTTTCCCTTATCCCGAATAAAAAAATAAATAAATAAATAAAATTTTTTAAAAATGGGGAAGACGTTTGTTACTTCGCCATAGGGTTATCTAAAAAAGGGGTTTTTTTTTATGGTGGGGGGGGATTTTTTATTTGGTTTGTTTTGTTGTTGGGGGGGGGGGGGGGGGGGTTGTTTGGGGGGTTTTTTTTTTGGGGGGGGGGGGCGTTCCCCCGGCTAGAGCTTCGAGGTTCACCAATGGGAATTTGCGTATGCACCGTTTTGCCCACCATAAAGGGACCACATTCCACTTTGGGATCATCTGGGGATGTTCGGGTTTTTGACCCACCAAACCCGACACGAAATTACAGGCCTTTTTTTGTGCATATTTTATTTCTGCATGTCTATAACAAAGGATTAAGGCACTGGCAGTCTGCACTTGAAGCTGACCATGAAGATCCTAAAAATATTACTTTTTAATTCATCAGACACCGCGGAGATTCGAACCCACGACTTGATGGGACACATGGGATTGAAGTCGACCGGTCTTGACCACTTGGCTATCATCTGAAAGTTTGATACAATAGACTTGTGGGGGGGGTGGGGGTGGAGTCAATGATGATGATGTGATATGATGATGATGATGATGATGATGATGATTTTGCAAAGTCAGGAGTGATGTTATCTCGGGGAAAAAGGCTCACACCCCTCCCCCCCACCCTCCCCTTCTCTTCCAGCCCCCAGTCCCTCTTTTGCCTGGCAATGAGTGGTGCTGCTGTATTTTCCATCTAAAAGGGTTAGCTGTGCTACATGGTGACCTTTTCTGGATCTCACACCCTTTTGGTGGTCACACGCACGCTTGCAGTTCTACACAGGAAACACTCAGTACTGGCCACTGACATAGTCTATCATTCTTCAGTGCTTGGTCAAACTTCATCCAAACACTGGCATGCCCGCAACCCCAAAACATGAAACCAGCACAGATCGATAGACATTCCAATAAACAAACGCCTTTTTTAAGTGAGCAATGATTAAAAACACAAAAAATGAAAAGGAAGAAAGTGTTGGAAAATGCCACAGGAAAGCAGAGTTTACGTTTTTGTCTCCCTTTTTAGGGCTTCTCGGGTCCAATGGCAAGGTTATTATTTGCAATGAACTCGAGAAAAGGATAAACGTGGGAAAAATGTTAATAAATAAAAACACCAAAATTTAGATGCATTACTTACTGTGGTTGAAGTGGTTAGAGTTTTTGACTCGCAATCTAACAGCCCGGGGTTTTAAGCCAGCATCAAGACACCCATTCGAGGGATTTTTTTCCCCATGGAGTTAACCGACTCGTTCAATCTTTCGAACACATGCTTGTCATGGCTAAACCGCTGTGCGTTCCACAAATTTCAAAAACAACTTACCAAGCAAAGAAATAGGTGCGGGTGGGTGGGTGGGGAGAAGACGGGAAAAAAAGAAGACTGATACGAACAGAGGACTGGGGAGGGGTATCCTAGCAAATCAAGCAGCTCTTCCGTTGTTCCTTTGTCGGGATAATTTATGTGAATGTTTAATTTGATTCTCATGTTTATATTCCACGTTTTTTTAGTAAAACAACCGTGAGATATCAGCATCGGGAAAAGCATTTGTTGCGATGTAACTGTGTCGTTTGAGCAAGGCGAGCGGCGGAATCGTTTCTCTAATTAACCCCCCTGAAGGGGGGAAACCCTTTTAAATGAATTTTAGTAGCGCCAAAGAAGCAACTGTGTTCTTCACCAAGGGAGGCGATTTGGAAGCTTTGCGCATGCTTTGTAAATTAACTCCCATGATAGAGCGATCGTTTATGAACTTATAAGTAGCCCAAAAGAAGGCAACAGTGTTTTTTGTGGGGGGGAGGGAATTCAAAAGCTTGCGCATTTGTGCGAAGCATACTACCCTCATATCATCTCAGCCCCGTGACCTTGGGGTCGTGGGGGAGACATAAAAGACGATGCCGTGGTAAGCCTCCTCCACCCATCTGGGTCCTGGGCTCTGCGCAGAAAGTGCCGAGTCATTCATCCTGGTCCATTCTCTGATGTTGTCCATCCATGACTTGTTCTGTCTTCCCTCCTTCTGCCACCTTCGAGTGTTCCCTGCAGTACTGTTTTGGGCAGAGTGTTGTGGCGGGTGGACGTGGCCGAACCATGTCAGCTTTTTCTTCTTGACGATGGTTGAGAAGGGGTTGCTGTGGACCTGCCACCGTGTTATTTGACTCTTGCAAATTCGTTGGTCTTTCGTTCTCTCCAGGATATGCCCAGTATTTTTTCTATGGAAATTTTGTTTCGAATGACTGGATTCGCTTTGCTGTTTCAGCAGTCAATGTCCAGGTTTCACTTCCGTCAGCAGGATCGACTGAATTAGGGCTTTGTAGAGCTTTAGTTTGATTGGGAAACTGATCTCTTTACTTTTCCATATGGTGGTGAGTTTTGTCATGGAAGATGTTGCCATGGCTATTCTGACTTTGATTTCTGTCGTCGATCGCCCGTCCTTTGTGAGTGTAGCGCCGAGGTATTTAAAAGCGTCTACCTCCTCCAGTTGTTGGCCTTTTCATGAAAATTTTTAAAGCGGTGGCATTGCTCGTGCTGTTCACAAGTACTTTACTTTTCTCCGAGCTCACCTCCATCCCATATGCTCCAGCTCTGTTCCCCAAGTCTGGTCTTTAAGACTTGCGCTCTTGTTTACTTCCGCCCATGAGGTCAATGTCATCGGAAAACCGTAAGTTTTGAGGGGCCCTGCCGCCAATGGAGTGTTAGGGTGGAAGTCAGGGAGGGTCTCTCTCATGATGTTTTCCAAGAACAGATTGAACAGGACTGGGGGATAACAAGGCATCCTTGTCGGACCCCAATTGTGGTTTTGAAGTAGTCTCCGACCTGATTGTTCAGAAGGACTACACTGCTTGCAGTGTTGTATAGTGGTTTGCACTAGTCCTTCTTGAATGCCAAACATTCTGAGGACCTGCCACAGGCCTTCGTGCCATACTCTGTCAAAAGCCTTCTTGAAGTCGATGAAGTTGTGGAACAGGTCTCTCTGATGTTGAAGATGTTTTTCCATCATGATGTGGCATTTTAAAAATCTGTTCGATTGTGCTCCTGCTGCCCTGAACCAGCTTGTTCCTCTGCAAGGTGTTCTTCTGCCTCCTTCTTGGGGTCCGATTCAAAATAACTTTGAGCATGATCTGCTGGCGTGGCTGATGAGGCTGATTGTTCTATAGTTTGGCTTTGGCGTAAATTCCCCTTCTTGGGCAGGGGTATGATGAGTGATTGTGCCATTCTGTTGGCCACTGTTTTGTCCCCCCAAATCTTCTGACAGATAGCTGTAACATATGTGATGACTGTTTCGCCACCATGCTTGAGCAGCTCTGCTGGTATATTGTCTGCTCCTGGGGACTTTCCTACTGGTAAGCTGCGGATGGCTTCTTCCCACTTCTTCCCTCAGTATAGGTAATGGCGGGGGTGCTCTTGAGTTGCTGCTTTCTCTTCTATTATGCTCTTGTCAGGTTGTATTGGGTAGTTGTACAGTTCTTGACAATATTCAGACCACCTGTTCAATGCAGCTGAGCTTTCTGTGAGGAGGTTTCCGGAGCTGTCTTCAATGACTGATGTTTTGGGTTTGAAGTGGTTTTGTGAGTTTCTTCAGGGTGTCGAGCCTTTTTACTGTTGCCCACTTTCTGTTTTTTTCGATCTCACCCACATTGGTCACTGATCCACTTCTCTCTGGCCTTTAACATTGATTCTTCACGAGATTGTTGGCCTCCCGGTATTTTTTAGGGTTGGAAACCTGGTTGGTTTCAGTGCTTTCTTGTATCGCAGAGGTCCAAGATGTCATTTGGGAGTCCATGGCTGGTTTTATTCCTCTGCAACCGAGTACCTCTTCTGCTGTTTCTCGGACTGCCTCATTGAAGTTGTTGGTTTAGGTCATTTGATGTCATTGTCCAGGAGGGTTAATGCCGAAAACGTCCGCCAAGCTTAGCTTGGAAGATCTCCTCGACATCTGGATCTTTAGTTTGTCCCACGTCAAATTTGATACCCTGGGTTTGCAGGCTGTTTGTTTTTCTTCAGCTTCATTTTGAATACCAGCAGCACAAGGTCGTGGTCACTGCTATGTCAGCTCCAGGTAGGGTTTTTGTTCTGGCTCTGTTGATGCTGGATTTGAAGCGCCGTTTGGGGTTAAGATAAAATCTATTTGGTTATGGATCTTGCCGTTTGGGCGCATGCCAGGTTGTCCTCCTTGACTGCTTGTGGAGATAGAGGGTATTGGCAATGGTAAGTCTGTGGGTGCAGGCAAACTCCAGCAGACGTAGTCCCCTGTCGTTTGGGCTCCCCAGTTCCAAACTGACCAACTGTTCCGGCCCATTGGTTGTAAGAGTCAGGACCCACTTTGGCGTTAAAATCACCTTAGTGTAAAAAGAAAACGATATTGTCAACATTCTCTCTCAAACATTTCTTCTCTCTTTTTTTTGTTGGGGGGGGGGGGGTGGTGGTGTTGACTAGATCTCATCGGCGCAGCTTATAGGTCATTGTCTCTTACACACACATACACATACACACACGCGCGCGCGCGCCTTGAGAAATGAGACCAGAGTGAGGGAGTGCATGCATGCGTGCATCTTGCACACCTCCAAATTAAGTAGGTTCCTCTGCAGAGAAAAAGCCGCTTCAATTTTTTGTTCTACTATTTTTCCCCAAAGAAATATACAGGCTACACACCGGTATTAATTTGGGGGTCAAGTAGTATCTTGTATAGAGTGCGAGTGGAAAAAACTTTTGGTGATTTTCACAGATTTTTTAAAGCATGAAATGATGCACTGTCCACTTGTTTTTTGGATTGAGGACATAGAGCAATACCAGGTAGTCACGAGAAAGTTGGAAATAACCATCAAATGAGGTTTGCCTGTATTCCTACAGCGTTGACCCTGTGCATGCATATTGCGGTAAGGAAGCTAGCAGACGACAAAGGACTGAGGGGGTACAGTGTTTGCTGAAAAAAAATTTCAAACCTACCAAATTTTTTCAAAATCACATGAGTTTTGAGTCAGAGGCTAGTCTTTCACAAAAAGTGGTTTTTATTTCTGTGGATGCCTTAGTACGTAAAAAGCTACATAGAAAAACAGAAGGAAAAGAGTGATTTTTTAATACCGGTGTGTAGCCCATATGTCAGAGAATGTGTACCTATGTGGATCAGTGGTCCTGACGTACCGGATCCGCCCAGAAAGTGAAAAGTGACAGGTTCGGTGGTGATCTGGGTGCTAGTCTTTTGGACAAGACAATCAACCGAGTTTTCGTGTGCAACATGCGTTTAACACCACAGAAAGAAGAACTCCTAGTAACAGAAGAGTTGTCCCTGGTAAAATAAAATAAAAAGTAATAACAAGTCACTGTCATAGGGAAACAAATACACATGTAAATAGGAAAAAGTAGGTTCTTTTTTAAAGTGACACTGCTCTCTCAATGACACGCTGGCCCTTGGGAGAACGTTTCAAATTTCCCGCAGACAGAAATCTGCCATGACTAAAAGTAGTATGTAAACAGCTGTTAATGATCATGCTGTTTGCAGCCAGGAAGAGGTGAGCGTTATGGCCTGTGGAAGCTGGATGGAACTTATATGAGAGAGAGAGAGAGGAACCACTGTTAGGGGCAAATAGTTGTTCACTGGTTGGTTCTAGTTTTGATAAACCTTTAAGCTGGTCCTTTCAGAAAGGACAAACAGAAGAGAGGAGGGGTTGGGGGGACAGAACCCCCACAAGCGGAGTTTTTAACCTATGAAGAGACACATGATGCACCCACTAAAACAAAAAAAAAAGGTGTGGGAAAGGAATGGTGCTTTGCGATCTGCATTATTTCCATTGTCAGCGTAAGCTGGTATGTCGTGAAAAGCTGGTTCACATTAATTTGAGTTCAAATTATTTTCTCTCGTCCCTTTTTTTATGGATATGGAGGATTTGGGGGTTTTACGTGATATAAAGAAACAGAATTATAACTGAAAATTTTTGTTTTTCCATGCATCATTTAATTTACGGAATACTTCGAACCAAAAATAGTCTGTTAGCATTACAAATTGTTTGAACATGTTATAGGTCTACGTTTTATTTCAGATAGTACTTATCAATTCTTTACAACTCTGAAGCAGTCTTCAACAGACAGAGCAAAAGACTTTGTTATTGGACATCAGTAATGTATGTGTATGTATGCACCACTGAGAGAGAAAGAGAGAGAGAGAGAGTCGAGGGGACTAACGGCAGGGAAAAAGTTGGTTAAAAAACAAAAAAAGCGTTGTTATACTAGAATCACAGCAGTTTGTATTGTTATAAAATAATGATAATGCAAATAGCCTGAAAAACAACATTTTCACAGGCTGTGAACATATTAGGTGGTGGTGGTGGTGATGCTTGGTGTGTGAGTGTGTGGTGTATGGTGGGTGGGTGGTTTCTCTGGTTTAGTTGGCTTTTCTTCATAGCTTTATTTTTTAAGTTCTGTTTTTTCACGCGTGTTTTCTTGGAAGACCTTTAAAATATGATTTTAGTGGTGCAAAACACCGTTTGAAATTCTTACCTCGCAAAAAACTTGCACTTTCTCTGTTGACTTTGACACGCACCATATAGATCAAATCAAATCAATAAAGCTCCTTCTAGTTAGCTCACAGCAAATGAAAGTTCTGCCTTTTTGTATACCTAGTCACCCCGAATCTTCCAACACGGCTTTTCACATCTTTGCATTAAATATAATAAAAGTTTCTGCCTTTTCAGTGAACCGATTCACTCTCCTCCTCACAGATTTACAGACAATCAGTAATGTCGGCTTTAGTCTGAAAGGAAATGGCATCACATCATGGCTCAGTTTCAGGGCATAAATTCAGAAATCTTTTCCGCCAAGATGTGTTTGTGGTCTGAAGTCCGATACCAACTTGCTTTCAAAAACATCGAATAACTCTCCATAAACTACTACTGTCGATTTAATTTCCAAAATGCATGGGCTATCATCATTCCTAAGCAGTTTTACATGAACTGATATGTATCTTCGCAATAAAACCAGTCGAACAAATTTGATAGCAACATCAACACTTGCGCCTGCTCAGTTTTTATGAATCTGACGATATATCCTAAAATCAATTTTGCAATACTTTGCATAGTATGCTCCGGGTAACCTAATACATGTTATAAGTACTTGAATATGCTAATGAGTGCATGTGAATGCAAATTTATTTCTGAGAGACATTTGAATGCATCTGAATGGGTCAAATATATGTAATGGATTTATTGAGAACAGTAAAATGTGACAAAAGGGAGAGAGAGAGGCAATGACAATGACAAATTCTTTTATTACTCGTGTGCTTTTTCACATCCAGTCCCCGCCCGTAGGGATACATCTTAAAGATAAACCCAATACTCATACTCTCACACAGTAGAAACAAAGGGAAAAACAAAAAACAAACAAAAGAAAAACCCCAATACAACCAGCCCCAAAAAAAAGAAAAAAAACAACAACAAAAAACACCAAAAAAAAGGACAAAAAGAAAAACAAAACAAACCAAAACAAAACACGAAAAAGACCCCCAAAATACCACCAAAAAAGAAAAAAAAAGAAAAAGAGAAAAACCAAAAAAGCCAAACTTATAAAGTCATAAAAATGAACATCTTCACATTGTAAAATGGTACACATACTTGTTACACGTAACAATAAGATATTGGAATAGGACATTCACTAGAACTCAAGCGCAGTCAACAAGCCCAATATAATATTGAAAATATAAAGTATGAATACGACCTTCATCAGGATACACAAGAACTATAACTATAAGCAAAACAATAAAGGAGAGAGAGAGAGAGAGAGAGAGAGAAAGAGAGAGAGAGTGTGTGTGTGTGTGTGTGTGTGTGTGTGTGTGGTGTGTGTGTGTGTGTGTGTGTGTGTGTGTGTGTGTGTGTGTGTGTGTGGTGTGTGTGTGTGTGGTTTGGTGTGTGTGTTTCAGGATAATACTTAATATATAATTCTCAAGACAGCACACGATCACCATCAACACTCTTTTTTATTATACTCGTATAATTGAACGTCATGATAATAAAATAAGCATCTACACATTGTAAGTAAGAGAGGGGGGGGGAGAAAGTGAGAGAGAGAGAGTGAGTGTGTGTGTGTGTGTGTGTTAGATATAATGCTTTTTTGTTTTTAAACAAACAAAGGAAAACAAAGAAATACTGAATATAATTCTCAAAACAGCACAAAATCACCATCAACACTTTTTTATTATACTCGTACAGAATAGCACATATTATTGTTATGATAGATATATTTCTTATAACTATAGTGTAATGCAAAAAAAAAAAAGCTTCCAAACTTTGGTAAACTCACAAGTACACAAAATGAAAGTTTAAAAAGGAGAGAGAGAGAGAGAGAGAGAAGAGAGAGAGAGAGACGGAGACGTGAAGGGAAAGGGCAGATAGATAAGGGCGGATATGTAACTTTGTTTTCAAGGCTATGGATTGTGGTTTGTTATTGTTGATGTATTAAGTGAGTTGATAATTGAGTTTTGTATATTGTTATCGATTGATGTTTAACTGAATCAGGAAGGGAGTTCCACAGGATAGGGCTTGAGTAAACTAGATTTGAATAAGTCTATTTTTGGGATTGGGACACGAGGCTTTATAGTATTTCTGGATTGGTTTAGGGGGAATTTGTCTTTTAAGTATGATGGAACAGTTCCTGTCATAATCTTGATCATGACTCCTTTGTTTTATTTTAATCTTTGGTATAGGGCAAGAATGTTTAACCGAGTTGGCTTAACATGTTTAACATGTTGGCTTCTAATAAGCTAGTCTTCTTTAAAAGGACCAGTTTGAGAGCACGTTTATACAGACTCAGTAACGGTTTCATAGTGTTTGCACTATAATAATAATAATAATAATAATAATAATAATAATAATAATAATAATAATAATAATAATAATAATAATAATAATAATAATAATAATAATAATAATAATAATAATAATATATGGAATTTATATAGCGCTGAATCTTGCAAAAAAAATTCTGCACTAGCAGAATCCCACAGGGTAGAAGCATAGTCTATTGAGGATTGTATATAAGATTGGAAGAATAGTTTCCTTGAATGAGAAGTCAAGAAAGTGCTTGACTTTAGAAAGTTGGTATACTCTTTGGGACAGGTATTGCATAGTTGAGATATATGGTAGAACCAACTGAGATTTTCATCAATTGTTATTCTTAGAACTTTATGGTGATAGGTTTGTTCACTTACTTCCTTTTTAATTTTAATCTGAGTAAGTTTATAGGTTACGTTTTGACGTTTTTGTCTGGTGGTAATAAGCATGCATTTTGTTTTTTTGTTTTTTGGGGGGCTATAGACATGTTAAGTTCAGTCCATTCGATAAGCTGATCAACGCTTTTTTGTAATGCTTTTGCTAGAAAGTTACGGTCATTTTGGTTCGTATGAATAATTGTGTCATCAGAAAATAGTTCACATTTGGATTTGATGTGGAGAGGGAGGTCGCCTATGTATAATGAGAATAGGTCCTAGTATGGATCCTTGTGGTACTCAATTGATGGCTTATAGTTTGGATGAAGCTGTACTTATTGAGACACACTGTTGGAGAGAGAGAGAGAGAGAGAGAGAGGAGAGAGAGAGAGAGAGAGAGAGAGAGAGAGAGAGAGAGAGAGAGAGAGAGAGAGAGAAGAGAGAGAGAGAGAGGTGTACAGAAAAAAGTTATGCATCTGTGATCTCTTGCACATACACACTTGTAAACAGTCATTCATAAACAGAACTCAAAAGACCAGTCAAGTTTTTATTTTTGGTCATGAATTTTTGCATTCACTCGCATTATTTTTCATCAAGCCTTGACAATGTTTTTAAAGTCATTCTACAGCTTCCTTTTCATTTTGTATTATTTCAGCTGCGAGCCGGCTCCCCAACCCTTACTCCAGCCTTTCTTTTGTGGCTGAAAGGGGAGGTAGGCTTTTCCCAATGCTCTGACCAGCAGTGACACAATGATCGACCAACTGACTTTTCTTCTATTTTCAATTCTCACACAATCATTTGAAATATATTAGCATAATGACATTCATTCCAAAATGCTTTTACATTTAAGTAGTGAAAAAACTTGATTCCAGCAACATCTTCACAGCTAGAAAGCACGTGTACCCTAAAAGATTAAGTGCAAAACAGCTGGTTTTAAGGAAGAGAGTTATGCAAACCAAGTATTTTCTCGGGAAACAGTCAGTTGG
Organism: Rapana venosa; assembly: GCA_028751875.1. Lineage (NCBI taxonomy): Eukaryota > Metazoa > Mollusca > Gastropoda > Neogastropoda > Muricidae > Rapana > Rapana venosa. The sequence continues at coordinate 12,297,521 of CM054147.1, forward strand.
CTAGTCAAGTGCCTGTGGTGTGTGCTCACCACAAGATTCTTACACTTTTATAATACAGATCTCTAATATTGTACGAGGCTGTTGGGAAATACAGGAAAAGGGGAAGCAATTCTGATCACATGAAACTTTGTTGATCTTCTAAAGGAACATGCAAGATTTTTTCAACACATTCACATGGGAAAGCTTCGATTCTTCTTCTTCTTCCTTTTTTGTCATGTTTCTCCCAGGGGAGGTTTGACATTGATGAGCCTTCTCCATCTCTCTGTTTTGAGCTTCCTCCTTATTTACACCCCTTTCTCTAAGATCATCTGCAATACAGGCAGCCCAGGTTTTGCCAGGTCTTCCCTTTGGTCTCTTTCCATCCACTACGAAGTTCATTGCTCCTTTTATGATGTGGTGGTCTGCTTTTCCGTTGAACGTGCCCAAACCAGCCCAGTCTATTGGTACTAGCTACAGACTTCAGATCATCAACTTTGCACATTCTCCATAGTTCTGATTATCATCACATATTATACAGGCCATTAGATTGGGTTGTAAAAGTTCATCCACACCATTACTGGGATTATAGAACAATGCTAACTGGGTTGGGTTCAACTAGGTGGGGTTTTCTTTATTTATTGCACTAAAAGGGTAACAAAATCACTGTTGATACTTGCAACCCAAAAACAAAAGTACTTGACATGCTACTGGCATATTGAGTTTCCAATTCACCCTTTCATGGGAGTAAAATCAATTGGAAAGTAGCTTCAAATGCAATAATTTTTATCTTGAAAATAATGCGCATAAAACTGTCATTTTGAACCTGGAATAATAGAAAATATGGTAACGGCCAACAAAGCGAAGGCATTACCTGCACAACTGTAAACGAATCTACCAGATACAATGACAAACAATTGTCCAAGAATTTCACACATAAAATAGGTCAAAGACATTATTTAAGCCATGTTGTTCAGGTTGATATGACCAAGAATTGATACAGGCAACAAGCTACACACATATATACTAACCTTGATTGAAGGTGAAAAATATGGCATTGTTTGTAATGGTTGCATGTGACTAAACCAATCACACAACTGCCCAGATAAAGCAGACATTTCAAGCCTTCAATGTGAATACTGAAACATCCAATGCCAAAAAAAAGTGTACTGAACATGTAGATCTAAACGCATCTTGAGATTCACTCAAGAAGAGGCAATGTTATGTTTGGGAGAAAATTATAAGAAAGTTTTCTTGGTCTCACTTAGACGTTTGTTATGCTTACTGTATAATACTATATGCAGAAAAAGAATAATGTCAAGCGACCCAATCATGGAAAAGAATCCACAAAAAGCATGTCACTCACAGCTGGGGAATAGATAAGCCCAGCACAGGCAAATGCCTCCTAAGCAAAACCATAAAGTCACAACAAACTTTGACATCAATTATGTCGGACTATCTTGGAATAATGTTCAATAGGTTTAGTAGGTAACACTGTTCATTGACAACAGTGAACACCCAAAATCTACCATCTACAATGAAAAAGGGCATCATGAATTAACTGCATTTAGTTCTCAGTACTTAAAATTGAGTACATGAAAAAGCAATATTGAAATGAACATCTGCTTTTGATAATCAAGTACAGGAAAACTGTGCTAAATGTTTCATACAACATGTCATTGATGAGATTGACTAGAAAAGTAAAGTGGAAAAGGCAAGGGCATTAAATAAAGACTAGCTGTCTACCAGCATTCCTCCTTAAAAGACACTTTTTTGTACTTGAACAACAATTAAAGCAACAACAAAAAAGTAATATAGCAAGCGTTTCAACAACTGCTTGTGAACAGTCTACGACCAACCACAAAACATACATATATGCTAAACCATTTTCTATATATTACTTAGCACAGGTTTCATGAGGGCACCCAAGTCAAAAAACAATTAGAAAGGCTAAAACAAATCACAACCACAACCTGTACCAAACTGTATCGCAGTGATCTGCTAGAATACATTATTTTAGAACATTTGCCATGCTGTACTTTTAGAATACACACATCTGAAGTGAAGTTTCATACTTGCAAAGTAGAAGCATAAATGGATATAACAGATACAGCATAACTGTTGGAAAAATGAAAGAAAACAAGCAATAGATTACGCACTGGCTCATGTAAAATCTTTAGATTTAGTCTTGCCAATACAACCATATTTTTTGCGAGGGACCTCCATCCTCCTTTTACCCTGGCCCACTTATTTGGGTTTGTTTTTTTGGGGGGAGGTAAATTATATTGTGAGGCCTCCAAACTTTTTTCTCACTCTTCTCTTTCCAGATTTAACAAAACAAATATTTTTAAAATGCTGTAATCTAGCACATTTGTGCTGACAATGGACATCACAGACTGCTGGGAGAGATGCAGATGAAGTCTATCAAATGGCTGGGATGCATCCCCCTTTTGCTGTATTATTCTTGTTTGTCATTTCTCTGATATTTTTGTATATGGTGCTGTCTTTTCTGTTTTGATCTTTGATAGTTTACCCTGTTGATGATAGCCATTCTTCTTGGGCTTCAGCACATTTCCTTCACAAGATTATTCAATCTCTCATATTCATTGGAATCAATCTGCCTTGCTCTTTTTCACTCTTCCTAGTAATCAAATCTTTTGTAATCCATTGCTACTTTTGTCTCGTTTCTTTGGTAGTATCTTAAAGATAACATGAAAGATCGTTCTACAGTGCTATGCATGAAAAAACTTCCCCCGAAAATTAAAAGATTAAATGTAATGGAAAATCTATTTCATAAAACCATATTTACCACATAATTTGTATGCTATCAAGAGCAAAGACGATTTTAGCACACACAAAAACAAAATTTTATGGATAAAAAGAAAAAGGAAAAAAGAGAATACGCCATATCTTTGAAATTTCACTCGTTCAATATTTCTGTAAAAGCTCTTACTGGACAAACAACAAACATTATTTCAAATCTAAATATTCACAATTTTTTGGTTTTTTAAAATGAGGTGAAACTAAAATATATCATTTGCAACATTCTCTGTTAATCTTTCCTCAGCAAATTTTATGATCCTGCAACTGTAAACATGATTATAGGATAGTGGTATTTCTAAGCCCATTTTATTGATAAAAATCCAACAAACAAAGCAATAGTACCACTGTCCGCGTCATTTATATATATATATATATATATATATATATATACCCTTGAATAGTAAACAACCAGATCACTAACTTTTTTCCATAAACTTGCAATCAACAAACATTTTAGGGCAGTTTCCAAACAGATATTAATGTGATCTGACCCTCCAAAATCTTTAGAGTAAAATAGAGCCTTATATTTAACATTTGAACAAAAACCTCTGATCTTTCTAGAAGTTTTTCATTTTGCTTGGAAAAAATTTTAGGTCTACATGTAAATGTAAATCTGGAAAAGCTTTTAAAAAAAGTAAAGTATATCATAAACCACTCCATCTCCATAATTGAATTATCTTTCCAAAAATATACATTTCAGTACAATACTTTTTCAGTTTTTAATCTGATAAAAAAAATCCAAAACATTTCTTTTTCTCAATGACAAAACCTGCCAACAATTAACATTTTAAGATTATCTTTCTAAACTAAACCCTATAACAATAACTGCGACCCTTCCGCCCTTAATTTTTGTTAATAGGCCTCAGTTGTATGCAGATCATGAAGCGCCATTTTTTCTACTTTTTTTCTTTTGGGGGGGGGGGTGCTTCATGGCACGCCATTTGTTTTTAGGGTGCTTCGGTCATGGAGCATCATCTTTAGTTTTTTGTTTGTTGTTGCGGGGTTTTTTGCTTTTGTTGTTTGTTGGGTTTTTTTGTTTCTTGGTGGGGCGGTGTTTGGTTTTTTCCGGTTCATGGTACACCATATTTTTTTCTTTTCGTCTTTTTTTCTGGCAGCTTCACATGTCTCCCTTCAGTAAAATAGACCAACTTCTCTTTTTCTCTATTTTTCTCTTCCTTATCTAGCCCTTCTCGTAAAAATAAAGATCTTCAGTTTTCTCCAAAACAAAATCATTCTGCCAAAAACAATTCAAAACCAATCAAAGCCCATAAGGTTTTTTAAAAAAGACTCTCATGGCAGATTGATCACCCTGTCAACATGATTTCAATGATACTTCTAAATAAACCTAACCACATCCAACAAAAAGTTTTTAAAAAAAGAAGAGGAAATGAACAATATCATTAAAAACAATTTACTCCATCCTTCAATGATAAACTATTTAAAATTATTTATCCAACAAGAAGAGGAAATGAACCATCTCATTAAAAACAATTTACTCATTCCTTCAATAATAACCTATTTTTTTAAAAAATTCAACAATAAACTTGATTATAAGGCCATCATATTCTAAACAAAATCTAATACATATTGTAAAGGGAAAAATAACATTTTTCAGCACCATCTGCATTTTTTTTTTTTGGGGGGGGGGGGGCGGGCGTTCTAGTTACAAAATCCGGGTGTTGGGAAATGATTTCAGGGCTGCAGTACTTGGGTACAGTTTTAATCTGATTGGGAAAAAATCATTTAAAGAAATATCAGCTGTCCCTTCTTCCCCCATTTCAAGGGTTTTGAACAATCCTTTTATGTAAAACTTTTTAGTCCCTACTTTCTTCCAACAAATACATTTTCCCTACTTTCTTCCAACAAATACATTTTCCCTACTTTCTTCCAACAAATACATTTTCCCTACTTTCCTCCAACAAAATACATTTTCTAATATGAAAAATAGCATAATCTATGTAAAGCAACTTTTGTGCAGGTTTTACAACATAAAATTTCGACTGCTGTAAAATCTACGAATGCAATACCAATGATAGACCCGTGCATGGGCCTGTCTATGGTGCAAATAGCCCCTACATAAATTGACCTACACGGAAACGAACTCAAGCAGCTTAGGGCTTTTCAGGAAAGATTAGGTGCACTGGGTATTTTTTACTTCTACACCACACTGTCAAGTTCTTTTCATCATTGCCACTGACCTGAACATGCACCTCTGTCCCCTCCTCATCAACCTCTCTTTTCATGAGTAGCCCCACACCATCCCTGTATCTCGAAGTATAAAATGTCACTCCTCTATTGCTTTTTACCTCCCTCCTTTCATACCCAAACGAACTTTGTCTTTCCTTCTCTTCCTCTTTCTCACGTACCCATACATGTAACCTTCCTTTGTAAGCAATTCCTTTTTTTAAGGTCTTCCCTACCCATTTCTTATTAAATGAAAAAAATATTTATGACTGCCCCCACTTCCAATCCCCATGTCATACCCCTTTAACCATCCCCTGACAGATCCACCCCCCAACTCCCCCCTTTTTTTAAAAATGTCCCTCTTTATTACCTCAGTACAAGAAAATATCTGCCTCGCTTCCCTATCCCCATTTCATACACCTTAATCATTCTCCTCTTCTCTCCCATTTCCACAGATCCATCCCCTGCTTTCCCTTTTTATTCCGAAAAACTGATGTGGCCTTCCCCTGTACCAACTAAAAACCTGACTTTCCTACCCCCTTCTACTCATTCACACCTGTTATCCCTCTTTCCCCTATTCCCACAGATTACAACCTGCACCATACCCCTCCCCACCCCCTAAATCAAAGCATCCCTGCCCTCCTCCCCCCCCCCCCCCCCCCCCCAAATCTCGCACCCCCCTCCTCTTCTTTAGATTTTGTTTTGTTATGCTATCTCTACCATTGTGTTCATATGCTGTAGTGTCTACTTGCTTTTTGTGTTTTCATGCAAGGTTAAATTTTGGTTTAGTATAAGAGTTAGGGTTAAGATTTAGTATCATGCCAAGTTGTGTGTTGTATCTAGCCAAGTATGAAAGCATGTGGACATAATGGCACATGGACACGTAGATACTCAGTTACAAATTACCACTCCAAAAAGTACTGTTTGGACTACTTGGATTCTGTTTCGTATTTCGTCATGCTGGAAAAAAAATTCAAATCCACAGCCTTTTTGGATCCTTTTAAGAACGATTGCATCCCAATTTTTGGTTCAAAATTATCTCAAATGAAAGTATGCGTGTAAACAGCTTCCCTAAGAGCAACCCCTGTTGCTTTTATTCTTGTTGTACTGGATATGCATCTACCCCACCCCCCAGTGGAACACCCCTTTTAAACACCTGACAATGCCTTAAACACCTCCCCCTCAATTACTATTCCCTTGTTCCAAACACCCCTTTCTCTTACCTACTCTACAAATAACTCCACTCCCCAATACTATCCCCCTTTCCCGAACATCCCTTCCTAAAAGTGCCTAAGCTACAATACCTTCATGCTTCTTCCTCCTTAACACCCCTTCCTCTTAACTATCTTCACATTACCTGCACCCCCCACCCCCACTCCCACTACTACTCCCTCCTAAACATCTTCCCAACATCCACCTTATATTACCTATCAGTCCCCATACCCATGCTGTCCTTTCTAAACACCACTTCCTACTAAACATTTATACTTTAATACCTGCACCTCCCCTCAGGTCTTTCCGAGGTCTTCAACACATACATATACATGTGTCCTTTACATACCAACTCTGAAAGTTATGTACACCTCTTGCTTTAATTCTATATTGACTTGCATCTAGTCTAGTTTCTGTATTTTCTGTAAAAGCAAAATATCCAAAAGGTATAACTATGCAACACAAAACAAATACACAGTTCTGCCTTCCCTTTTTACCGACTACTTTGTTGTAAACTATTTCAAAAACAAGAAAAGCATCAGAGATGTGAAAAAATGAATTGATAATGAAACCAAGAAGGCAACCTGTCATTGTTAACAGTTATCAAAGAAGAAAACCCAGAAAAAGAAATGAACTGGTACCAGAGTAATTTTTAGACTGAACAATTAGTTGATACAAAAAACTGACTTGTTGCATAAATAAAGGCAGAGTACAAATCCTGGCAAAGTCAGCAATCCCTTTTCCCTATTCTCACTCCCCCCCCCCCCCCCCCCTTTCCATTTCTTACCATGTTCAAAAAGAGAACATGTCCCAAACACATCAATATCTCGTATGTGGGCTACTAATTCAATTTGAACCCAAACAGAAAGTAACATTTGAAAAATCTATCAGTCCTCAAGGGGGAAAAAGGACATTTCACCTCTCTGTTCTTTTTACATACATATCACAGGCGTCTTTACAACTACAGGGTGGTTTTATTTTCTAAGGGGAATGGGGGTAGGCCTTATTTACGATCAGATTATGAAGCACCCTTTTTAAAAACTCTTTTTGAACTTTTCCATTGGTAATTTGCTTTTGGAGTCTTTTTCCCCTTTTTTTAAACTTATTTTATTTTTCTTTAATTTCCCCCCCTTTTTGGGGGGGTGCTTCAGATCTTTCTTAGGCCTAGAAATTTTTTGCCCCCTTCTCATTCCTTTCTTTGATGTGTTTGATAGTTTTTGTGCACAAAAATACTGTTTCATAACCTTTTTATAAGTTATCTATTGTGAAGTGCTATAATTCCACACTGAAGTGCTGGTATTCCACTTAGTTCCTGATCTTTCTCTCCATAGTCCTGGTGATCTATTGCCTAAGTCCGTTTGCGATCTTCTGCTCAAGGCACTAGCAAGCTTATAAAGCTATGGTTCAAGTCTATGGCAAGATTCTAGTGTTTCAGCTCTAAGTAGTGCTTGTGTTCTATTCAGCGAAGAAGTCCTTGAGATCTGGTGCATCATGTATGGTTATTGTTGCACAAGGCTCTAATGGGCAAGCTCACAGAGAGGTCTAAGTTCTTATTCATCAGTTGTGCAATGTCTTGTTGCTGCTCTTGCATATCATTCTACTGCTGCTGTGTAATGTCATTCTTATCTATTGCTGCTGTCTACATATTTTATTGCTGTTTTCTTCTAAATGTTGGCCGTCGCTCTTTGTTTCTGGTCCATCGATTTGGAATGGCCTCCCTATCTCTCTTCGCCAAAGACCTTCTTGTGACACTTTTAAATCTGGCCTCAAGACATATTTGTTTCAAACCTAAGAATTTCCTCTCCTGCTTCATTTCACAGCTATCCCTGCTTTTCAACAGCCAAAAATTCCATCACCCTGCCAAAGTGTATAACGTGTGTGTGTGTGCGTGTGTGTGTGATATCTTCAGTTTAACGTCTATTCACATTTAGTGATTTTAGACGGGAAAAATCTAACAAGAAAAAGCAAATGATAACTGAAAAATGTCAGATTATAGTACTGAATAAAAACCAGCTTTAACATACTACAAAAACTGAGATAACGGACTTTTTATCAACCCTAACACAATGTCCAACAGTAACGATGGTTCAGACAGAATCTGATCCATTGACAAACTAGGTACAGCAGGTAAAAATGCTTTTAAATGTCCACAGTCAAAAATAACATGACTATTTGAGATCTTCTCCCCACAAATGCAGTTTACATCTTTCACATGTGTGTGTGTGTGTGTGTGTGTGTGTGTGTGTGTGTGTGTGTGTGTGTGTGTGTGTGTGTGTGTGTGTGTGTGTGTGTGTGTGTGTGTGTGTGTGTGTGTGTGTGTGTGCATTTGGACTTGTTAGAACTATTACTTGCTATTGGTTGCATGACTGTGTAAGAATGAGTTGAGTGCAAGCGCTTTGATTTGTCTGTGCAAGATACAGTGCTACATAAATTCCGTTTATTATTATTATTATTATTATTATTATTAAATGTTTTCTTGCTTTCTTCCGATGTCTTCTTGCTGCTTTCTTCTAAATGTCTTCTTGCTGCTTTCTTCAATATTTCTTGCTACTTTCTCAAAAATATTCTTTCTGTTTTCTTCACAATGTCCTTTTGTCTACTGTCCTGTTGCTGCTGTGCACTGTTAATCTGTTGCTGTTGTGCAGTCACTGTTGCAGCTTTGGACTGTCGTCATTGTCCTGTTGATGCTGTGCTCTGTCATAGCCTTCCTGCCGCTGTTGTCCTGTTGCTGCTGCGGACCATCTTCCTGTTGCTGCAGTGTACTGTGCTTATGTAGCTGCTGTGCAGTATAGTCGTCCTGTTGTTGTCTTGCATTGTCATGTTGGCTCCAAAGGCCTGGTGATAAAATGTTAATGGTATAAGTATGCTATCAGTCCAAAGATTCATTGCACCGATATCTTCAATGTGTAAAGTAAATTACATTTCTATAACTTGACAGTATTTCTATAACTTGACAGTGCTTCCATTATTCCAATTTGATCAATGCTGTCAGGGGTATGGGATAGCCTAGTGGTTACAGCCTTGAGCTCATCACCTGGTGGCTTTGGTTTGAGCCACCACCTAGACACCCATTCGAGGGGATTTTTCCCCAGAGTTATCAGTAGCGACTTCACTCCCCTGAAAGTACTTTGGATGAGACTAGATCAAGACCCGTGCACAAACGTACACAGAATATCTTCCGCACATTTTAAAATCCATTCTGCCATTTGGAAAAGTATACCATTTGTACCGGTAAACCGAATGACAAAAACTTTATCTAAAATATGCATGTACACTGTGTTGTGTTTAGACATTTTCCCTTTTGTTGGAATGCAGCTACCTTAATGGTGGGCAAAAACGGCCCCGGTCACATATGCAAAGATCTCATTATCAGTAAACTTCAGAGCTCTGAGGAACCAAAAAAATATGGAAAACTACACAAGCAGATACTGCAAAATGAATATCCTGTGCCTACCAAGAGTTTACGATTCCACTGCCTGTTTCCCATTACAAAACTGTGCTTTCATAAAAATTACTTTCACCCAAATGTATTCATGCAGATTACCTCCCTTCAGCCTCCAAACACTTGACCACCAATATCCCCCACCCCCACCCCCATCACTCGCCCCCCACCGCCAAAAAGTCAAGTTCAACCCCTGGCAGTGATTTGTAGGTGTGAGTGAGCACAATTTTGGAAGATCTGCAGTGTTTGGCTAGGGACACCCAATAACAAAACTTTCTTGGCTATTCCGTATAGCAGCATTAACCTTACCTTAACCTCGACATTATAACTCTGCAGTAGATTAAATATAAAACTCTCTAAATGCCATTATCATCATTCGTCTTCAGTATTTATCAAAAATGCAGTCAGTTAATTCTTTGACAAGTCTGGAGATATACACAGGGACAAATCCCATATTCATTAGTTTTCATATTGCAATTTTAGTTTTACCAATTTTATTTTGTTCAGTCTTTTTGGCTCGTAATTTTGAAGAGACAAACAAATGATGTTAGTGAAAGATCTACACCTGGCACTGTATTTCAGTGATTATTCTTATCTTCCGATTTACACATAGCTCATATGATTGGGTAGCTGAGTAGATAAAAGCATTTAATTTTCACCCCAGTCGGTCCAAGAAGTCGTGGGTTTAAATCTCTGGCGTTTGATAAATTAAGGACATATTTCCTCACATGTATATATGGGTAGCAAGACCAAATATGCACGTCAAAAATCCCGTAATTCACGTCAGCGTTTGGTGGGATATAAAAACACATATCCAGGGTGCACCATGACCCTAGAGTGACTGGTTCAACCAGGTTCAGCTTATCCAATGATGCGCTCTGAACAAGTCAGTGCAGTGCCTAACCACTCATTGAACCAAAAGATTTTCTTACCTGCCGGCTGTCCACTGCCGGTACTGCATGCAGGCAGGCATGACATCACTGGTGTCTAGGCTGTTGATTAGCGCAGCGACGTGGTGTTTTGAAGTCATCACTAGTGTCCAGGCTGTTGATGAATAGCTCAGTGACGTGTGTATGACGTCATCATTGGTGTCTGGGCTGTTAATGAGCAGCTCAGTGACATATCGTGGTGTATGACGTCATCATTGGTGTCTGGGAGTTAATGAGCAGCTCAGTGACATATGGTGGTGTTTGGTATCATTGGTATTTGGGCTGTCAGGTAGCTTAGCGATATATTGCAGTGTTTGAAAAACTGCTGCTGGCCAGTATAGTATTGGCATGGCAATTCACTGATGGAACAGTTCATTGAAGAAATGAGAGATGTGTTGTTTGATGATTATATTCAGGCTGGTCCGTCTTCTGATTTTTCAGAGTAGCACTGCCATGTCAGGCTCGGTTCAATGTTTGATGTTCTCTATCCAATTACTCTGTCTGCCCCTGCACCTTCCTCCCTCCCTAAAGTGTTCCCTGTTTGGTGGTCTTGGGTAGAGAATTGTGACGTCTGAAGTGATAAAACCAAGTCAGCTTCCTCCTTTTGACAACAGGCAGGTGTAGTCCCTGTGGTCCAGCTTTTGTGATCGCTTTCCAGGATCATATGGCACCTGATAACCAGACATAAAGCCTTAAGCCTGGGACATGGAGTGGGAGAGCACGTTCGTTAGACTTGCTTCAGTGCCTAGCTCTTACAAGTGGTAAGCAATAACTGCTGATGATGCACGGAGATGATGTTTCATCACTTACCTAGTGCTAAACATTGCGCTCGTGACCTGATGGCCCGACATCAAGCCACCACCAAGAGGCCCTTTCCCATGAAGTTATCAGTAGCGAGTACCGACTCCACTCCTCCTTTGGATGAGACTGTAAACCGACTGCACGCCTACCTTGCCACACAAACACCCGTACTGCCGTTTAAAAAAAAAAGGCCATTGTGTACCAGTAATACCAGATGACATACTCAAATGAAAAGCATGCAATCTTATATTTAGACATCAGCCCTTCGTCAGAATGTCGCTACATTAATGCTGTGCAAAAATGGTCACATATACAAAAATTCACCATTCGTGAACCTTGAAGCTCTAGCCAAGGAACAAAAAGCAATCACCTAAATGTTATAACGATGTGATTTTAACACTCAAATAGGATTTACAAATATTTGTCACAGACATAAAATTGAGCAAACTGATATGTTTTCCGATTGACCATTAACCCATTCTGTTTAAAAGAATTCTAATCAAAAGTTTTACTTCTTTGAACATACTCCTCCTTACTCTTACTATGACTGCTGCCAAGTTGGTGGCAGGTTATGGACCATGAACCCATTCTGTTTTTAAGAAATTGCAATCAAAGTGTGGTACTTCTCTTTACATAATTCTATTTAACTTCACATTATGGATGCTGCCGATTCAGTGACAGCCAAAAAGAGGCACTCTACATATAAAAATTCAAGTACCACTGACTTTTTTAAACAAGTTTTTTCATAGACAAGGGCTTTGGTAAATTCAACATTTACTGGTAATAGCATCCGTTTTCACAATGAGCTTTGCATTTTACAGTTTTAAGTAATTCGTAAGACCTGGACTTAAATACGCAAACCACACTTCTGCAAACACACACACAGATGTGTGCCAGCGCACACTTTGATAGTCAATCTGTAGCAGAATATTTCTATATGCACTTACAGTTGAGATTTTGACGATGGAATGGAACTTTGGAAGCTCCCAGGTATTAATGAGGAAGTTCCCATCTGATGGCAACAGTACCAGAAAAACAGCACCAGCAGAACTACTATGTGATCAGCATGACAACTAACCCTAATGTTAAGCTTTCTGCAGAATGAGGGACTGAAAAGAATAGCGAAGACGGTTTGCGAAAACACTTGAAGAATGAGTGAGTGGCAGAGTTACTAGTCTTCATCCAAGAAGCTAGCTAAGAACAAGTTCTAAACCACCTTCACTACTAGTCTTCATCCAAGAAGCTAGCTAAGAACAAGTCCTAAACCACCTTCACTACTAGTCTTCATGAAGAAGCTAGCTACGAACAAGTCCTAAACTACCTTCACTACTAGTCTTCATGAAGAAGCTAGCTACGAACAAGACCTAAACTACCTTCACTACTAGTCTTCATGAAGAAGCTAGCTACGAACAAGTCCTAAACCACCTTTATTACTAGTCTTCATCCAAGAAGCTAGCTAAGAACAAGTCCTAAACCACCTTCATTACTAGTCTTCATCCAAGAGGAAGCTAGCTACGAACAAGTCCTAAACCACCTTCATTCTCACTGCAGTACCCAAACTCGTGTCCAACTTGTGGGCCAGCCTTCAGGGCCCAGACCAGATTCCCATGCTATCTCCATAAGTTCCAGAACTACAGACCATCCAACCAGATTCAAAGTCATGGTTATCTTCGCTATCTTCGGAAGTTAAGAATTTCTACCGAGTATTGTCAGCGCCTTTAAAGATGTTCTCTCCAGGACACCAAGACCACTGTCAACAAGATTGCTCCCTTTTAATCTCTTGCAATGGAAATTTACTTTTAAGGGGTTTATTTTTAACTTTGGGGGGATGTTAAGGGTTTGGGGATTTTTTTTGGTGGGAGGGGGGTTTGGGTTTTTGTTTGGGTTTGGGGTTGTTGGTTGTTTTTTTGGGGGGGGGCTTTTTTTGCCTGGGGAGGGGGGGGGGGGTGGAAGGGTTCAGTTTAAGACATTCATTTTTTTCCGATTTAGTTTACATTTGGTTTGGTTTGGTTTAATTTCACCCAATTTGCCCCCTTTAAATCTCTTCAATATAAATTTATTTTTATGGGGTTTATTTTTAGCTGCTTTTTTTTTGGGGGGGGGAGGAGGGGGGGGAGTGTTTAAGGTTTTGGGGGTTTTGGGTGGTGAGGGGGGTTTGGTTTGTTTTGTTTGGGGGGGGAGGGTATCTCGTTTTTCTTCTTAGGTTAAGATTTATTTCATTCGTTTTTTTTCCAATTTAGTTTTCT
>CM054147.1:12316133-12350925 GCA_028751875.1 Rapana venosa
ACAGGAAAAAAAATGAGCACTATGCATCTCATATTGTAATGGAATGCAGAGAGGGGAGGGGAGAAGAGAAAAACTGTATGCAGATGTATATCTTGTGTTGATTTTTTTCTTTTTATATTTTTTTCTTCCATTCCTCAGCTAGAGCTCTGAGGTTCACCAATGGTGAGATTTTTTAGATTTAGTTAGCTGCAAACTGACTTTGGGGATTGTATTGATCAATGTATTTTTGTTTTCAAAATAATGAAAATCGCATCTTTACATCTGTTTCTTTAGTGATTGCTCATCTTTTTATTTGGTGGTGTTTCCTTTTTCTTATTATCCCTGTGACATTCTATATGTCTTATTCATCTTCTTTTTATATGTGTGTAAAAGATATTCAGGTTATTTTGGAAAGTTCTCAAATTGCATTTCTAAAACTGCAGCTCAAATGGAACACACCATGGAAAATGTTGTGAGTCTGTCTTACAGATGAGTTTTAGATTACATTTAGTCAATATTGTTTGGTTTGTGCCTTTTGTTGACAGCCAAAAAGTTGACTATGTATCATTTATGGATCAGTCTGGTGTGTTTATTCTACCAGCTTCTGTTAACATGGAATTGTTTTGTTGTCAGAATCAGTGTGAATGACACTAACTCCCAAGTCCAGTATCACAGTGCCTGAAATGGATTAAGAATTAAGCTGCAAGGATTAGCAAGTGTTTTTAAGATTAAATGATTAGGAAGTGTAAAAACATTTCTATGCCATTGTAACTAGTTTGGTTTATGAGACTGTCCACTTAAGCTTTTTTTCTATGCTGAGTACAAGAAACACTGTCCACATTGCCTTTTAAGCATTGGTTGGGCAACTAGGTTTGACCCAGCCACAAAGAAGGGCTATACAAATGCTGTTTTCCACATTGCATTCCACAACATTCTCAGTCAACAGAGTTAGCAGTCATTCAGGGTTTACTGTGAGGACAGCCCCCTTCAATACTTCACAGTACAGCGACCACTGCCACGTGCTCAGAGCATGGTCACGTTGGGACCAGTTTTGGCAGCTTCTATCAGTCTGTGTTACAGCTTTTCTTGTTTTAATAACAAATTCTAGTCCAAGATTTTCAATTCTATTCTTGTAAAACATCAGAAAAGTGCTCCCCATATATTTTCATTTTGAAAGTTTTAAAATCCATCACAGCTAGTTCTGTAAGTACCTCAGATGATTTAATAACGTGAATAAATGGGATGGATAATGAATTTTCATACACATTTTTGCACAGTATCATAATCATAATATACATAATATGCAGGAATGCATGTGTGTGTTTGTGTCTGTGTCTGTGAGTCTGTGTCTGTGTACATGCATGTATGCATGTGCATAGCAGAGTCCTAAAAAAATGTAACCAGAACAACCACTTTATCCATTCATATAATATTCTGAATTCAAAAATCTCTTTCGCTTCTTTATCGCTTAAGGTTTGACAGCTCGCATTATCATCACCCCCACATCGAGTGCTCTGACAAAGATGGAAGGGAAGGAGAGGGGGAGGGCCAAAGTGATGGCACTACAGTTTGGTATAGGGTGTTCAAACCTCAAAATGCACTATACACCTGGTACTACTACAGTCCACTGAGCCATATCATTCCAGTTGTCATTTAGCCATGATAATTCTGCTAATGTCTGGTGTGAAGCTGACCATTAATTTTATTTCATGTCTGGTGCTGCAGCAGGATGGGGATGACGTGACAGACCAGGGAGATGGCACTGAGGCTGATGACTGGAGTCAGGTTGGTTGGTCAGCTGTTTCAGAATTTGAGAAACAGTGTTAAGGATGCTCTGCTCTCTGTGTAATGCTCCTGTGGTGTGTTTGTTTGTGTCTTTCTGTCTTGTGAATCAAATGGTTATTTGAACGTTGCTTTCTTCTTCCTTTTCTGTCCTTTTTCTGTAATTCTGTTTCTGTTTTTACTATCTTGGGCTCTCTGTCTGCCTTCTTGGTTGTCTGCTTTTTTATCTGTCTGTATGTCTGAGTTCCCCCTTCTCGCTGCCTTTCTTTCTCTCTGTCTCTGTCTCTTTGTCTCTCTGTCTCTGTCTCTCTCTCTCTCTCTCTTCTCTCTCTCTCTCTCTCTCTGTATAAGATTCTAACATTAAAAAAGAAAACAGAGAAAAAGGTGGATTGCTTTACTTCTTTTTTTTGTTTGGGGGGGGGGGGGGGGGGGGGGGGGGGGGGGGGGTTAATGCGATACTATAAAGTTACATCATCCACTTACAATTTTGCACAAAATCATGTTTATTTTGCAGCCAAAGACACTGGTAAAGCCAGAAGATCAGCTGGAACTGAATGAAGCTGTGAGTATTAGCATCTTCTTTGTTTTTCTTATCTTTCTTCTTTTTGTAAGCAAAGTATCTCTGGTCAGAACACTCACTTTCCCCCAGCTAAGGTTAAGCAGCATCGAGCGTGGTTACCACTTGGATGGGTGACCATTTGCACACCTTAGCATCAGTATAGTCTCTCAGTTCACCCAGCTGTAAATGGGTACTTGCCTCTTTAGGGTCAGGGAAGGTAAAGCAGCAAGGGAGAGGGGATGGGTGCCGCCTTCAATATGCTGGCCCCTTGAGAAGTTGAGGTCTCTGATGCCTCGCTCCCCTATGGACACCTTTACCTTTATCTCTGGAGCAACAGTACTCTTGATCAGCATTCATCACACTATAGCATATATCTTAATTCTATGGGAAGCTGAGAGAGACAGAGATAAACAGACAGAGACAGAGAGAATTTATTCCATATTACCTCCCTTCAACTGTGAAGCACACAAATCTTACTTTGAGTCAAGTGTGTGCATGCATGTGTGTGCATGCGTGTGCATGCGTGTGTGTTGTGTGTGTGTGTGTGTGTGTGTGTGTGTGTGTGTGTGTGTGTGTGTGTGTGTGTGTGTGTGTGTGTAAGTATCTCTGCAACTGTCTGCCTGAAGGTCTGTCTGTTTCTCTCTCTGTTTTCTTTTAAAACTGAAACAGCTATGCATATGTTTGTCTAGGAACTGAAAGAAGAGTTTACCAGGATTCTGACGGCCAACAATCCCCATGCCCCACAGAACATTGTGCGCTACAGCTTCAAGGTGAGACTCCAGGGTTCAAATCTGTCAAAAGAAACTACACAGACATTGTAGCATGAGTGGTTAAGACCATTCAACTTGAATCCCATGGTTCCATGAAGTTGCCGGTTTGAAGTTCGGTGGCGTCTGGTGAATTAAGGGTGGGGATTTTCATGATCTCCCAACTCAACTTCAAGTGCAGACCTGTTGGTGCCTTCATTCCCTTCATGTATATACACATGCAAAAGATCAAATATGCATGTTCAAAATATCATGACCCATGTCAGCATTGAGTGAGTTATGGAAACACAAGCATACCCAGTATATGTCCGTGATATTGGAATGTGGCTGCATTCGTGGTGGGCAACAATGGTCACATGAGCACAATCTCACTATTGTTGAACCTCAGAGCTCTATACCCAAGAAAAGAAAGGGGAATAAAGAAAAAGATATGATGCCAATTGCATGCATGCATCCACCCATCCATCCCTCTGTCCATTCATATGTCCTTCCTTACACATACATGAGCATACACTTTCATTCTATCACCTGTACATTTTCATTTATAGAACCAAGAACAGGATAATAACCATCCACTCATCCATCCATTCATCCATCCATACATGCTTACATACATGCATGTATATATTTATCCATCCATCTGTCCATCCATACATGCATGCATACATGCATGTGTCCGTCCTTTCACCCATCCATCCATCCATCCTTACATACATGTATATGTATAATATGCATCCATTTGTCCATCCATCCATCTTTAGCTACATACATACATGCATACATACATACACCTATCTGTCCATTTATACACACACACACAAACACACACACACACACACACAACACACACACACACACCAACACACACACAAACACACACACAACACAACACAACACAACACGTATCAGTGTAAACCTACTACTACTTCATTCACCTTTTCACACCTATGTACCTGTGCATTCATGGGACCAAGAACAGCATCACATCAAAGCCTAAAAGTATCAGAAGCAAAAAGTATGGATGTTTGTATGTCTGCACACATATACACCTGCAAAATAACTTCACCTTTTATTTTGCACCCATTTCAGTTTCTCGATACCATACTGACATCATGTTGCCATTTCATTTTTTTTCATTTTCATGTTTTTTCATACCACTTTAAGTCACGGCAATTTTCTCTGCGTGAAATTTGGGCTGCTTCTCCCAGGGAGAGCGTGTCGCCACAAGAGCAGCGCCACCCTTTTTTTTTTCTTTTTCCTGCCTTCAACTGTATTTGTATCCCTATCAGAGTGGCTTTTTTCTACAGAATTTTGCCAGGGACAACTCTCTTTTTACCGTGGGTCCTTTTATGTGCGCTAAATAAATATGTGTAACACATGGGACCTCTGTTTATCGTCTCATCCAAAAGACTAGCACCAAGACGACCACTCATGGTCTAGTGGATGGGGGAAAAGTTTTGGACCCAAACGGGGATCAAACCACCGCACACTTCTGACCTGGAAGTTTCGCTTTCTAGGCAGGCGCGCTACCTCTAGACCACTGACCCCCCCCCCCTTACCTCTAGACCACTGACCCCCCCCCCCCCTTACCTCTAGACCACTGACCCCCCCCCCTTACCTCTAGACCACTGACCCCCCCCCCTTACCTCTAGACCACTGACCCCCCCCCCCCCCCCTTACTCAACACTACCCCCCCCCTTACCTCTAGACCACTGACCCCCCCTTACCTCAACCACTGACCCCCCCCTTACCTCTAGACCACTGACCCCCCCCCCTTACCTCTAGACCACTGACCCCCCCCTTACTAGACCACTGACCCCCCCCTTAACCTCTAGACCACTGACCCCCCCCCTTACCTCTAGACCACTGACCCCCCCCCCCTTACTCAGACCACTGACCCCCCCCCCCCTTACCTCTAACCACTGACCCCCCCCCCCCTTACCTCTAGACCACTGACCCCCCCCCCCCTACCTCTAGACCACTGACCCCCCCCCCCCCCCCCCCCCCCCCCCCCCCCCCCCCCCCCCCCCTTACCTCTACACCACTGACCCCCCCCCCCTTACCTCTACACCACTGACCCCCCCCCCTTACCTCTACACCACTGACCCCCCCCTTACCTCTAGACCACTGACCCCCCCTTACCTCTAGACCACTGACCCCCCCCCCCCCCCCTTACCTCTAGACCACTGACCTCCCCCCCCCTTACCTCTCGACCACTGACCCACCCCCTTACCTCTAGACCACTGACCCCCCCTTACCTCTAGACCACTGACCCCCCCCCCTTACCTCTAGACCACTGACCCCCCCCCCTTACCTCTAGACCACTGACCCCCCCTTACCTCTAACCACTGACCCCCCCCCCTTACCTCTAGACCACTGACCCCCCCCCCTTACCTCTCGACCACTGACCCACCCCTTACCTCTAGACCCCTAATCAGACCATTGTGTTGTGCAGGAGCGTCAGTACAAGCAGACCTCCCATGTTGACCAGCTGGCTGTCCACTTTGCGCTGGATGGCAACATGCTACACATAGAATCAGACGAGGCGCGCCGACAGATACAGAAAACAGGCCCAACAGCAGGTAGGACATGAGGAGACGTGACAGTAAGCTTCTCTCACAGTATCATTTCTCTCTTATTATTTTGTGGTAAAGTGATAAACATGCGCAGTTACAAGGAATGTGGCAGGATGGTTAAGACGTTCACCTGACAACAAGTAAACCGTGAGGTTCTGGGTTTGATTCCCAGCCTCACCCTTTCCTCCCAGTTTGACCCCCAAAAATCTAACTGAATGTCAAAGTCCTTCGGATGAGGCTATAAACCGAGTCCCTACAAGCAAACACATGAAAAATATCTTGCATACACATTTAAAACCCGTTCTACCTTTCAAAAGAGTAGGCCATTGCATGCCAGTAGGAACAGATAACCAACAACAACAAAACCCGCATGCACACAGGTGTCATGTTTAGACACCATCCCTGAAGTCAGAATGCAGCTACCTAAAAGACGAGGGAAACAACCAGTGGCATATGCTGAAATCCTACCATTGGTGAACCTCCAAGCTCTAGCCAAGGAATGAAAACCAACTGTGCAGTTACTTAATTTTTACTACGTGACTGGGGGGTTTTAGACATTGAATCAAAATAAAGAATTAGAAGCAGAAGATAAGAAAAGCCTTTTGACAACCTGGTTGAATTGGTCTAGTCTTATGTAAAAGGTAAAGTAAAGGTAAAGGTGTCCCATAACTTATAAGGTCGTAGGGGAGCAAGGCGACAGAGACCTCACTTTTCTAGGGGCCAGCATATGGAGGGCGGCGCCCATCTCCTCTCCCTCACTGCTTTACTTTCCCTGACCCAAAAGAGAGCAGTTACCCATTTACAGTTAGGTGAACTGGGGGAACTGTGCTGAAGCAAAGGCACGCAAACGGTCACCCATCCAACTGGTAACCACGCTCGACGCTGCTTAACTTGGCTGGGGGAAAGCCAGTGCTCCGACCACTGAGCTATCCCATCCCCAGTCTTACGTATGAATCTGAAAAAATGCCCATATTGATTGTAACGATAAGGCTTGGGTTTATATATGAGTAATGATATTGTAGAATATCAAGTAAACTGGGGTAAAGTTAAATGGTTTGTGTGTTATTTTTAACAGAGCCTTGTAGTTAATCTGAAAAGAGATCAACTGGATAGAGCGGATATACTGATCAAGCTGTGCAAGACTTCTGAAAAAAACAAATTTTGTCTCAATAGGTTTGTTTTTGTGTTCAACACCCCTGTATTATTGAAAGCTTTTTTCCCATGATTGTTATTTTTCACATGCACACACACACACATGCACACATGCCTACACACATGCACACACATGCACACTACACACACACTACACACACACTACACACACCATACACACACACACACTCCACACACACACACACACACACACACACACACACACACACACCACACACTACACATATTACACACCACACACACACACACACACACTACAAACATACTGCACATACTAGACACACGACACACACACACATACACAATACACACACAACACACAACACACACACCTTTACTCACCCCCCCCCCCTCACCCCCCAAAAAAGATAAAACCCTTGACACTGTCCCTACATTAAGAGAGAGAACCCTTCTTTCCCAGCACACGTGCACTGTGCGCATTTGTATGCTGCCATAACCCAGTCGTGGATGATAGCAGGGAAGGGTTAGAAGGTGGGTGATTGCCCTATAGCGGGTTGCCAGTAAGGAAAAGTTTTTAAAATATTAACCAAACTTGACCATCTTTGATGTCAGCACAAAGTGACCAAGCTGTCAGTGAGGCAGGAGAAGAAAAAGCAGCAGCAGCAGCAGGAGAGGACGAGGATTCTGAAGAAAAAGGAGAAGGGGCAGAGGGGCCGGGGGAGCAAAGCATGCCAGCTGAGGAAGCCGCTCAACCCTCCAAAAAACTGACCAACCAGTTCAACTTCAGCGAACGAGCCTCCCAGACCTATAACAACCCCTCCAGGGTCAGTGTGATACTACTGAACTTAACCGTCATTCAAGTATTAGAAAGCTTTCATCTTTTTTCTTTTCTTTTTGGTGTGGTTTTTGGGGAGAGAAGGCAGTATTCTTATTCTCAACTTCCAACTTCCGTGGTTTAAAATGGTTGGAATGAGTTTTAAACAAAATCTGTCTAAATGTTTTTATGAATTGAATTCCTGTCTCCTCCATGGGTATAATACTAATTATTATAATAATAATAATAACATTGATGATGATGATGATGATGATGATGATGATGATGTATAGATTTTAAATGGTGCTGAATCTTATAAAGCAAACAAATCAAAGGTGGGGCCTGTCAGTATAAATAGCATCTCCACATTCTGGAAAGTCTGTTCAAGGAATTCCTTCCTTCTTTTCCTCTCTTTGTTTAGAGCAGCCTTGTTCTTTTTCTTTCTGTCACCTCCTTTGAATATGCAGGAGTTACATGTTGTCCTGTTGACTTAAGAAAGGATTGAATCGGTAAATTTGAATATTGAGTTGGATTTTTTTTTCTTTATGGGCATTCATATTCATGTGTGTGTTGTCTTATCTGTATTTTGTGTATATGTATGTGTGGATGGTTGGTGCTGTATTCATGTGCTATCATTCAAATTGCACTCTGTAAATAACATAAATATTCTAGTTTGAGTTCTTGTCTACTTTCTGCCTTCTTAGTCCATTCTCCCTTTTTTCCTGAAAGACTTAAAAGATCCCATGCCAAAGTCAGATGTGCTAGGCCTGACTTGTCAGGCGTTTAATGGCAGTGCAACACATTTTTGCTCATATGACAGATAACAATAGTTGCTGTGTGAGCATTCAACAAAGAAGAAATTCCTGTCAAATCTTAACTTCTCAGCTTCGTTATGGTATCACTCTCCTGTGTCCTGTATCTTTGCATTGATATATAGATGCATTTTCATAGGCAAATGATATTTTTGAATGATCAGAATGATTTTTGCAATTCTTCATTGGTTGAAGGCAAAATAATAAGGAGCTGAAGGCAAATGGTGCTTATAGCCCATTTCATCTTGATAAACTGTTCAATGACTTTGGTGATAATGAGCTATCCAAAGGAGGTTCAGTTGAAACTGTAATTTTGAGTACTCTTAATTTTTATTTACTTTCAAACATTTCAAGCGGTAATTCAGAAACAGAAAAATGCAACATCCACTCATTTTGCTCGAAATGTGAACATGTCCAACACAGTTCTGCAGCCTGTTGATTCACTTTTTTTTTTTTTTCATTCCTCACGTAGAGTTCTGAAGTTCATCCATGGTGAGATTTTGTGTATGCGACTGATTACTCACTATGAATGTAGCCACATGCTGACTGTGGGCATGATTCATTGACTAAAATTCTTGTTCTTCTGTCGATACAGGATCGGTGCAATGCCACCGAACCCCCACCCCGAGCCTCATTTTCCTCAAATGCTACCCAGTGGGAGATCTACGATGCTTACATTGAAGACTTTGAAAAACAGGTAATTGTATGCTCCTTTTTTTTTTCTTTTTTTATTACAAACGGTTTTTAGACAGTGGTTAATATGCCATAT
Organism: Rapana venosa; assembly: GCA_028751875.1. NCBI lineage: Eukaryota > Metazoa > Mollusca > Gastropoda > Neogastropoda > Muricidae > Rapana > Rapana venosa. The sequence continues at coordinate 12,325,326 of CM054147.1, forward strand.
ATATATGTAAAGTATGTATGAATATGTATGTATGTATATGTATGTATGTATGTATGTATGTCTGTCTGTCTGTCTGTCTGTATGTATGTATGTATGTATGTATGTAGAGGGACGGGATAGCCTAGTGGTTAGAACATTGCGCTTGCAATCTGATGACCCGGGTTCGATTCCCGTTCAAAGGGATATTTTCCCTTGGAGTAAACAGTGCAGACTCCACTCTCTCCAAAAGTCCTCCGGATGAGACTATAAACTGAGGCCCCATGTGCAAACGCACGCAGAACATCTTGCGCACATGTTAAATCCTGTTCTGCTTTTTGTAAGAGTAGGCCATTGTGTGCCGGTGGGAACAGATGATAAAATTTACAAAACTACATACACACGGGGACTAGATGTAAAAAAGCACATGAGTGCTTATTCCATTATCCTCGATATAAAATAATAAATAAATAAATTATCCTCGATATAAAAGAATAAAAAACATTTAAATATGTATGTATGTATGTATGTATGTATGTATGTATGTATGTATGTATGCATGCATGCATGCATGCATGTATGTATGTATGTATGTATGCATGCATTCATGTGTGTATGTATGTATGTATGTATGTATGTATGCATGAATGCATGCATGTATGTATGTATGTATGTATGTATGTATGTATGTATGTATGTATGTATGTATGCATGCATGCATGCATGTATGTATGTATGTATGTATGCATGTATGTATGTATATATGTATGTATGTATGTATGTATGTATGTATGTTATGTATGTATGTAGTATGTATGTATGTATGTATGTATGCATGCATGCATGCATGCATGTATGTATGTATGTATGTATGCATGCATTCATGCATGTATGTATGTATGTATGTATGTATGTATGCATGCATGCATGCATGTATGTATGTATGTATGTATGTATGCATGTATGTATGTATATATGTATGTATGTATGTATGTATGTATGTATGTATGTATGTATGTATGTATGTATGTATGCATGCATGCATGCATGCATGTATGTATGTATGTATGTATGCATGCATTCATGCATGTATGTATGTATGTATGTATGTATGTATGCATGCATGCATGCATGTATGTATGTATGTATGTATGCATGCATGCATGCATGCATGCATGTATGTATGTATGTATGTATGTATGTATGCATGCATGTATGTATGTATGTATGTATGTATGTATGTATGTATGTATGTATGTATGTGTATGCATGATGTATGTATGTATGTAGTATGTATGTATGTATGTATGTAGTATGTATGTATGTATGTATGTATGTATGTATGTATGTATGTATGTAATGTATGTATGTTGATGTATGTATGTATGTATTATATGTATGTATGTTATGTATGTATGTATGTATGTATGTATGTATATGTATGATGTATTATGATGTATGTTGTATGTATGTATGTATATGTATGTATGTATGTATGTATTATGTTATGATGTATGTATGTTGATGTATGTATGTTATGTATGTATGATGTATGATGTATGTTTATTATGTATGTAGATGTATGTATGTATTTGTATGATATGTATGTATGTATGTATGTAGTTGTATTATGTATTATGTATGTGTATGTATGTATGATGTATGTATATGTATGTATGTTGTATGTTATGTATGTATGTATGTATTATGTGTAATATGTATGTATGTTGTATTGTATGTATTATGTATTATGATATGATTAATATGTATGTATGTATGTATGTATGTATGTATGCATGTATGTATGTATATATGTATGTATGTATGTATGTATGTATGTATGTATATATGTATGTATGTATGTATGTATGTATAGGGGTATAAGGGAGATCATGAAGTAAGGGGTGGCGGGGGGAGATCAACAAGAATTACAACATGTGCACCACAACGCATACTGGTATGTGCACACATTCACATACATGCATGATCCTCTCCATACCATGCATGCATACCTGTATGTGCATGCACACACACTCACACACGCACATGCACACACGCATGCACGCAAGCACACATGCACACACATATGTATGTAAGGTTCTTAACACAAAGGAGATGCTTTACCTTTGAGGAAAATGTCAGTGTGTTAAAAAGAAAAGATCACTACAGAGTCTACCAGACACAAGGCTGGCAAACCCTCCCAAGGGAAGCAACACCATCACTTTCTCTGCTCCTGTCACTAAGTCACTCTTGTACAACCTAAAAATAAAGCTGGGTTGACAGTCAACAGTTACTCACTTTTGTTGTTGTTTTTTGGGGGGACGGGACAGTTTGGTTGGGGGGGGGGGGGGGGGGGGGGGGGGGGGGGGGTTACTTCTGCTTGAGTCCGAGGTTCACCAGTGGTGAGATTTTGCATATACAACTTTTTTTGTCCACCATTAAGGTAGCTGCATTCCTTGTCCTGTCTGCATGTGTATTTGTTTCCCTATCAGAGTGGCTGTTTTTTTCTACAGAATTTTGCCAGGGACAGCTCTCTTGTTGCCATTGGTTCTTTGACATGTACTAAATGCATGTTGCATACAGGACCTGGGTTTATCATTTTCATCTGACAGACTAGACCCAGATCACCATTTGCTGTCTAGTGGATGGGAGAAACGTTTCAGGCTTGAATGGGGATGGAACCACCACACACTTAGAACCCAGACTTTTCACTTTCTAGGCAGTGCATCACCTCTAGACCACCGATCCACTGTTTTTGAAGTACCACATCATGTCTTCTTTCGTTTTTATCTCCCCCCCCCCCCCCCCCCCCCCCCTCCCTTCCTTTTCCTGTAAACTTATTTTTTTACCTTTTAGAAAGATATCAGTGCACTATTCTGTTTCTTATGCAGATTCATGTTGCCTTTTGCTTGATTTTTATTATCACATTTTTGTGGATGACATTTTGTTGTTGTCATTTTTCAGGAAAAGTCCAAAGAAAAGAAAGTGGTGCACGGCCGCAAAGAAGAGGAGAAGACTCGCAAAAAACTGACTATTACAGAAACATCAGTGAGTGTTCAAATACTTTGGACAACATGTTTGTTGTTTACTTTACTTTCCTCAAACTCTGTGCATGTGTAGATGTGTGTGTGTGTTTGTTTGTGTGTTTGGCTGTGTGTGTGTGTGTGTGTTCATGCATGTGTACATGTGTATGCAAAGAAATGTGGATAAGTTAGTATGTTTTCTATCTGTCTGCATGCCAGTCTGTGCCCACAAACAGGGGCAGAAAAGCTCAGTGGTCAAAGCTTTATGTTTATGATCCGAAGCACACTTACAGGTATACCAAAATCTCTCTACATTTCTGCATGATACCCTGTGCACACACACTAAAAACCCATCTTACACTTACAAGCCTATGATATACCCTCGGAGGAAAAAAACATTGCCCATAATTGACAATACAGTGAATCACTTCTAGTTCACATATAGACAGAACTTCCCACACGCAAAAAGAGACCTCTATCTAAAAAAGAAAAAGAAAAAAGAGATCTCTCTTGTGCTATAAATCCCACACATGTTAATGGCTTGATTCTAGACACAGGGCATCAAGTCACAAAGACACAAGAAGCCTGAGTAAGGTCACGCTGTGTTTTGTTCTGTGTTTCAGAGTGATGATGTTTCGCGGGTGGGCACAGCGGCCAAAATTGTGGAACGCATGGTCAACCAGAACACATTTGATGAGATTGCCCAAGGTAAGGATGTCCACATGCTTAGCAGGGACACATTGTCCAGATCTTCTTCTTCTGCTTTGTCAAACACTCAGACAGCAACTATTGTCTATCATGTGAGCGACAATGTGTTGTGCTGCCGTTAAGCACCTGGTAAGCCAGGCCCAGCACATCCCACTGAGGTGTGGAAGAGAATTGTTATCTTTTAAGTCTTCCAGGAAAAAAAGGCATGTGAAAAAACTTGTTTAAACTTCAACTGGTCCTTTATTTATGATTGCAGATTTCAAGTACTGGGAAGACACCTCTGATGACTATCGTGAAACAGAGGGTACACTTCTGCCTCTGTGGAAATTCTCCTATGAAAAAGCGAAAAAGCTGGCTGTCACCTCTTTGTGCTGGAATCCCAAATACCATGATCTCTTTGCAGCTTCCTATGGTTCCTGTGAGTATACACACTCGCTCCATGATGTGTGTGTGTGTCTGTGCGTGTGTGTGTGTGTGTGTGTGTGTGTGTTTGTGTGTGTTTGTGTGTAAGTGTGCATGCATATGTGTGTATATGTCAGGAATAAAAAAAATTGAAACAAAATCTGTGATGAACATAAAATCTGTTGTATTTTTCATTTTGTAATGTGTATTTTGTGATGAGGCTGGAAAGCATATGATGGTTCCTATGTTAAATATCTATGTAACTGATATTCAACAATGTGATGAGTCATTGAGTCTGATTTGATTAGAATTATTGCTGCTACCTTCAATAAACCAACTGTTTCTTGCTCACAAAGACTTTTTGATTCTTTTCCTTTTTTTTTTTAAAGAAGACTTAGATAAGACAACTAACTCTAACTTGCTTGCATGGTTTATTCTCTTGTTTTTCAAAGATGACTTTAGTCAAAGTAATTTTCAAATAACTTTCAATGGACACTATAGCCAAGGGGTGAAGATCATTCAACTTCCATCCTATGGGTCCATGAAGTTATAGGTTCAAATTTTGACAGTGTCTGGTGAATTAAAGGTGAGGATTTTTACCATTTTCAGTTCAACTTCAAATGCAGACCTGCCATTGTCTTAATTTCCTTCATGTATATACACATGCAGAGGATCAAATATGCATGTTGAAGACCCTGTAATTCAAGTCAGCATTCAGTGGGTTACATAAACACAAACATACCCAGCATACATCCCTTCAGTTGGAATGTGGCTACCTTCATGGTGGGCAAAAATGGTCACATATGCAAAATTTCACCATTGGTGAACTTTGGAACCCTAGGTAAGGAAAAACCTACAAAAACAAAAACAAACAACCCCACACTCTCCCCCCTATCCCCCCCTATCCCCCCCCCCCTCCCCAACAAAAAAGCGTTTAATAAACTGTTACTCACAAAGATCTTTTCAATTTGTTTTGGCAGACGACTTCATGAAGCAAGGCAACGGCCTGATCGTCTTCTACACCCTGAAGAACCCTTCCTTCCCGGAGTGTGCCTATGAAACTGACAGCGGAGTCATGTGCCTGGACATCCACCCAGAGCACTCCTACCAGGTGGCGGCTGGCTTCTATGATGGCAGTGTGGCCGTCTTCAACATGGTGGAGAAGAAGGACGGGCCTGTACACCGCTGCACCGCCAAGAACGGCAAACACACCGACCCTGTCTGGCAGGTGAGACTGGGGGATGGGTGGGGGGTGTGGGTGAAGGGCAGGTGGATGTGTGTGGATGTGTGTGTGTAAGTGTGTGTGTGTGTGTGTGTGTGTGTGTGTGTGTGTGTGTGTGTGTGTGTAGGGGGGATGGAGGAGGGGGGTGAGTGTGTGTATCTGTGCGTATGTGTGTTGTGGTGTGGTGTGGTGTAGTATGTGTGTTGAGTGTGTGAGTGACTGCTGTGTGCGTGAGTGCATACATATATTTGTGTCATGCATTTCAATGTATGTGCTGTGCTTACCTGTTGACTTACTACCGATTACTCTAGCAGCTTCTGTTTCCTTGTTATTGACTTTAACACAGAGAGAAAAAAAATGACAACTCTGTGCCCTCCCTACAGGTTCGCTGGCAGAAAGATGATACGGACAACAACATGAATTTCTTCTCCATCTCCTCTGATGGCAGGATCGTCCACTGGACCATTGTAAAGGTCAGTTTAGAGGTCATGGCCTTGAGGCAGAAAAAGAATGGGCCCAGGCCAAAAAGCTTTGTCCGTTACCCAGGCAAGCAAAGTAGCAAGACCTACTTTAATGTCATTACACTCTTCAATGTTGGTATGATGTGACTGCTTTCATCTGTGACAAGTTCTTAGCTTTATCATCTGTTTAGGGAGGAAAAATCTTCTGAAGCTGAACATGGGTGCCTACAAGGAAAGATCCTTGAAAACAGCCGTACATGCAAACTTCTCGTCCAGAGTTCACACAGTAATGTTTAGGTCTGATGAGTGAGACAGAGTGGATAGTTTGGGTGACCTCCAGGGTGTGACAACAACATAATTATCATACTTTACTAAGAGGAGTCAGGGTTTCGACTAAACATTATCAGTTCTTTTCTGTCATGTACCACCACCTCAGAATCAAGATGCTTCGAGTAATTAAAGGACAGGAGTCAAGACCCTGTTTACTTAGATCGCTTATCCTTAGAAGAGGATTTTTTTCTGACCGTGAGGGTTTTTGGTTTCAGAATGAAATGATTCACCAGGACGTGATACAGCTGACCCTGTCTGAGGGACCGGCAGAAGGCCCTGACGGCATCAAGGTGCCCACCACAGGTCTGCCAGCTTTGGCTTCTGTCGTGTTGAGTGTGTATGTGTGTGTGTGTGTGTGTGTGTGGTGTGTGTGTGTGTGTATGTGTGTGTGTGTGTGGTGTTTGTGTTTTGGAGAATACAAGATGGATGTCTATGCATACTTGAATGGGTACAATACACACACATACACGGAAACATACAGACACACACACACACAAACACACACACACAAGTATAAACACATACATTTGCACACACCACACTGTTATCAACTTCATATTTCATATCAGTTTTATTTTATTTTGCATGTGTCAGATTTCTTTCTTTGTCCTCTTTCTGTATTTCTTTCAAACAACTGGAACACTTACAACCGTGACATTTGGCACCGTAAACAACACTCTTCTTCTTCTTCTTCTTCTCATTATCATGATTAAACAACGAGTTGTTGGCCTGTGTGCAGGGTGCGGCACAGCGTTTGACTTCCACCAGCAGAAGGACTACCTGTTCTTGGTGGGCACAGAGGAGGGCAAGGTGCACATGTGCTCCAAGGCCTACACCTCCCACTTCATCGACAACATCGAAGCCCACAACATGGCTGTCTACAAGGTTAGACCTTTTCTTTATTCTTTTTATGTTTTGGAGGTTTTTGGGGGGGTGAGGTTAAACAGGTTGGTATAGAAAGAGACTCATGAAAAAAATATATGAACAAGAAAATGGACATGTGAGAGACTTCAGACGGATTTGTTGACTTTATACACAAACGCACGCATGCACGTGCGTGTCTGTGCACATGTGCACCGCACACACACACTTTTCCCCCTTTTTTTTCTCTCTCTATCCATCTTCCCTTCCATTTACTTGCAAATTTAATTGGCATAGTATGCACATGTGATCAAGCACACACATACACCCTTTCAGTCATGTATGCAGTGTTTTAAAACTAGAGCTGGCTACCTTCGACTCTTTCATATTCTTTTTCGTTCCCTTTCCAGATGTCACTCACATTCGCACTCACTCAAATCCATCTTCGACCTGACAAAGCTGTACACAGTCAGACTGGGCTCACACATGCTTCATTACTCATTGATATCCAAGAGCTCTGCAGTCTGTTATGTTCTTTGGCAATGCAGGTGGCATGGAATCACTACCATCCCAAAATCTTCTGCACATGTAGCGCTGACTGGAACGTGAAGATCTGGGAAAATGCTGGCAAGCCAACCGACAATCCTGATGTTGCATCCAGGTAAGTGCAGTACATTTTTTTAAGACCGTTGCGAGGAAGTTAGCATAAGGACCATGGCAAGGGACAGTACTCTTGCCCTGAGTTGACATGTCAGACTTGCACATGGCTTGACTGAGTGGATGGCTTAGACAGAACCTGTATCAGTCAAAGGTGTGAGATTGTCAGGTATCTTTAGAAGCATCAAAGCCATTCAATAACATACCAAGGTACACCTTTTTTAAAAATTGGTTTATTGTATAATATCAGCCAATATCACTGATTTCATGAAGGAGCTAATAGCTGGTAAGAATGACCATTGAAAAGTAATTTTCTAAAATTACAGAAACAGTCAGATAAGCCTGTACTGGAGTTTCTTTCTGACTGACATGTTACAGGAAGCCATTGTTTTCCTTTGACCTGAACAACTCTGTGGGGGATGTGGCCTGGGCGCCGTATGCCTCCACTGTCTTCGCTGCTGTCACTGCTGATGGAAAGGTAGGCAAAAGTTCATGTAGCACTGAGTGATGGAGAGAAGATTTGGAAATGCATTGAAAATTCATGTTGTGCACTAGGCTGAAAATTCCCATGAAACCAGTCTCCCTTTTTCATTTCATTGTAAGCTGAATAAAAACAATTCATGGAAGGAAATTTTAAATATGATAATCAAATAACATCTTGTAACAATGAGATAATCAGTATTCCAGAGTACTCAGGCTTTATCTTTACAGTTTTTGTGTCATGGAAAAAGCTTCTTTAGTGAAATAGATGTTATTCAAAACCATAAAAAGACAATATACTACACACACCTATGGCAATTTAGTCATATTTATTGGAAAAAAATTAAGTCTACAAAATTCCATCTAATGCTGTGGAATATCAGTCATATTGTTTGAACTACGGTAGAAAAACACCAAGTTTCTATTATACTGGAGTAGTAGGCAATAAGTCATTGGTGAGCAAAGCTATTTCATTCAAGATTCAACTGTTTGTTATCCTTTCATTCATGAAGAACAGTTCAGTTTTATACTTGCAGATTTGTGTGTTGTTTTTATTTGAATTGCCTCAAGTTGAATGATCCCTTATCATATCATTGTGGCATTGTTATAAGTATACATGAAAACACAGTCATGAGACTACTTGCATACTTCTTCTACTGTCACTACTGAATGAACCACACTGACATGGCTTCCCATGCTGTTGCAGGTGTATGTCTATGACCTGAACCTCAACAAGTACGAGCCCCTGTGTGAACAAATGGTGGCCCAGAAGAAGAAGACCAAGCTGACCCATGTGGAGTTTAACCCTTGCTATCCCATCATCATTGTTGGCGATGACAGGTAGACAGACTGGTGGCTACTTCCTTCATGCTTTTCTGTCTTTCCATGGGAGGCAGTCTGTCTTATTACATACTTTGCTTGTTTTCAGAATCGGTTCTTCATAAAAACAAACCTAACATTTATTATTGTATTTTCATACATGTTCATAAAGTTGCAGTTCTATTGCATGTATGGCAGCATTCGGTCTTGGAAGACTATGGAGTTGCACTCTAGTTCTATTGCATGATCTCTACAATTCAGAATGGCTAGTTTAGAAACATTTCATTGTCTGGACCAATCAACAAGTGAATATTGTTTTTGTTCCTTGTTAGTATGTTGGAGCAAGCTCACATATATTGGCATAATATGTTTTGTATGAGTGTATGTATTTGCATGTATTATTGTTTGTGTGTGACTGATTTGACTGTGGAAGAGAGACAAATAGAATGAATGTCATATGTTCTCAAGTTTTGATGAAATGCTTTTTTTGTTTTTTTTTAATGAATCCCATTAAACAAAGTTGTTTTGAAATACAGATATTCTGTTGTATTCTTTAGCACTAAGGAGACAGATCATAACATAAAAAGCTGGGTTAGGCACCATACACAGCATGCAAATCCAGCATAACTCATCCAATCCATCCAATCCTGTTGTTTATAGGCTCGCCGACCACAGAGGCTATATCAGGCCTGTCACCTTGTCAAATTTTAAATCCTAGATGCATAACTCAATCAAAGGTCCAGGGCTCAGCATTGCAAAAAGATTGAGATTTCTTTGAATGAACTGTGACATGTTAACAATAGTATGAATGTGTGATGGAGAGATATTAACAAGTTTGATGTTTGTGTTTCCAGGGGTAATGTCACCAGTCTGAAGTTGTCGCCCAACCTCAGAAAAATGCCAAAGGTAATTAACTAACTCCTCATTACTGTTCCTGCATTTGTTTCACTGGTTAATTAAGTCATTTCTTGTTCATGCATGATAATGTCACATCCTTTTCTTGTAACGTCCTGTAGAATTTTCATGAAAAAAAACAGCTACCTTGTCTGGTTCAACATGATATTGCCAGGACTTTTTAAAAAAGCAGGTGCAGGCAACACATTCATGGAACACACTCATATATGTGCACAAGTACATATACATACCCTGTCGACAAATGCACACACACACACACACACACAGTCATGGATTTGCACATTTTCTTTAGAAATAGCTTTTTCTCTCTCTCTGTACTTTAATATTTTGGATGATTTGATTTTGTTCCGTCTTTGAAAAAATTGGGATGTTTGTTGTTTTGATTGAGAGGTTTTTTTGTTGGATATTTGTTGGGTTTTTTGCCCAATTCAATTCAATCCAGTTCAATTCAATACACACACTCTTACACCCTAAAGCTCACCAAAGCTGTAAGTCTGTAATGCATGACTGTTCCATCTGTCTCCAGGAAAAGAAGGGTCAACCCCCCATGGATGCCAAGCAGAGGCAGACGTATGAAATCGACAAACTCAACAAACTCCTGGACACTGTGCGGGGAAAGCCAGACGGTGCCAAGTAGAGTGACTGTTCTTCTCCATGTTTTTCTGGTGCAGTGCAGAGAATGCACAACCAATCCATTGCCTCCAGACCATCAGTTTCAAAACAACGATAACAACCGCTTTGACTTTTGTCTTGACATCTTTGCAAGAATGGACCTTTTCTTTTATATCTGTGCTAGCATAAAAATGCATCCATTTGACGACAGATTTGCAGGGACTGATACAATGTTGAAGACACATACGGTTGGCAGTGATAATGTTGATGACAAAATTGAAATGAGTAATCAGAGAATTTGTGGCAACGGCATGTGTCACGGTGATGATTTTTTATTCCACGCGATTATGATTGTTGCTTATGCAGCAGATGCTTACTGCTGATCAGTTGCCAGGTTGTGTGCCTATCGTGCCTGCATTGTTTTTACAAGGGATTGATTTATCATGGTGTACATAGGAAGCTGCTGAGCCATTGCCAAATAAAGCAGTGTTGTATGTATTTCCGTGTTTTCTTTCTGTGTTTATGATGTTTCATTTGTGTTTTTTGGCTTGGTTATAACCATGGGTGACTTAAAAGAGAGAGTATATATATATATATATAAAAGATATATATATATAAAGAATTTGTGACCAAAAAATCAGTAGACACAGGGGGTAATATACACTTTTGCACAGAAGAAGTTCATGCAATTTTTGTTTTAATTGTTACTTTGTGGTTATCGTGTTGAAAAGTTACAGAAACGTGTCTTTTTCTTGTAAAAATCGTCACTTGAAATTACAGTATTGTGTTCTGTGACTCTCAAGCTTTGATAATTATATTCCATCATGAGTCAAAATCAACATTTTGCAGACATTTCAATACTTTCGTATATTTTTTAAAGATTTGTTTAGAGAAAAACATTGCATCATGACTTCTTTGTGATAATGTAGAAATAGTCTGTCACTTTCCTTGAAGGTTGAAATTTCTTTTGGATAGTTTTTATGGCATCCTCAAAGGAACAGAAGGTGAACAGAAATGTTAAGGTTTTGTGATAATGTATTGAAAATATTTGTCCAAGCAATACTGTGATTATGACCATATGTACAAAATGAGACTGGCGCTACCCAGATTTCTTTGATTTTTTTCCTTTTTAAAGAAGAGCTTGTTGGTGTTGAACAGTTTTGTTATAGTTTTTCTTCACTGACAGCAGTGGCAGTGTCACAATTATTTAGTAGCCTAAAATGTTGAGTTAACTTCAGTATTGACATCTTGTCCCACCTCACTTTGTACAGTACAAACAAATGGATTCCTGGTACCAGCATATGACTTGTGTCATTTCTCAGTGCAGCCAGTTTATATCCACAGTGGTTCAGACACCTTGGTATAAAAATAAAATGAGGTGGGTTTTTTTTTTTTCATATCTAGTCTTATACATATTGAAACAGCTGACTTCTCTGCCATTAAGTTTAGCCTTGTTAGTCACTCAAATTCACCATTGATGTCATGAGTAGGCACTGTTTTCAGCAAAATATGATTTTTATTTTGAGAGGAAATTTCAGTATAGCACACAACTCTGGTATTACCTGTTTTAGAACTTGCTGAGTGTATATCTCTTTTATGAAATAGAGATAAGTGCCTGAAATGCAAGGGTTTTTCACCAACAGATTATTTTACTTCCATAGAGAAAGAAAAGGCCTTGATCTTTCTCGTGAGAACAAAAGGAATCTCTTTTTGTAGTCTGTTTTTGTTTTGATCAACATGAAGATGTTGAACAGTCCACTTCTTTGTTAGAAATATGTTTTCAAAACATTCCATTCCATTTATTGGTTTAGTGGAGTAGAAGTAAATAAAAAGTAATTCATCATTTGGATTATTTTATTATTAGTTTTGATTTTCCATCATTATGAGTGGGTTTCTCGTTTTGTTTTCTGTTTGGGGTTTGTTTCCTTTTTTCTGTGTTTTTTGGTTTGTTTTCTGTTTTGGATTTGTTTGCTTATTTTTCTGATTTTTTGTTCAAAGATTGATGATTTGTGGTTCAATAATCTTGCATGTACTTTGTTACAAAAACTGGTAAAAGCTATAGCAAGACAATTATTACGTTGTGTTGTTTGCTTCATTTTCCTTTTATGTACAGTGATAGACTGCTGCTTTGTGTTCCTTACTTGTGTAGAGTGCATAGAAAGCAAATGTACTTTAATAGTGGCCATATTTATACTTCATTCACGGGTTTGTATACAAAGTGGTTTCTTGCCACTTTCCGTTGTGCAGCAAATATATAGCCTTTGCTTTGAAAATAAATATTTATAAACAATACCAACATTTGTTATTCTACAGTTTTTCCATTCCTATTTCTTCTTTTTCTGTATTCTTTGACTGGAACTGAGGTGTTCACAAGTGGTGTGATTTTTGCATCTGCAAGCATTTTAATCCTGCAGGGCCCTTCTGGTTGGTGTCCTCATGGCTGCCTAACGGTGCATTAATAAGCTCCCTGTAAACTCCTGGCCCTGAGGATACATCATGACAAACCTGGGGTTAGCTGGGGTGGTGAGATTGGAATGAGCAGCAAGGGAACAGTACAGTAAATATGTCACAGAAGATGAGGCAGCAAAAAAAGAATAAATAAATTATTTAAATCCTACAAGCAATGTTTTGTCTCAGGGGATAACGCCTAAACATGACACCAGTTTGCATGTTTTTATCTTATTATTACTATTCATTCCTACCTGCATGTAGAAGCATATTCTTCTCCTAAAGATGGAATGAAATGTAAGATGCATGACAAATTGTTAATGCATGTGTTTTCATAAATAGGACCTATATTGCAGTCTTAGGGATTGGAACTCAAGGAAGACTTTACTACAAATACAGACAAATCTGGTGAAGACAGTTCTCCTAGGTAAGGCTGAGGGCAGAAGGAAAAGAGGCAGACCACCAGCATCCTACATTGCCAATATCACTGAGATCAGTGGTCTGGAAAAGCTACAGGAGACTGTAGAAGTCAGCAGAGACAGAGTGAGATGACAAGCCCTGGTGGCACTGCATGGAGCCCCACCAACAACAGCAGGGATGGGGACAGATGAGGTCAGTTTGCTGCATAAGATATTGAGACCTTGGTGATCAAGTAATGAGTATTCTACCCATAGAGTTTACCAGACCCTCATTACCATTACCTAGTCACAGATAAGACGTAACATTGACTAAAACAAGAAAATCAAATGCACAATGGTCCTCTTCTCTTCAGCAGGTGTGCCTACTGGTGGGGAGGCAGCATTTCATGTCTGCCTCATTCAGGAGATTACGGCTAACTACCAAACAATCTTATTTGCTCACTAAATGCTATGTCTGTGCATAGTAGAATCAGGATACAAGTGAATGGTGTAACAAAAAATTTTTAAACCACATGAAAGAAAAATAAAAACAAAACCAGTATCCCAATGTAGAAGAAATAATCCTACAGAAATATTCTCTTTTCTATCAGGGCTGCCCTTTAAAAAAAAAAAATTTTTTAAAGCATTCCACACCTAAGGCCACCAGAGCACTTGCAAGCAAAAAGAGAGGTGGTGACTCACACAACCCTTCCTTCACTGTAGAAATTCTGTGCAGAGAGGTCCAACACCTTCCTCAGCCTGTTGTGCCTTTCAATGGAATATCTTTTTGTGTCAGTACTACATATCTCTCTCTCTCACACACACACACAAGGTACAATAAAAATAATGGACCAAGCAATCTGTCATATAGTGATTTTTTTTCCAACAGGCGATCTTTTCAACTGATATAGCCTTCTCTCCCCTCCCTTCCCCTCCTTTCTTTGTTTTGGTTTAGCCCCCTCCCTTGCTTTGACAGAATGAATGAATACTGGGATGTACAAAAATCTGTTCTACTTCTAACTTGCCTTTATGCTCATGTTCCTGTTTTACTGTACGTATTAGCATGGATGATTTTTCTGCATGCTGTGGTATCACTGTATCAAAAGTCAAAGTCATGCTTTCATGAACAGTCCGACAGACAGATGGATAGAAGCTGGAAGAGATGGTAATTTCAGCTGCATATGGACAAACACAACACTCCATGCTGAACAACAATATGATAAAAGAAACTAAAAAAGAAATTGTATTTGTCTCCAAGTAACAAGAATACTAAATCAAATGAAAAAAAAGTAAAAACTGAACTTCTTGTTTAGAACAGATCAACAACGGCTGCCAAATGTAGAAGAAAAAACCCAACTGAAAGCTGTTTGTTTTAATAAGGTGTCAACATCTACAACTACAAGCATAGTAAAAAAGCAATAATGACTGCTATACTTTTTTTTAAAAAAAATGATATTCCCACAAACTGGTATAAAAATAACAAAAGTAAGGAATACTATATTTAAACAGATGCTCATATAAAATGTACAACTTCTGGTATAAAAAAACAAACCGACACAACAAAAATACTGAGTATAAGATGTAAATATTTACAAACATTGGTATAAACAAAATAAACATAATGAAGCTGGTAGCAACAACAACAAAATGTAAACATTGTACTTTAACAGATAATGTAAATGCTAGGGTTGCTTTTTTCTTTTTTTGATAGAAGCAAATTTTACAAATATTGGTATAAACAAAAGAGAATGTTCATGTTTGTTTGTTTTTTAAACAAACTATTCCAACATATGTATAATATTTACCACCCAAAATGAAAACACAGTAGACATCTCAACTTGCATTATTTACAATTTGTTGTTCTTAAATCAACAAGTGTTTTCATACACATCCAGGTCACCCCAGAACACACATATATACCAAACAAAACAATAAAAGAAAAAAGAAAAAGAGTGGAACTTCCTAATATATGCACATGCACACACACACACACACACAAGCACACACATGCAGGCATGCAAGCACACACACACACGCACACACTAACACATATTATTATATGAAAGCTTGATTTTCAGCCTTTGAAAGGGCGTTTTTGCCCTTTGCACAGAAAAGTAGCTGAATGACGTTCTTTAACAACTCTTAAGTTGAAATGTTCTTCTGTTTTTTGGCTCGAGCTGATTTCAACTGTTCAAACATACTGTCCCTTTTCTTTTCCCTCCTTGCTGCAAGTTTCTGAATACGACCAACATGCTCTTCCCCGTCAGTAGAATCGTCATCAGTTTCTGAAGCATCACTGGAGTCATCATCACCTCCTGAACTGTCACTGTCACCGACAGTTATCGCACTGTCACTCGAAGAGGCCACCATGTACACAGAATCTTTACTGGAAGTCTGAGTACCGCATGTTTTTTCCACTGGAACTTTTTGCACGCTGTTCCCATCACTTTGGTCACACTGGTCAGTGGATTGTTTATCTGTAGTTAATTCTTTGTCAGGGGGATCCTTTTCTTCTGACTCAGCTGGCTGTCTTGTTGATTCTGCTGTGTTTTTTGGTGGAGAACCAGTTTTGTTTGGAGACTCTTCATCATTTGGCTGCACAGATGACTTTACGTCTTCCTCACTATCAGAATTAAGTACACTGGGCTTTCTCAACTTTTTGTCGACTTTAGGTTGAACAGGATCATCCGATAAAGAATTCTGTCTGGAATCTTCATTATCAGAAACCAACAACAATTTTCTCCTCGTGTTTTTCCTGCTAACAGGCTGAACCTCTTCTTCACTCGACTCGGAGTCCTCTTTCTTGGAAGAACGTGTATTATACACTTTTCTGTGGACATCTTTGTTTTGATTTGTAAATCTCTTTCGCTGGTTGCGATTTGGAGCTTTCCTTGACTGTGGATTGTTTTCTTGTTGGCGAGTAGTGGTGTGGGAGTGATAGGAGAGCTGAGGCTTGTCGTCAGTTGGACGTTCAGGCAGCTGAGGTTGATCTTCTTCACTGGATTCGTCACTGACTTTGGCAATGCGAGGCCTGTAGCCCTGCACTCTGTGGCCCTTCTGCAACACAGTGAAATGCAAGTCTAGTGACATGGAGGGGTGTGTAGAACAGAGCAGAGATATTTATTTAAAAAAATTTAATGCTTGCTCCGCACTGTTCTGTCTTGTACCGCTGCTCTGAACTGCAAAGCACAGCAATTATGCTGCACCTGCCATTCTACAGTATACTGCTAAACAGTGTTGTATTGACTTGCATTGTAAATATTTTACAGTACTAGACTACATTGAATAATATTTACTATTCTTGAAAAGCAATCTCTGGCTTAGCACTCTGAAAGTCATACACTATACAGATTATATGTCGTGTTTCATTTATTCATCATAGAGGTGAATCCATGAGTACATACTGGATGAGAATACAACACGTAAAAGTCAGGGAGATGAAAAGGAGGGGGGGCGGGAGGAAGGTTGTGTGTATATATGGATATACCTCAAAATATAAGTGTACATGATACTGTCACAATATCTCTCTCTCTCTCTCTCTCTCTCTCTCTCTCTCTCTCTCTCTCTCTCTCTCTTGTTGATGTTATTGTGTGCTATGTGAGTATTATATAATGTTCTCCTTGGGAACATATCTCAGCTAAATTTGACATCGACTACATGGAAATAAAGAAAAATGAAGATCAAAATCTTCTCACCGTTGACGTAAAAAGTCACTTAGAAAGTAATTATTCTAATCACTTAAAAGTGTATACTGACGGATCTGTATTAGAAACAGGCAAAAGTGGTGCTGCATATGTGATTCCGACTTTAAAAGTTCAAAAATCTTTTCATTTAGGACAACATTTTTCTATTTTTACTTCTGAATTATTTGCAATTTTTATGGCTTTGAATTTTTTGTCTGATACTGCTGTTGATATTTGCCAAGTTCTGTTTTACGTTGACTCAAAGGCAGTGTTAATGGCATTAAAGTCATGGCATAGTAAAATAAGGAATGATATTGTATTTGAGATAAAATTCCTGATACATTCTATTGCAAGCAGAGGCATCAGCATAACTTTTTGCTGGATCCCCTCTCATTGTGGAATTTATTCGAATGAGCTGGTTGATTCTTTGGCAAAACAAGGTGCCTCTGAATACAGTACTGAAGTGTTTGATTCTAATCTTGCATTGTCGTCTTATGAAATTCATTCTAAGTTAACGAAATGCATACATTCAAAGATTATAGAAAAACATTATCAGCAGTTTCCTTGCCCACGGAAATTAGAAATTCTAATACATAAACTGAGATTAAATGCATGGAACATTAAATATTCAAAAAATGTAACATGTTGTTATTCTATTCCAATTTCAGTCCACCATTTGTTGTTTGACTGCCCAATGCTTCTTGACATGTATAAAAGGAGAGGTTTAGATATTCATAACAAATATGCTACTAGTCAAGAAGTTTTATATGACTCTCAGCAATTCATAGTGTCAGTTGCTGAAGTCATATATTCTTCACCTGTAAGACCTTTACTGTAATTACATACATATATATATATATATTTATATACTTATGTGTGTGTGTGGGGGTGCGTGTAGGGGAGAGAAAGAGAGAGAGAGAGATGCGGTGTGTAATAATAGGTACGTTGGTATGAATGCGGGTGTGTCTAAATCACCATGTAGTGAATAGACATTAAACAAAACAAACAAACAAACAAACAATCCCTAAAAACACACACACACATACATACATACACACGCACACACACACACACACACACACTTAAACACATTCTCTCTGTCAATGACTGTATAGGTTTAGATTTGTTCTTTTGTATTGTTTCTTGTTTTTATTAAGTGAATGTATGGGTATCGGGTTTATTTCATTATCATGACATATAATTTGAAAGAGTATAATCAAAAATGAGTGTTGATGGTGACCGTGTACTGTTTGGGGAATTATATATTGGATATCATCTGAAATACACACACACACTTCTGTCTCTCTATCTCTGTATATCTCATCTTTTATCGTTTTGCTTATAGTTATAGTGTATCCTGACGAAGGATTCATATTTTATATTTTCAATACTTTATTGGGCTTGTCCGCTGTACTTAAGTTTTAATGAGTGTCCTATTTCAATATCTTATTGTTATATGTTACAAGTATATGTACCATTTGACAATGTGTGAATGTTTATCTTTATGACTTATTAAGTTTGGTTGTTGTTATTTTTCTTGGTTTTGTTGTTGTTGTTTGTTTTTCTCTTTTTTTTCCTTTTCCTTCTTTTGTTGATTTGGTTTTTCTTTCTCCTTGTTTGTTTGTTTTGGTTTGGGGTTTTGGGGGGGTGGGGATGGGGGGGTGTTTTTAAGGTGTTTTTTGTTTTGTTTTGTTTTTTGGTTGGGGGGGGGGGGCTGTTTTGAAAAGGGTATTTCCCCTTGTTTCTAATGTGAGAGTGTATAAGTGTTGGGTTATTATTAAGATGTATCCCTACGGGCGGGGACTGGATGTAAAAAAGCACATGAGTGCTTATTCATTATCCTCGAAATAAAAGAATTTGTCATTGTCATTGTCTCTCTCTCTGTGTCTCTCTCTCTCTCTCTCTCTCTCTGACCTTATAGATTTGGCTGGGTTTTTTTTTCTTTCTTTTCTTCCTTGTTTTTATTGTGTGAGAGTATGGGTATTGAGTTTATTTTATTATCATGACATATAATTTGTATGAGTATAATCAAAATAAGTGTTGACGGTGATTGTGTACTGTTTTGAGAATTATATATTTAGTATGAAATACACTCTCTCTCTCTGTATAGTGGCCTAAGGCCGATGTGCAATTAAATCATTCTATCTCTCTCTCTCTCTCTCTCCTTTTATTGATTTACTCATAGCTATAGTTGTGTATCCTAATGAAGGACATGTTCATACTTCATATTTTCAATATTATTTTGGGCTTGTTGACTGTACTTGAGATTCAGTGAATGTCCTATTTCAATATCTTATTGTTACGTGTAACAACTATGTGTACCATTTTACAATATGAAGGTGTTCAATTTTATGACTCTATAAGTTTGGCTTTTTTTTTTTTTTTGGGGGGGGGGGGGGGGGGTTGTCTCTCTCTTTGTTGTTGTTGTTTTGTTTTGTTGTTGTTGATTTGTTTGGTTTGTTTTTGTTTTGTTTTGGGTTTTTTGGTTTTTGGTGTGTGTGTGTGTGTGTGTGGGGAGGGGGGGGGGGGGGGGGGGGGGGGGGGGGGAGGGGGGAGGGGGTGTTGTTGTTTTTTCTCTTTTTTGTTGTTTGTTGTTGTTGTTTTGTTTTTTGTTTGTTTGTTTGGGGGTTGTTTTTGTGGGGGGGAGGGGGGGGGGGTTGTGGGGGGGTCTTTTGTTTTTTGTTTGTCTGGGGGTTTTGGGGTGGGTTTTTTTTTTAAAGTGTTTTCCCTTTGTTTCTACTGTTTGAGAGTATGAGTATTGGGTTCATTATTAAAATGTATCCCTACGGGTGGGGACTGGATGTAAAAAAGCACATGAGTACTTATTCATTATCCTGGTAATAAAAGAATTTGTCTCTCTTACAATGTGTACATTTTCATTTTATGACTTTATTGGGGGGTTTTCCCCTCTTTGTTGTGTGAGTGTATGGGTATTGGGCTTACTTTATCATTATGACATTCAATTTGTATGAGTATAATCAAAAAGTGTTGATGGTGATCGTGTGCTATGTGAGTTACTTACTTACTTAGGCCCATCACTCCCCCTGGAGCATAGGCCGCCGACAACAGTCCGCCAGAGTCCTCTGTCCTGGGCTATTCTCTCCAGCTGTCTCCAGGTATATCCCATCTTTCTGGTTTCTGCCTCAAGGTCGCGTCGCCAGGTGTTTCTTGGCCTTCCTCTTTTTCGTTTTCCCTGGGGGTTCCATGATAGTGCCTGCCTTGTGATGTTGCTGGCTGGCTTTCTCAGGGTGTGCCCAATCCATCCCCATCTCCTGCGCCGGATTTCATTTTCGGCTGGCAGCTGGTTGGTACGTTGCCACAGGTCTGCATTGCTGATGGTGTCGGGCCAGTGGATCTGGAGGATTCGTCTCAGGCAGCTGTTGATGAAGGTCTGCACTTTCTTGATGGTGGTCTTTGTTGTCCTCCATGTCTCCGCTCCATACAGTAGGACTGACTTGACGTTGGAGTTGAACAGCCTGATCTTTGTGGGGGTCGACACAACCTTGGAGCTCCAGATGTTCTTCAGCTGCAAGTAGGCTGCCCTCGCCTTGCCAATTCTTGCTCTGACGTCTGCGTCTGTGCCGCCCTGCATGTTAATGATGCTACCCAGGTACGTGAATGTCTCCACTTCTTCCAGCTCCTTCCCATTCAGTGTGACTGGGTCCTCACTCACTGCATTGATCTTGAGAATCTTGGTTTTGCCTTCATGGATCTTGAGACCAACTTGTAATGAGGTGGCTGCTAGTTCTGTAGTCTTGTCCTGCATCTGTTGGCGGCTGTGGGAAAGCAGGGCCAGGTCGTCTGCAAAGTCGAGATCATCCAGCTGGTCCACAGTGTCCACTGGATTCCATTTCTTCTGTATGCCGTTGAAGTGTTCATGGTCCAATCGATCGCCAGGAGGAAGAGGAAAGGTGACAGGAGACAGCCTTGTCTGACTCCGGTCTTCACCTCAAAGTTTTTTGGGGTTTGTTCCATGGACCATCCGGGGAGGTTTTCCCTTTCATAGGAGTTTTGATAAATTTGCCAGTTTGGGGGGCACCCATGGTGGCGAAGAATTTCCAGGGGTTTTGTTGCGGTCCACCTGTCCAAAGGCTTTTCTAATAAAAAAGTTGATTTTAAAAAGATAGTTCCACTCAAAAGATTGCTAAACGATGGGCAAGGTGGAAATTATTATGCAGCCCTTTTTCGGGCGGAAGGGCCTGTTGGTTCGGAGGAGAGGGCGACTGCATTTTTCATTCTCTGAGGGGGACCTGTTAAAGACCTTTCCGGGCACGACGAAGATTACCCCTCTATATTTGGACGTTATGGGGTCTCCTTTCTTGGGTAGTTGATGGGGCCCTCCTTCGTTGATGGTACTTTCCTTTCCCAAAAATCTCCAAAGAGAGGGTACAGCATCCTCCCGTGGTCTGGGTCTGCCTTGAGTGCTTTTGGGATGTTGCCCGGGCCCTGTGCCTTCCCTTTTTTTTGCATTTTAGGCTTTCTGATCTCCCTCCTGGTTGGTTGTACAGTTGATGTCTGGGTCTCTCAGCAGGGTCGAGTCCGGGGGGTTTGAAGGGAGGGTCTTTCGGGGTTTCCCAAAGTCTTGCCCATCTGTTCAGTTGCCCCTTTTTTTCCCGGGAAAGGTGTTTCCTTTTTGTCTTTGACGGTTTCTCGGCCCCGCTGTACTTCCTGAGGTTTTTAGTGGTGTTTACGCAGCTTCATTTGTTTACGGGCTGCTGCTCCTGGGTTTTTCCTTTGCCGGCTGTCGATGTATTGCGCTTTTTTTTTTTTGCGCCCTCTTGACTTCCCTTTTTGGCTTCTGTGAAGTCGCTTTGCCTTGGCCTTTGCTGCTCTTGCCCGGCTGTTGTTTACTTTGCCCTTTTTCTGCTTTCTTTTTTCAATCTTGCCTTTTTGTGACTGCCGATATCCATTCTTTTTTGGTGTCTTTTGGGGGCCCCACTATTCCTGACAAGTTGATGTCTGCTCTTTCACTTTTTTTTCCCCTGGCTTCGAGTAGTCTCTTTCTTCAAGCAGTTCTTGTTTTGTATTGGGGACTTGTTGGTGGGGCAGTTAATTTTTCATTTTTCTTTGGTCTTTCAGCAGGCTGGGGGTTGTACTTTTGCCTCTTTGTTTTTATTTATCCGTTCTCTTTAGCTTTAGCTTCAGCCCCGGTACCAAAAAGGGGGGGTCAGATGCAACGTTGTCCCCTTTTCACCTTACTCCCGTAGTATTTTCCCGAACTTTTTGGCCCTGCGAATGTCGTTTGGGTTTTCGTCACAGATTTGGGGTACCCAGGTGGCCTTTGTTCTTTTGGGGGAAATCTGCCCCCGATTCCAGATTGTTGGCACAGAAGTCTGCAAAATTCTCGCCCTTTTTTCCCCCCCCTTTCTTCCAATCCTGTTTCCCCTCCTTCCCCGATCCCCTTTGTTTGTCCGATTTGGGATTGAAATCACCCATGGGGTGTTTAAAATCTTTTTCGGTATTGAATGACGTTCTGCAGCTGTTGAAATTTTCTTTGGTTTTCATCGCGGGCATTAGTTGGCGCTAACAGGGAATGTTTTATTCTGTCTTCTTTTCTTTTCCAAGGACCGCCCAAGATTCTTATGTGTTTCCCATCCCCATCGGGTTTCTGGCAGGTTTTGCAACATGAAGGGGTACGCCTTTTTGTGTGTGGAGCGTTTTCTTTATGGCCAGAATAAAGAGATCTCTCCCGTGAGCAGTCCCTTTTTGACTGTGTCCAATGGGCTCATGATCCAAGCAATGTGAGGTTTTGGGGCGTGAGTATTATAATTTTTAAAAATCCCCCGAAACACCCAAAAACCCCACCAAAAATTTTCTCTCAATGACTGTATAGGTTTGGATTTCTTCTTTTCTTTTGTTTCTTGTCTTTATTGTGTGAGTGTATGGGTATTGAGTTTATTTCATTATCATGACATATAATTTGAACGAGTATAATCAAAAATGAGTGTTGATGGTGATCGTGTACTGTTTTGAGAATTATATACTTGATATTATCTCTGAAATACTCACACACACTCTCTCTGCCCCTCTCTCTCTCTTACACCTTTTATCGCTTTGCTTATAGTTATAGTTGTTGTGTATCCTGATGAAGGATTCATACTTTATATTTTCAATATTTTATTCGGCTTGTGTAGATGTTATTTTTATAACTTTATAAAGTTGGTTGGTTTTTCTTGGTTTTGTTGTTGTTGTTGCTTGTTTTTCTCTTTTTTTTTCTTTTTCTTTTGTTGGTTTGTTTTTTTCTTTTTCTTTTGTTGGTTTGTTTTTGTTTTTTTTTTTTGTTTTTTTTGGTTGGGTTTTTTTGGTTTTTTTTTGGGGGGGGGGGGTTGTCGTTAGGGTTTTCTTTATTTGTTTGTTTGTTTTTTTGTTGTTTTGGGGTTGTTGTTTTTAAAGGGTTATTTCCCTTTGTTTCTACTGTGTGAGAGTATAAGTATTGGGTTATTATTAAGATGTATCCATACGGGCGGGGACTGGATGTAAAAAAGCACATGAGTGCTTATTCATTATCCTCGAAATAAAAGAATGTCATTGTCATTGTCTCACACACACACAAATTATGTAGGACTTTTGGTTTCCTCTGAACACCGTCGTATACTTTGCTTATCAAGAGGTAATACACTGCCACAGAAAGGCATTCCACGTTATAAGAAAACACCTGTAAATCCTTACTGTGTTCAGTGCGATGGATTTACCATTGAAGATTTATGTCATTTTTTGCTCATATGCCCAAAATATGCAGTTTTGCATAAACGTTATATACCCCCTTATTATCACAGGTTTCCATCAGGCTTTAAGGTTCAGATGCTGTGTTCAAATCCTTCTGAGAAACTGATTGTGAACCTGGCAGTTTATGTAATCAAATGTCTAAAGATCAGAAACATGTAGCTCTTTCCCTGCCTGCAACAAAGACTATGTGCTTACTGTATTATATCACCTCGACTGCTCGATGGTTGCTTTTACATATTGTGTTCATATGGGTCTTATGGCCTGTAAAAACTGTATAAATGTGATTGAATGATCGATTGATTGATTGACACACACACTCACACACACAGACACACACACAGAAGACTGTTGTACATGCAACAACTGACAGTTACCAGTTTCTCTCTGCCTGGTTTAGCTGTGGTAGAGGAGTCACTGCTGTCTGAGCTGTCTGTAGCTTTGATGAATTCCTCCATGGATTCCTCCCCACTCACCTCCACATAGTCACAGTTGTAGCGATGAGTGCTGAAACACCAACCAACATTGGCATTGTTCAGTGAGTGCCCACTATACAAATGTGTCTTCTTTTCTTTCCGTCATTCCTTGGCTAGAGCTCCAAGGTTCACCAATGGTGAGATTTTGTGTCTGCAACTGTTTTTGTCCACCATTAAGGTAGCCGTATTTCCACTTTGGGGATGATGCCTAAACATTACACCAATGTGCATGGGGTTTTTTTCTTCCAATTCTGTCATTCACTCTAAAGCCACACAATGGCCTACTCTTCTGAAAGGCAGAACAGGTTTTAATGTGTGGGCAAGATGTTCAGCATGCGTACACACACAGGTCTTCAGTCTATAGTCTCATCATCCAAAGGACTTTTGAGGGCATGGAGCTGATACCCAGGGGCAAAAATCCTGGATGGTGGCTCAATCCCAGGCTGTCAGATCACAAGCGCAAACCCCTGACCACTAGGCTATCTCCCTCACCCCCACCCCACCCCTAACGCATCTCAGGATGTGAAACAGACTTCTTTTTTTTATATACATATTTAATAAAATTCTGTACTTTTACTATAGAAAAAAGATCTTGTAGATCATACCACAGTTTATTCAAGGTATTATACTCTCTCTCTCTCGCCCTCTTCTCCCCCCGCCCCCTCCCCCCTCCCTCCACCACAAGCTTGCCCATTCTCTTTTTCTCTCTGTCTCTTACATTCTTGTGAAGTCATTGACGACTCTTCGTGGGGTCAGGTGAGACACTCTGTTGGACACTTTTGGATTTGTGGGGATTGAGCTCCAACGCTCTTCTCTGCTAGGCATTCGGAAATTTCTCTGTCGTTTGCGTAGAGAATGTCGTCGATCATCAGCATTATCCTGGAAACAGAAAAGATTTTGACTGCTGATTTGTGCATTCTTTTAGGGGTTTTTTTTTTTAATGATTGTGTCTTGTCTCTCTGATATTAGCCTGCTAAAACAAAATTAATGATATTACAAGTGTGGCTTGGTCAAATAGTGTGTGTGTGTGTGTGTGTGTGTGTTGTGTGTGTGTGTGTGTGTGTGTGTTTGTGTGTGTGTGTTGTGTGTTGGTGTGTGGTGTGTGTGTGTGTGTGTGTATTATGTGTGTGAGTTGGCACTTTGATTTAAACTTTGATCTGAAGGACTTAAGTGCCTGTAAGTCAAAGGCAACATTTTATTTCCAGTCAGTACACTGAATAAGCAAATCGTCTGCTTTAAAAAAAAAAAAATTTTAAGGCTACACAGTGCTCATGGACATGAGACAAAACATCATTCGGACCATCAAAGAGCTATACACAAAAGCCACCAGCGCAGTGCTTTTCCAAGGCATAGTTGGAGAGTGGTTCCATACCTCAGTGGGAGTTCGTCAAGGGTGTCCCCCTCGC
>CM054147.1:12351425-12358925 GCA_028751875.1 Rapana venosa
TAAATAAAAGGTCATTGTCATTGTCTCACACCACACAAATTATGTAGGACTTTTGGTTTCCTCTGAACACCGTCGTATACTTTGCTTATCAAGAGTAATACACTGCCACAGAAAGGCATTCCACGTTATAAGAAAACACCTTAAATCCTTACTGTTTTTCAGTGCGATGGATTTCCATTGAAGATTTATGTCATTTTTTGCTCAATCCCAAAAATGCAGTTTGCTAAACGTTATATACCCCTTATTATCACAGGTTTCCATCAGGTTTTTAAGGTTCAGATGCTGTGTTCAAATCTTCTGAGAAACTGATTGTGAACCTGGCAGTTTATGTAACAAATGTCTAAAGATCAGAAACATGTAGCTCTTTCCCTGCCTGCAACAAAGACTATGTGCTTACTGTATTATATCACCTCGACTGCTCGATGGTTGCTTTTACATATTGTGTTCATATGGGTCTTATGGCCTGTAAAAACTGTATAAATGTGATTGAATGATCGATTGATTGATTGACACACACACTCACACACACAGACACACACACAGAAGACTGTTGTACATGCAACAACTGACATTTAAACCAGTTTTCTCTCTGCCTGGTTAGCTGGGGTAAGAGGAGTCACTGCTGTCTGAGCTGTCTGTACTTTGATAAATCCCTCCATGGATTCCTCCCCACTCACCTCCACATAGTCACAGTTGTAGCGATGATGCTGAAACACCAACCAACATTGGCATTGTTCAGTGATGCCCACTATACAAATGTGTCTTCTTTTCTTTCCGTTTCCTTGGCTAGAGCTCCAGGTTCACCAATGGTGAGTTTTTTGTGTCTGCAAGTTTTTGGTCCACCTTTAAAGGTAGCCGTTTTTTTCCACTTTGGGGATGATGCCTAAACATTACACCAAGTGCATGGGTTTTTTTTTTTCCAATTCTGTCATTCACTCTAAAGCCACACAATGGCCTACTCTTCTGAAAGGCAGAACAGGTTTAATGTGTGGGCAAGATGTTCAGAATGCGTACACACAACAGGTCTTCAGTCTATAGTCTCATCATCCAAAGGACTTTTGAGGGCATGGAGCTGATACCCAGGGGCAAAAATCCTGGATGGTGGCTCAATCCCAGGCTGTCAGATCACAAGCACAAACCCCTGACCACTAGGCTATCTCCCTCACCCCCACCCCACCCCTAACGCATCCCCAGGATGTGAAACAGACTTTTTTTTTTTATATACATATTTAATAAAATTCTCTTTTACTATAGAAAAAAGATCTTGTAATCATAACCACAGTTTATTCAAGGGATTAAACTCTTCCTCTCTCTCTGCCCCTTTTCCCCCCCCCCCCCCCCCCCCCCCCCCCCCCCTCCCTCCACCACAACTTGCCCATTTCTCTTTTTTTCTCTCTGTCTCTTACATTTTGTGAAGTCCCTTGACACTCTTCGTGGGGTCAGGTGAGACACTCTGTTTGGACACTTTTGGATTTGTGGGATTGAGCTCCAACGCTCTTCTCTGCTAGGCATTCGGAAATTTCTCTGTCGTTTGCGTAGAGAATTTTCGTCGATCATCAGCATTATCCCGGAAACAGAAAAGATTTTGACTGCTGATTTGTGCATTCTTTTAGGTTGTTTTTTTTTAATGATTGTGTCTTGTCTCCTGATATTAAGCCGCAAAAACAAAATTAATGATATTTCAAGTGTGGCTTGGGGCAAATATTTTGTGTGTGTGGTGTGTGTGGTGTGTGTTGGGGGTTTGTGTGGGTGTGTGTGGTGTGTGTGGTTTTGTGTGTTGTGTGTGTGAGTTGGCACTTTGATTTAAACTTTGATCTGAAGGACTTAAGTGCCTGTAAGTCAAAGGCAACCCTTTTATTTCCCGTCGTTCTCTGAAATAAGCAATTCGTCTGCTTTAAAAAAAAAAAAATTTTAAGGTAACAGTCCCTGGACATAGACAAAACATCCTTTTGGACCATCAAAGAGTTTCACAAAAAACCCCCGCGCCGTGTTTTCCAAAGGGATTTGTTGGAGAGTGGTTTCCCTTTCCTCCCGTGGGTTCTCAAGGGTTGTCTCCCATTTGCCAACACTGTTTAAAAGTCCCTTTCCTTTTAGCGCAAAAATGGGCTGATGCCTTAGAAATTTTTCCCCTGGGACAGTTTAGTTTGGAGGGCATAAAAAACCCCAAACCCGGTTTTTCTGATGACATTTGTTTATTACGGAAATGAACAGGGAAATGGGAAAACCTTTTGGGGAAACCCCCCGGGCAAAACTTCCTCCCAAAGGTTTTGGAGGGGGATCATGCCCAGGGGGAAAAAAAACTTTTGACAAACATGCCCAGCCAATCACTACCAAGAAAAGGGCAGTGGAAAGAACTTGAAATTTTAGATCCTTCAAATACCTTGGGGGTTATTTTTTTGTGAAGAAGGTTTAAAAACCGAAATCCCCGCAAGAGCTGCCAAAAAATAGCAGGAAAGGCAAAAACTCAAGACTATCTGGAAAGCCGGAAAATCTCTCCCGGGCCCGGTTTTAAACTACGCATGAACTTTTCACCCCTACATATTGTATGGGCAAAACCCGGAAATTTTAAACCCGATCTACCAAAAGGGGATCCAGGCTCTAAGAGGGGATGCCTCAAAGACTCCTTGGGGATTTTATTAAAAGGACCAACATACCAACAACAAATTCCCACAACCAAACACCCCAAAAAGTAAAGCACTACGAAGACCTGCCCGACCCAAAGTCAAAAAAGGAACCAATGGTAGGGACATGTGACCCAGATCAGATGGGCCCTCCAAAAACCCCTGCGGGAACAGTTTCAGGGGAAGAGAAGGCGAGGGCCCCGACAGGGGAAGAAAAATGGGGAAAACAAAATCCTGAATGGACAGGGAAAAGCTTCTCCCCAACCAGGCCTTGCCCCCAACCCCGCAAATTTGGGGCCAGTGGTGCAACGTTTTTTGCAGTGCCCCTAAAGAAACCCCGGGGGGGTTTTTTGGGGCAAGTTGAATGGGGGAGAGGGGCCCGTTTGGGGTTTTGTGTGTGGTTTTGGTGTGTGTGTGTGTTTGATTTTTTTGTTTTCTTCTTTTTTGGGGTTTTGTTACTAAAGAAATAAAATTTTAAAACTTTTATTTCCTGATGGTAAAAACTGAATAGGCAATTTCCTAACTTTTCAAAAAACAGTCGCGTTTCGTTTCATGGGCGCGCGGAAGTGGTGTTGCATGCCCGCGCCCCCTACAGTAAAAATTTAACTTTTGACCATAGACAAAATGCGCATGACACGTCAAAATCAAAAGGGCCCAAGTGGCAAAACAAAGTTTATGTGACCTGTCCCAAACCTCACTTTATTTTCATTTTTAGATTTCCCCTTGATGATGGGTTCTCCCTGTTCGTAGCTTTTGGCCCCTTCAAAAAAAAACCCCCCTTTCTTCGGACGAAGAATTTCAACCTTTTTCCTTAAAATCATGCTTCTTAGAAGGTTTCCCAAAATTTTTTTCAGAAACCGAAGTATCCCCTTTTCCCCGCCAAATTTTTCAGCTGAAGTGCTAAAAAAACAAAAAATTTTAAAAGTGCGGCCGCAGTAAACCAGGCTAAATTTCGATTGTTAGATTAGTCTCCCCCCAGGGCCCAGGGTAAATTTTAAAAATTTTTATGGGCCGTGGCCCGTAGACAAGGTTTACGCGGGAAGAGACGCATTTTTCGACAAGCAAGCAAAAAGTTTTTTCGTTCTGTAAAATGTTTTTTTGGTATTTTTTAAAAAACGCATTTGAGAAGATATGAAGCTTTTTCAAATGTTAAATTTGCCAATTGTTTTATTTCGTTTCATCAGATTGTGTAAAACCCACCAATTTAAAAAGTAAACTAGAAAAAAATTCGCAACACTTTTAAATTGTTGTGCTACTAGGGGAAAAAAGAAAAATTGGCCCCTGGTCCCGGGATGGAACCTTTTTTTTCCAAAAAATTCATTGGAATAAAATACGTGTAGTATATTATTCTGTCAAATATACATTTAGGGGCCGGTTGTGTCATCTTAGTGTGATGAGATGTTAAGAGTTTTATGTGGTGTGGACTTTGACCCGCCCAGAGTACTTAAATAATCGCATCGTCTGCTAATGCTACGTAATGCAATCGATCATCACGTTTTTTTGTTTTGAAATTTGGGTCAAGGGGACTTATCTAATCAACACAACGGCAGTTTGCCTAATACATTAACCATTGAGATGAAATTCACCAATCATTTATTGATACAAAGGAAATATTTTGATAATATTCTAAATGCATTTTGTTGGCCCCCATTACTAGGCAATAGGCACACTCACCATCACATTTGTAAGAATAGAGTACTTTACCCCTCTCCTCCCCCGCCCCCACTTCAAAATAAAATGTAGATCAAGATCTGTATATGTACACCATGCAGAATTGAGATCTCCAGATACTCATTCTCTGTAAACCAGTGGTAACTTTCTAGTTTAGAAATCATGAAGGTCAGTGAACCAGTTGACTGTGATTATGCAAACAAGCTAATTTATATGTAAATCATTGAGTGTGAAGGGCATAAGGCCTACTACATTGTGAAACAAGTATTGTGATAAGCCTTAAGACAAACCATGTGTTAGACATTGCAGAGACAGTCCACTTTGAATAAATTAAATAGGTTAATAAATAATTATATAAAAGCCATTAAAAGGATCTAGAGGGCTTCTCAGCTTTAACTTGTTTAAGTAGTTACTCAGCCATTTGATACAATTTCTTCTTTAATTTCCTCAAGTTCTTTTTTATTCCTTGAATTTTGGATTTACCCTTTGCATATATTTTCTGTCTTCTCAGTCTGTGTCTTTCTTTTTTTTTCTTCTTTTTTAAAAGCAGTGTTTGACTTCTCTTTCCTCTCCTTTCAGTTTGACTCTCCTTTGCTTCCCACAGCCAATACTATGTTTTGTTTTTGTTTCTTTTTTTGGTATGGGTTTTTGTTTTGTTTATCTGCTTCACATTCTGTCAATTCTGTTACAACTTAGTTTCTTACTAGTTTCTTACGCTCCTGTCCTGCTATTGCCATGCCACTTATTTCGACCTCTACACCCGAACCATACCCAGGTTTGTCATGTCGCATCCTCATGGAAGTCTACAGGGCAAAACAAAAACAAACAAAAAACCCCCAAGTCTACAGGGATCCCATCAGTATCAGACCACCATGGGGCCACCAGCCAAAGGAGCCCTGTACAGCTGCTGGGTCACTGTGATGATGTTTAGTGATGCATGTGTTGACCTAACAGCGGAGGACACCACCTGTTAAGCCCCTTACACTTACAGATTTATAACAAAAATGCTTGGGCCCAGAAGCGAGAATGATGTACCCATTTGGGGTGGTGACCACCACATCATCCCTCCAGCGACCTGCTCCTGTGAACCTGCAACCCCTGAATTATTATTGCAGACAATGTCAAGTCAAGTCAGTCAGTCAAAAACACTTTAATCATCCCATGATGGGCAATTACAATACTGACAGGCACATTGATACCTATAATTATCTCACAAGACACAAGAAAAATACATTTCAGATTGTTATAAACATTCCAAGATAGCTTTAAAAAAATTATCATACACAAACACAAACCCAGGTGCACACACACACACACACACACACACACACACACACACACACACCAATGTAGGAATACAATGTTGTAAAAATCATTGATTAGAAAAGATATAAGATGAGATGGTAGTGATGATAGTGACTTACTTATTTTGAAAAACAAAACAAAACAAACTGAGATGTGAATTGTTGCTCTTTTTTATTATTATTATTATTATTATTACTCCTATCAAGAACTTAAAAGCAAACTAAGGCTGACAGTAAGACTTACAAAATGCGCTCTTATCAAAAGACATTTTTATTGCAGATCAGCAAAGGTGGCTGAATTTTTTCTCTTTTCAGTTGAGCTTGTTGCGGCGCTACAACAGCACCCTGGTCATTGCAGAGCACAACAATGAAGCCCTGACGCCGATCACTCTCAACACCATCACAGCGGCCACCAAGCTGGGCGGTGATGTGTCATGTCTCGTTGTTGGCAGCCAGTGTGGCAAGGTGAGTTCTTGAGCTTTTTTTTCATAGATGTTTATAGTACATCTCATTCTTTCTTTCGCTCACTTTCTGTATTTCTTTATTTCCTTTTTTTTTTTTTTTTTTTTTTTTTTTTTTTTGGTGGGGTTTTACAGTCCTCTCAGGTGGGGTTTTTTTTTTATTCTTTCTTTTTCTGACTTTTCTTCTTCTTTTTAAAAAAAAATTATTTGTATCTTTCCTCTTTTTTTTCTTTGTACAGGTGTGACGGGGGGAAACTTCTCAATGGATTGATCTGTATAACCCGCAAGTTATTTTATGTTTTATTTTTAAAAGGGAAAAAAAAGCAAGAAAAGAAAGGGGAAAGTGCAAACGGTATAGCAAGAACAAAGAAGGAAGAGTTTTTAGTGGCATTAATTTTAATAGGGAAGATGTGAGAAAGTTGGTCACAAGACACTTATACAGGGTATTTGTTTGATTGGTTGGTTCTTTGGGTGTTGTTTTTTTTAGCTCTTCTGATGACAGAAATCTTTCTGTGACTGGGATAACATTTGGTAGAAGTAGTCCTCATGTCCTTGTTTCAAAGTTATATTACAATGGTTGACATTCTGTATTTGTTGAGATAATGAAAGAATCATGTATATTGACAATTTGACGATTAACAGTTCAATGTTGTTTGGATCTTCAGTTGTATGGCTACATAATAATTATTTCAGGTGGCAGAGGAGGTGAGCAAAGTGTTAGGAGTGAAGAAGGTCTTGCTGGCTGACCATGAGGCATTCAAAGGATTCCTGCCAGGTTAGAAACTTCATGTATCTACATGTGTATGTTTGCATGCTCACATTATACACATGTGCGCTATATATATATACAGACATTGGCACAAGACACACATCACACACACGCACACACATATGCACACATATATATAGTACAAATAAATCAAGTTTGCATTCACGTTTTTGTAAAAATACATGATCAATTGTGCATGCATACATGCCCATGTAAATCTTTTTACACAATTACTATACAAATGCTATGCAATCAAAGTTTTAACCCTTTACCATTCGCATTTCTTACAGAGAAACTCTCTGTAGTATTCGGAAATTTACGCTGTTTTTTCAGAGAATAAGGTACCTCAAGTACACATAGTCCTGTACAGTTACTATTGTTCGCAGAGCAGTCATATTTGGCCAAGGTATTCATATGATGTCATACTTTGTTCTGCACCCCAAGATGTGTGTCCTAC
Organism: Rapana venosa; assembly: GCA_028751875.1. Taxonomy (NCBI): domain Eukaryota; kingdom Metazoa; phylum Mollusca; class Gastropoda; order Neogastropoda; family Muricidae; genus Rapana; species Rapana venosa. The sequence goes on from CM054147.1 coordinate 12,358,709, forward strand.
CTACATGTGTCGTGCTGCTGTCCCCTCTTTGTCACCAAATACAGGTAACATTGCAGTGACATCATGCTGTTAGTCTACAACTACCCTCCAATATGCCAATATAGGTATGTGATTAAAAAAAAAATATGTGTGTCCTGCCTGAATGTGTCCTCCATCGCATCCACCGTCATGGTAATCCAATCGAACATTCACACGTCACAAAATTACTGTCACCAAG